>VWYO01017003.1:13460-33553 GCA_013400275.1 Rhadina sibilatrix | reverse complement strand
AAACAAAGAAAAAAACAAACAAAAAAACCCAAACCAAACCAAAAAACACAACAAACCACCAAACACCAACAAAACAACAAACAAAAAAACAAACAAAACCAATAACAAAAAATACCCCCCAAAAAAGAAAAAAAAAAAAGAAAAAAAGAGGAAAAACTCCCTGCTTCCAGTCACATACTCACTTGTGATTGCCTTGTGCTATGTCGCAGTAAGAGGTTTCCTTTGTCTGTGATCTGCCCACAGACAACACTTTATTTCCATTTCTATGTCTGTCATAACAACACTTGCCACAAGCAAAGGTTACTCCAGTGCCAGCAGACTACAGCACAGTGATAAAGGCACTATTAGCTGTCACCTTTAAGTACCTTTCCAATATTCTCTATTCCTGATGTCTTCCACAATAGATAGGGAAGCAAAGTCAAATCAAGTAGCTCCTTGCAACCAAGATCCTCTTCAGCCAGACAATACAACCACTTTCCAAACATGTTCCATTTTGAACTCAAATTTTGATTTGGTGACGGTTAGCAGTTTTGTTACAAGATACTCAGTAGCTTAAAAATTGGATAGATTTTACCCAGAGCAACTATTAACTCAATAATGGCAGAGCAAAAAAACTTATTCATCACTTTTGCAGCTAACACTGGTTCAGGTAAGTAGCTGAAGATCTACAGCAGCATGTATTAGTCCATCTAAAAGCTGTCCATTTCCACTTATAATAACAAAGTACTCTGGTCTGATTGAAGTAGAGCCTGGATTTGGGGTAAAGAATCACCTTCTTTACACATGTAACTCGTGTTTCTTGGGTTCTCCCTGCCAGCAGGAGGTGGGGTCTCCTGCCTGTCTCCACAGGCCAGAGAATCCTATCCCGTGTGAAGCAAGGGCAGGCCCCAGGGCAGTGAAGACAGTGGAATGCAGCACTAGTGCTGCTCCCATGCCGGGCCGTGTGTGCCGCAGTGAGATCCCCGGAGGCCCCAGGGGATGTGAGATGATGGGCTGCTGTGCTGGTTTGAAAGCAAAACCAGTGAGACTCAAGTCAGAAAAACAATTTAATAGGAGAAAAGAAAAGTAAAATAAAATAAAATAAATGCAATAATTCAACCTGACACCCTGTTGGTTAGAGTGGTGGTAGCAGTCCAGATGAAGTGGTCTTGTTGAAGCAGTGATCCCATAGAAAGGTCTGGTAGCTCTTGTCCCCTGGGAATCCAGTGGGTAAAGGCTGCTGTGCTGTCCCAAATCCCAGATTATATCCGGGTGGGAATGCTTGGCTACTCCCCCTGGGCAGAGCCTCTCACAATGGGCTGATATCATTCCACCAGTCATGCAGGGGGTCCTTGATTGCCCATTAAACAGAGATAGCTCCAGGAGGGAGTTACCTGTGAGTCATGCAGAAGGCATTGATGGCCCATTAACAGAAGACAGTCTGGAGGGAGAGGGCAAGGGAAACACAGCCTCACCTGGCTTCAACAGCTCATGAAGATGGTGACAGAATACTTTGGGCACATCTTACATTGTAACCTAGGACAGCTGCCATCAGGCAAGCACAGCCCCCAGAGCACCGGCCTCGCGTTGTGTGAAGCACTGCCATGCTTCTGCTGCTGCTGGTGTGCTCACAGACATTGAGAACTATACTTCCTCACCAGAGGCTCCTTCGAGGTCACCGCACAAGTCGGTGGAGTAACACCTACAGGGAATTTTGCCTTGCAGCCTTAGTTGTAATGGATGGTTTTCATTACTTTGTTTCATTTTTCACATCCCCACAAGTGTTGTTCTCCTTGCAAATCACATCCTTGGTTTTCATAAGTGTCTGCATTTAATTAGCCTCAAATTAGAAACTTACAGCACTGCTGTAAAGCAAATACTTAGATAGAGGTAAAGGACCAGAATTAAAAAGGATTTTTTTTTCCCTGAAGGAAATTATTCGCAGCTGCAGTAACAGGGAAAGACATTTTAAAGGGATTATACTGTAGACAGAAACAACCCTTATTAGTGGTGTCTGAAAAGTTGCCACACTCAGATATCAAAAAATACCCCTCAAGGCTACACCGCTATGGAACTTTTCTCACTGTTCATATGTAAGACACAAAAATTAGCCACATAGAAAATAACCTGAGTATAAGATTGGCTGGTAAATATTTTTTTCATGTTCAAGAGAACATGATTTAAAATAAGTTTATTTTGTTGCTGGAAAAAATTGTATCTTTCAAGTTTTGGGAAATAGCTTCACTTTTCTTCAAAAATTAATAATTGTTTAGAATAAGAAAATGTCTATGTCATTAAATTTTTTTTCTGCAGATGTCTGTGTTCACCAAATTCTATATTTAAGAGAAAAAGATACATTTTCATAGTTGAGGAAAGAACTATAGCACCTAGCTGGTGCTATGAAGTCCCTTGTGATTTTGAAGTGCAACCTGAAACAAGCACAAAGAAGCAAGCTGATTTTCAGAGGTAAAATTTTTGGAACATCTTTAGGCATTTGAGGAGAACTAGGCAGGAGATCTGGCACCCTCATGGCAATTACAAGGTAAAGGTCATTTGCCAGTTCGGGCTTGCCCTGGGCAGAGAATCTCATCCACAGTCTCGCAGAGATTTCCTCCAAGGAAGAAGAACTTCAGCAGTCTTTGATCCTCCTTTGAGCTCACCTACCCCTGCAAGGTGTCAGCACAGGCTTTTGTGAAGCTGCATGTGAACCAGATGGAGGAGCAGATTTGTAGAATGAGAGGCTTTATTTTCAGCTGCATTGTTCCCTTGATGCAGCGCAATCACAAGGGCTGCGCTGGAAGAGGTCAGGGGCCATTGGATCAAGACCTTATAAGGACAGTATAAGGATATTTGGTTTGTTCAGCCTGAAGAAGATACTGGGAGTTGTCCTGGCCAAGGCACACCTTGCACTTGGTGTTGTTAAACCTCATGAGATTTCCATGGGTCCACTTCTCCACCTTGTCCAGGTCCCTCTGGACAGCATTGCATCCTTCAGGTGTGTCAACAGCACCACTCAGCTTGGGATCATCTGCAAATTTGCTGAGGTTACACTCAATCCCTTTATCTGTGCTATTAATGAAGCTAATAAATAACACTGGTCCCAATACAGACCCCTGAAGGACATCACTTTTCACTGATGTCCACTGGGACTCTGAGATGTTGACCACTACACTCTGGATGTGACCATCTCTATCCATCTAACAGCCCAGTCATCAAATCCATCACTCTTCAATTTGGAGAGGAGGACATTTAGGGGAAGCCATGTCAAAGACTTTATGTAAGTCCAGATATATGACATCTGTAGTCCTGGATGGAATCATCCCATCCTAGAAGGTAACTAAGTTGGCCATACAGGGTTTTGCCTTGGTGAAGCCAAGCTGACTGTCTCAAATCACCTCCCTGTCCTCTCTGTGCCTTAGCAGAGCTTCTAGGAGGATCTGTTCAATGCTCTTCCCAGGCACAAAGGTAAGCTGACAGGTCAGTAGCTCCCAGAGTCCTTCTTTCTGCCCTTGTCAAATATGGGTACAATATTTTCCCTTTTCCAGTCACAAGGAGGTTCACCTGACTGCCATGACTTTTCAAATATGATGGACTGTGACTAGGCAAGTACATCAGCTAATGCTGTCAGGACACTGATACATCTCATCAGGTCCCTTGGACTTATGTACATTCAGATTCCTCAGGTGGTCACCTTCTCCTATGTGTTGTCATCAATTTACCAGCACAGGTTATTGGCCTGCTTTTTCCAGTAAACACACCCGTAGAAGGCTTTCTGTTATTCTTTACATTCCTTGCCAGGTTAAGTTCCAGCTTCATCTTTAAGGTAAATGCTGAGAACCAGACTGGAGGAATTGAACCAGGTGCCAAAATGTTTATGGAAAACATAGACAATTTGGAGTTTTATTGCTGGATGAATTTCTTGACAGTAATCATGGCATAGCTGATGAACAGCTGTGCTGCCACAAATCCCAGGAAGTACAAGAGAGAGGCTGTTTTTTAACATTTTAAACACTGAAACATGTTTAAATTTGTTTACTCACATTAACATATTTAAAGCATATTAAATGTGTGAGCTTAATACTGTGCCAGAGTAGGAAACCCCAGCAACTGAGGCTCATCCTTTCTTAACCAAGGCATCATCCCCCTCAGGAACTTGTTTTTAACTAGAGCTTCATAAGCAAGCATCATAAATTGCAACATGAATTAAAATTATTCTACTCATATCAATGTGGTTCATTGGAGTTGCTTCAGCTGAAGATCCAGACCAGCAGCATCAGTGATCAGATGAAACAGCAGTATTCAATCAGTAGCCTCAGTTTTTCTCTACAGGAAGAAATCCTCAGAGAATTTTCTTCTGCCATTCTCCTTTTCCTTCCCTCGCACCATTGTCTTCAGCATTTCCTACAAGGCAGAGGAATGACTGACTAATTTACTGGCATAATTTTTACCTCTGCACAGTTCTGTAGCAATATTCTCCTTCCTTTCCCTCCATAGAATTATAGAATCATAGAATGGTTTGGTTTGGAAAGGGCCTTAAAGATAATTTTATTTCAACCACCACTACATGGGCAAGGATATCTCCCACTAGAACAAGTTTCTCAATGTCCCCTCCAATCTGGCCTTGAGATGGGGCCAGTCCATCCAATCTCCCAGAGATGTGGCATCCACAGGTTCTCTGGGCAACCTGTTCCATTGTTTCACTGTGGAAGTCAGGCTGGCTGGGGTAGACAGTGGGCTGGCCTCCACAGGTCACATGGGAGATATTAGCTTAAGGCAGTGGGAAGCAGGATCTTGAGAGGGAAAACCTCTAGAAAGCTTATGGTGCGAAGAACAGGATTATTGAAATAGTTATGTTGATTAGGTGATTCCATATCAAGCAATGTTTCTAGTTACTGTCTGTAATTGGTTTGCAATATTCACTATATAAGGTTATGTTTCGAGTTCATGTTGATGATGGGATCCCTACCCTCAGATGTAACCCTGTATATCATGGAGTGCTAGGTCTTTGGAGATTGTCCTGTATGCATGGCTTCTGCCCTTTGTTTTGCTCGTTATTAAAGTTTACTTTTCTGGGCTACTGCATTGTTCCCATCCCTATTTCATTTTGCCACTCCTGGTTAGTCTGGCTCTGAGGTCACTACACCAATCAGACACTTCACCACCTCCAAAGTAAAAAACTTCTTCTTAAAGCTGATCTAAACCTACTCATTCAGTTGGAATTCATTTCCCCTTGTCCTATCACTACATGCCTTTGCAAATAATCCCTCTCCTGACTTCTTGTAGCCCCCTTCAGTTACTGGAAAGCTGCAGTGAGCCTCTCTGGAGCCTTCCCTTCTACAGGCTGAACGGTCCCAACTCTCTCACCTGTCTCTGCAGGAGAGATACTCCAGGCCTCCAACAATATTCATGGCCCTCTTTCTCATGTAAGTAAAATATGATCTATATGGCACTAAATAGATGTGTTCACGTTAAGCTCATTTCTTTCCTGTTCACTTCAGGTAATAGCTTCTCTTTAAGCCAGTCCTCTTCTCTACTTATTTTGGCTGGCTCATAGTAAACCTTGCAGATTATTTTTTAAAATGGTATTCCATATTGCATGAAAGTCAAAATATAGAAGTGGCTAGATCCTCTAATTCTGTAGTCCTAGATTCTATGCAAATAGCATTGAAACTGTTATTTTTCATTCTCTGTCTTCCTTTTCTTCTTCGACTAATACAGAAAATATCAAAAAGCATCAGGTGCAGCAGCTTTCAGCCAAACCTAATTAAAAGGAATTTATTTTACATATAAATTAACAACTCCAGTTTCCATTCCTTGTGACTCCCTGCTTCATCTTAATAAGAATTCTCTGTTGTAACAGCAAATGTTAATTTTAGTGATTTTAACTTGTTTTTTTGGCCAGAAATGGACAAAGTGCTTGTATATTTTTTCTGTTCATCTGGCTCTTTCCATCATTCCTATCAGAGCGTTTCATTGCTGCTTGAATGTCTTCCCCAGAGGATAAGTGTTTTCACCTGGAATCAGCCTAATTTCCATATCTGATTCCCAGCCTCAGGCATTTCTCTTCCATTACCATCACTGTACTCCTTGTCCTACCAGAGATTAAGGATGTCACTTAAGTGGCTTTACACAAGGACCACAAAGCTTTGTTTTATCTCCCAGTTTTTTTCCCACTGTCCCTTTTACTGGTTTTTCTAGTAAGAGCTACACACTATACACAAGTGAAGTTTTTCCCCTTAGCATGACTAATTTTAATGATGGGAGTTTTGTGAACAAAGTTGCCACTCCCAATAATAATTAAAGATAATTAAAATTATAATTTGCAACCTGATAGCAATGGTGGACCAGAGTGACCCTGGGAGTAGGTGGCTTGTGAGCAGTCCAGGTCAATTGGACTTGATCACAATTGGTATTTTATGTCCAGCACAGCTGCAGCAAAGCCAACAGTAAGGGTGCTGGAGCTTTATACCTTTGAAGTAGCTACAAGATTAAATTCCTTAGAAATCTAAAAAAAAATCAACTGTAAAACAGCTTTTCCTTAAACTCACAAAACTAGAACTATTTGGAAGATTAAAGGCAATTTCAATACTTAAAGAGAATAATTGAAATGTCAAGGGAATTCCCCAAAGAAGTTGTTGATAAAGTGAGGATCCTAACACTGGGCCCCAGATGACTCTACATCTATGTCTGCTTTTTCATTCAGGCATAATGCCTACCAAAGTAACAGCTATTGAACATATTGCTACTTTCACCATCACTTCTTTTTCTGTGAAGGTCTGAAAATATATTTGCTGCTTGATACAAATGATAGAAGGGCTGCTGTAATTCTGTGTGTCCTTTACATAATACTAATACTAATCCTTAATAGAAAATAGGGGGATTGGGTTTTTTTGTTATATTTTTTTTTTTTATATTTGCATCACACTGAGAATGTAAAAATGCCAGATGTGAAAGATCTTAAGTAGTTATTTCCAGTTTAAGTCAAGCATCATGTACCTCTCATGTCTTACTCAAAGGGCTAGCCATGGTAAAAAATATAATATGATTTCTACCCGTGCAAAAGGATGAGCTTAATTGGAGACATTATTCTTAGAATTTTTTAACATGTTCCTCCACTGAAAATGTTTTTGAAATATACATGAAGGGTAGAATATAGGAAGAGATATATTTATCTCTAAAAATATGCAGAAGTAATAACAATTTTTCATTAAAAAATATATTAATTGGTAATGTTCTTCAATTGCTTCCTTCCTTCCTCTTCTAACTGAAAGTTTCTTCTGTTGTTAGTTGTGGGCTGACCTGAGCTTCCAATGAAGAATCACTTCATCATGGCTTAACATTAAAACAATTAAGTCTTCAAATCTTTTCTGCCCATAGAAGCAGCTCAATTTCTGCTGGAGAGCCTTAGGACAACTTGCTAGCAACAAAAAATCAGAGCCTGGGACCCAGTAACTCTGGATGTTATTCACGTTCATGCCAATCATATTAACTAAAGTAATGGTTATAATAAAGCCAAGTGGCACAGTTCATTTCAGCTACTGACATATAAAGTGTTTTCTTTACCATGAACTCTCTAAAGACTAGGTTTACTTACACTTACACTCTGTCTACATCTGTTTTCTGTTACAGATTGTTTCTGCAGCTAGCATGTTATGAGAAAAACACAAAATAAAATAAAAACATAATCTTCATTTTTATGCTTTTCATAGTAATTAGGTTCAAAAATAGAATTTTGACTGATTTATGTTATTTAAAGTGAAGTGATGAACAGTTTTTTGGAAAACTGAACAATTTTTGAATAATGGCAAGTTCCTTGCACATATACTCACACCCTATGGACTTCAGTAAGGAATTCTAAAAATATTTTCATTATTTCTAAACCTATTTTTTTTTTCCATCTTGATGGAACCTGATTGAATTGAGTAAGGAAAAGTAGTAGTTAGTGAAATTTCATTCCACAGGTTGGTCTTGAATGACTGACTGTACTGACATTGAAACTAACACCACTGTGATACTCTGGTTTTGCACTCCACTTATAAATTCCAAATCAAATGCTAATTTTTGAACATCTCACAAACTGGCAGTTTTCCAGATGGCCATGTAAGTGATTCCAGTGTCAATACTCATGAAAACATACATTCACACTCTTACTTCTGATATTTTACTTAGCATTGAACATTCTTCTGAACAAAAACTTGCTTTTAGAAATATTCAGAGAATGTAAATGAAAGGAATTCTGAACAGCATGGAAGATGATTCATGGTTTCTATTCAAAAAACTGCTAGAGAAACCTTCTAAAACAGCTAAAATTATGAGCATATTTTTCTCCCCCATGACCCAGATTAGAAGTAGTACATGGGTAACTTTAAACATGCAAATAGTGTCAGCTGTTCACAGATTCACATATGCAATTACATTTCTTTTTTACCCAGGAGCTTTATGATTTTTATTTGTGTTCACCTTTTCCTGAAATTTTATGGGAAATCTTTAGGAATGTCATAAAAACAGTGACTTAATGCAAATGTTAGTCATTCACAAAGTTTAATGTCACAATGTGAGGGAGAAAGAGTGATGCTGGAACCAAAGACACAGATGAATAAAAGGAGAGATACAAATGAACAGCACTTAAAGCCATCATGACTGTCAGTCTGTAAGAATATAAATGTAAAGTCAGATATTAGAGTGTTTAAAAAACCAATCAATACTGAAAGTGCTTGAAGTATTCCAGGGTTAGAATTGGTCAATGATAATAAACAAGACGAGGATCCTTCAACAGGATAGAGTGTTGCTAGGAAAAGAAAGTCTGGACATGACCTGAGGAAAAACAAAAAAATCTTAGTGACCAGGGAGGAGTCACTGTAACAATAATCAGAACAGCATGTTTGATTAATTCTCCAATAATCTCACTGCATTACATATTTCTGAATTATTTCCTTTAATTTCTTTATGGTGCATCCACTCACAGCTTCTTCTTTTAGGAGAAAATGAGGATTAAAGTATAATAAAAACCATAAAGAAACTAAACATTAAATGAGATAGTTGTTTACCTTTTATAACAGGGTACCCAGAAAAACATTGAACAAATCTTTGAAATAGCTGTTTAAAAAAAACCCAGACATTTTGCCTGTGAAGAAGTTTACAATGGTATTGGGTTTCAAATAATTTTGAGTACAGTCAGTCAACACAAATACTTTAATCAATTATTCACAATGCTATTCTTCTGCAAATCCTATAGATACAACCACTCCGCCCTCCACTCCTTAAGTATTATAGACAGGTGGAAGAGCAGTAGTAGGTAGATTACTCAGAAAGCAAACCTCTGTCTAAGATAGTGATGTTGGCTCCAGCTTGTTTTGCTATTCATGACATAGTGCTCTAGGAAGTTGGGAGATCTGTTATCTAAGGGGTAAGAAAACTACCCAAAGATAGCCCTTAGCTGAGGAAGTTAAAGAAACACAACAAATAAATGGGAGAGCACGAGGTTGGAGCTACAATTTTGAGGGAAGACAGCTCAAGGATACAAGGCATAGGGTACAAAAAAAAAAAAAAAAAAAAAAAAAAAAACAAAAGANAAAAAAAAAAAAAAATAACAGTACTAGAGCTGAAGTAGGCTACTTGGTATTATCAGCAAGCAACACTACCTTTTTGAAAAATAATTGTGATGCCCACCTCTCAGTCTCTCTAGAGTCCAAACCTGCTGGACTTTGGAAACCAAAGACCTGGACTTCATCAGTAAAGAGTGGTTGTAAAAACATGAGTTGAAATCATTTTTTTCTTTCTTTCATATCATAAACTTTCATACTTCTGCCTCTGGTATAAAACCAATGACCACAGTAACACACCTACTCTGTCTTCATAAATTCAGGGACCAAGGTCCATGATGTGTGGTGAAGATGCCAGTAGAAACCTTATCACATTAAGGGGAAGATGATGTCTATGCAGCAACTGCATAGAAAAGATTCTCCTTCCTACTTCTCCACGAGACTTCACAGATGACCAATAATAAGCTTCCAAGACTGCCTCCTGAGAGGCCATGAACACTGCCTTCTACAAGGCATTATTTTAATGGTGTTCAATATATCCTCTTTTCCAGTACAGCATAAGTAAAAAAGCTTATACTGAAGACATGAAGATTTAGATCATATAGCCACTTGTGTTTTCATCTTCCTCCAATAATAATCATCAGCCAACAGGAAAAGAAGCTCGAACCTGGATACAAAGAGAAAAATTAATAACAATAACAATGACACTAGCAATAATAATAGTAGTAATAAAGGCAAAAATAGAATTAGAGTTCATTTGACATCTATGACCCAGAAAGACAACTTAGGTAAGGCAGTTAAGTGGAGATATTTTGCTTTGTTGGGATCCATTTTCATTAGGTTTAAACAAAAAAATATATACGTATATATATTTATATAGGGACCGTCATATTTTCTTAAAGCAGAATCTAAAACTTTTTGAGCTACTGAAATAGGTAGAATACTCTGTATTCACTTCAATCCATTTTTGCCATTAGCAGTTATTGTTGAGTGCATAGCTACATGCTTCACATTCAAAAATATATTTACGGCAAAAAGCCCATATGTTTGTGAGGACAGTATTAGTAACCTAGTATTTTCTCTGGAAACATTGTTTCTTGATAGCAACAAATGAATACACTACACACACTTGTAACAAATACTTGTAGTATTAAAACCTACACTAAAAGATGTTGCCTTATTACTTTGTTACTTTAACTCAAAAACTGGACTCCAAATTAAGTTATCTGTTCAATTTACCTTTCAGACACTGGTTTGAAGACATATAAACCTTTCTCCACTAGAAGGTATCAATTCTTCTTTTTTTTAAATTAAATCTCTTGGAGCAAGAATCTAGAGTGAGATGAGCAATGATTTGGACACAGGCTCTCTTATGAAATAGTCTAAGGAGGCTCAGATAAGGTTGCATCCTCTCTAGTGTCTCCAACAAAGATTCCGACAGAGAGTTGAACGACATCAGTAGACACAATCTGACTGCTAAAAAACATGGAAAAGTGAAAAGGAAACCTGCAGAGAGCAATCTCTTTTGTCTGTCATTCTCTGAAAACGGGATTGTATTGAAGAATAGTGCTACTGGTGAGCATAACCTCTAACCTGCACATGCTTTCATTGAGATTTGGGGAAGTTTTGATTCTTCATGGTTCCTCTTCATCCTTAGAGATGTTTCGCCAGCTTCAGAATAAACTTTATCTTTAGAAAAGATTTTTGTCTTTCAATCAAATGCAAACACTTCCCATTTATTGATTGTGGGATAATTGCTCAGAAAGGATCTGTTTGGAATACATATATGAATGCCATTACTGCATCTTCTTACTAATGGATTCTTGAGCATTTTTTTAAAAATGTGTGTGACCAGCATAAACAGAAATTGGAAGAGCTTTTCTGTCCTGTAAATATGCGACATATGCCAGTGTGGTGCTTTTATTTTGCCTGGAGTACTATTACTATTGTTGTTGTG
Source organism: Rhadina sibilatrix (assembly GCA_013400275.1). NCBI lineage: Eukaryota > Metazoa > Chordata > Aves > Passeriformes > Phylloscopidae > Rhadina > Rhadina sibilatrix. Next base: position 22,075 of record VWYO01017003.1, on the reverse strand, counting down.
GTTGTTGTTGTTATTATTATTATTATTATTATTATTATTTTAGTTTCAAATTCTAAGGATCTTGATAATTTTGAAGCCAGAGTCACTGTGCTGGATCAGTACACCTAGAATACAGTCAACCAACAACACCATATTCTGTCAAGCACTTCTGCCTTGAAAAAAACCCCCATGGCCTTGCACATGTGCAAACACTCATATGAGATGTTTCACATTTCTTTCTGTCTTTCTGTTTTGTCAAAAGTTGGTTAATAAATATGGCCACACTTCATAGCTATAAAAACTGGCTACCAGGAAACAGTTCATTGCTTCCTCACAAACTGATCCTTGTAAAATAACCCAAGGGCTGTTCAGCATCTGAGTTAGTTTTGGTGCTCCATGCCTTAAATTCTTGCTGGTTAGACTTGCAATTTACTCTACCTGTTCAATCCAAAGGGCAAGTGAATATCAGCCTGCCAAACCGCAGGGCACTGTTCTGACAAATACCATATTACTCTATACCCTGCTGCCATTTTCCTAATGCAAACCAGGTCACCTTCTTTTTGCACCTGTCAGTGTCCTCAGTAAAATTGTGTTTCACAGTCCTGCCTATCCCAAAGTTGCTTTATTTTAGCCCCTGCTAGTCCCAAAAACTTGAGCATGAACCTGACACAAAAACAAGATTTGGGAAAGTTGAGTAACTGTTTGCAGGACAGAAATAATTAAGCAGATTACTTGTTTTAAAGAGTTTCTATTTTTGCCTTGCTTCTAGGTATGAGGAGTGAGGTACAAATAGCCCATAATTTAGAGTTCTGAAGATAAAAAAATGGAAGAAAACAAACAAACCAGAAAAAAAAAAAGAGACAGATAAACATGGAGCTTTTTTGACTGAATTGGTATGTAAAGCATTTACAGGAAACTCTTGTGCAGTTAAAAATAGCTACAAAGGAGGTGGATTATGTTAGAAGACAGGTGGTAGGGACATCAAGCTCAGTGAGGACTGAGGTGGGAGGTGTAGGTTAGACTTATTGGGTTTTCTTCTGTTCCTAAATTAGCCAAATCCATGTGATCAATTAGCAGAGGGTGAGCTCTGCAGAAGAAAGATAGAGAGGGAATAGAAAAAAGGGGAGAAGAAGACAGGAGAGAGGAAGGGGAAACAAATCAGAAGCAGACAAACGAGAGTGCAGGTGAAAGCTTTCTTTGCATTCCTGGGTGTAGTCAGGGTTGTACAGTTCTATGTGAGCAAATAATATAAAAAATAAAGCCCAGACATTGTGCTATAGATTTTTCATTAGAAACTTCACATATCCCCAAATTTTGATAGTTACACAACTGAAGGGAAGGAACCACATTCTTCACTACACTGATCTGCTACAGGCACATCAATTTGGCTAAAAGTATACTTGACTGATTATGTATGAACAGAGACATTATTTGCTACAGCTTGAGACGAACTCAAGTATACAGACATTTATATTCATAGACAATAAATCTATGACACTTGCCTGACTAAACAAAGGCCAGTGATGGAAACTCAATGTAGCTTAAAAGGACTATAGATGGCTCCAGGACTCTGGTGCAAGAGGATGTAGAAAGCAAAGAGAGATCCTGCTAATACAAGTCTTAGAATTATAGAGACTCTGGGAAGAAGATGAGCAAAAGGCAGATACAAGATCATTATGTCTCTCCTTGAGTCTCAGTAGCCAGCTGGTTTTCATGAGGTAATTAAGGGCCAAGTTTCATCAGGGATAAAATTACTAAAAAAAAATATCTAAACACTTAAAAATATCGATTTCTCAAATTCAATAAAATAATAACATCAACAGACACAGTGACTGGAACTGAAAGCTCTTATAGGAAAATGGTGCAGAATTATAACTGTAAGCTTTGAAAATAACTGCAAAGTGATTAAAAGTAAGAACATAATGTAGTTTTGAAGATTTAGGAATTTCTGAAACTCATTAAAGTTTTGAAGTTATGAATTATGGCTTTAAAAAAGGTAAACACAACACAGAAAAACAATAACAACAACAAAAATGCCCAACCCCTAAGAAGTGTCAAAATGTGATTTTTAAAGGATTCTAGTTAAGCTCTGTGAAGTGTAGGAAACTGTCTTTATTAACAGCTGGCATCTGGAAACACTAGTTCCCAAGCTCTTTTGCAAGGCCTGCAAATCACAGGCCTTGTCTCCCAGCTCATTTTTATAACTGGCAGCTAGAGTCCTAATCGAAACCTCAAAACCCAGAAAACCTCCAATTTCCACTTAGACAAGAAACTGAAGAGTCTGGAAGTTATTTAATCTCCATCAGGCAGGTAGGATACAGAGGTGTTAAAGAAGTGGCTGGCAAAATTCAAAACCCTGCCTCAGCTATCATACCTTCACAGAAATAAAAATGTGTCTGCAAACATTTGAAATTTGACAAAAAATGATTCGCTGATGAAAAAATTGTTCCCCTTGAGAATTTCTCAACTGTCGGTTTAGCAGAGTTGAAACACATCATATTCCAGGGATGAGACTCAAGAAATGAATAAAAAAGATTTTTTGATGTACTTTAAACAGCTTCTGAGCAAGTCTCTTGTAAGTCTGTTCTGCTCCTTTAGCTCCACTTGAGATCTTAACAGCTTAATCACAACTGCCTAGCTTCATCAGTTTGGTAACAACGAAGAAGTTGTTTTGACACTCAATACTTTCTGTCAAAACCAAAACTTGTAAATTGCTGCCACAGTGATATGTCATTAAAAGAAAAAGATCTATTTCTTAAGTTAAATAAACACCCACAGTTCATACAACTGCAAGACTGAATTGCCTGGTTTGGGAATACAGAAATAATACCTTTACTTTATAAAAATATCCCTAAGATGCTAATTTACATAGGGTTTATGGTTCAACAATTAGCACACCTGACTGCACTGCCAAGTGAAAAAAATTTGCCTTCTAAAGCATGAAATGTTTTTGGGGTAGATATTTTCCATTCAGTTGTGGGTTTAAGGTCTTTTTTAAATTCTAATTATGCAAAAAACTCAGAACTAAGATGAGTCTTAAAATCCAGAAGCATTTTCCTCCTAGGATTATTTTTCAGTCCCTTTCAAGTACAACATCAGAAAAACCTCAGAAAGGACTTCATTGTATTCATGAGAAAATAAGACGTCCAGGCAGCTCCTTTCACTGAAATTCTGCGTGTCATAAAATTGATGCATTTAGCAAAAATGTTGCCAAAATGACTGAGACAGAGGCCAGACAGAGATAGTAGGTGAATATTTATTAAAGGCCTTCAAGACCACAGCCCAGCAGCACCAGAACCACAGCAGTGGCTCTGCCTGGATGGCTCCAAGATGGAAGCAAAAGGANTATATATATATTTTTTTTTTAAGAGAAGTAACATATAGCCTACATTTTTTTGTAGGTAGTTTTAAATCTCTCAGTGACCTCTATTGAAACAAGAAAAAAAGATTAAAAGCAAGCAAGCAAAGAAAGCAGTGGTAATAGAAAAGTTTAAATGCAATTCCTCACATTCCAGTGGAAAAAGTTTAATTTGACATTTAATAGTGCCATCCACCCACACTGTTGGAAACTAAAATCCAAAAAGAACAGCATTATGGTTTTTTGCTAATGAAATTTAACACTGATCAAAAAAAAAAAAAAAGAAAGGTATGCTTTAATTTCAATATGAGAAATTAAGAACAAAAAGGGTAAACAGAAAATAAAGTGACTTAAATATATAAATTACTGTGATAACACAAGAGCCATTAGTCAACACATGGAAAAATTATGCAGGTAACTTAGCAATTAAAAGAATACTAGACAGCATGTTTTCCATCCAGAAAAAAAAAAAAAAAAAAAAAAAGATAAACAACTTCTCTACTAGAAAGGCTTATGTGCTATTCCCTCATTTAAATCATAAGAAACACATAGATTTCTCAACCAAATAATTTAAAAAAGCAGCACGAAATGCTTTCCTACTCTGTATCACCCAGTTGTCACCTAGTTTTCTGCTTAGTAGATTGTACTGGCAGAAATAATGACCCTGTGACATGACAGCAGATATCTGGGTTGCACTGGTTGACTTCAGAATGGTGCATAAATGAGTGGCACTCAGCACAGCACTATTCATTTACTCTGATATGCTACTTCTAAGGTGTCATGTTTAGAAAGACCATGCCAGGAAATTACTTCTGGGAAAATTAGGTCACTATCAGGGACTTTTTCTGAGACAGTTTCTTAGCTTCCAGGGTTGCTTTTAGCCAGGCCCTGTTGCAGAAAAAAAGATACTGCTGTTTTGTACAAATAGCTAAAATCATGGGAGTGATCCTGCACAAAGTTTTCATAAAAAATAATAACATGGGTTATTCTTCACAGCTTTAAACGTCACTCACATTCACACCTAAGCTCTAACAGATAATTGCATTTTGTTGACTGTAGAGAATAAAAAGAGAGCACCAGAGAGGAAATGGAACAGAGGCCCTTTCCTAACACACTGTGCAAATCATACAGTAAAACCCACAGCAAATCATTACTTCTCTTCTCTGGTATTGCTGCATCCCCAGCCGCAGCAGACTGTTCTAACATCATCAGAACTGCAGCTCAGAAGTTATGCTGGTGATTCTGACATCCCCTATCCTGAGCTGCACTCATGCTTTGTGGTAAGGGCAGGGTGGGATGTGTTTCCTGCAGTGTTTACACATAAGAGCTAACATCTGGCAGATAAGCATGTATCCAACTTAACACTGAAATAATTTCTGTGGAACTATTCACACACTGCTGTTCTTATGCACAAAGAATTCTCATCCTAATTCTTACCTGGCTTGACTCTTTTACCCTTACCCTTTCTTTTAAACCCAAAACCTAAGGCATCAAAAGAGCCAGCAGGTGTATACTAGGAACTATCAGAGTTCACTTTGGATATGGGGGCACATGCTCATGATAAGAAATACCAGTGTATATCACCAACTGGGTAAATCACAGTCATTTTTTTGATTTCAAGTTGCTCTTGTATTTGTTAGGGGTAAAATCAGAAAAGCAATTATGGTTCCAATTTGAGAAAGATTTTTTTCTGCATTTATTGATGTAGTAAAGGAGCCATGATGTAGACCTTATTGGTATTTATGTAAAGGAGAAAATTATTAGTACTGCTATTTAAAAAATACTGGCACAAAATCGTTTAGAGCGTTACACTTACATAAAGTGGTACCATTTTTTATAAATTATCAAGGTCTGTTGTTACCCTTAGTAAATTTTTAGTGCTACTCTCCCACAGGGATTTTGTACATAAATGATTGATGGGTCCCAGCTTGACTACTCCCTGGATACTCCAGGGAGAGTAGTGACCACATGGGTTTGCCAGGGGACCAGTGCTCTGACTGGGACCCTTAGGGACCTTAGTGGATAGGGAATTCACTTTTCAAAAGAAAAGTACTGGTTAAGCATCATACCTAATATATGTGAAACAGAACAAGTTTCTTTCAACTGATTTAATAAAGTACCGTTTGAATTTCTCCTTCACAGTTTTTTATTCAGGGGTTTGACATCCACTGAAACCTTTACTATCCCTGCTTTTGTGGAATCTAATTTGAGGAATCTAATAAAATGTTAGCATGAGCATGTCCAGTGTAAGTCTCGCAGAGTACCAAGGCTGAAAGGGGTTAATTTTTTAGCGTGAAGGGAAGGGCTGGAGCATTTGTGTTCAGAACTATGCCATAGAAATACCCATTCTGAAAAGTGGTAACCTGCTAAAGTTAAGGGCAGGAAATGGCAGAAAGAAATACTCAAGGACGTTGTTTAGAGGCTGCTGCTGTAGCCAGTTTGTCAGTGCAGGGGGCAAGCACAAGGCAAATTTTTGGCATTCCTGAGGAATGCTCAAAAAGCAAATCTACAGAAAGAAGACTTGGGATACCAGCTGTGAAGGGAAGCAGTACAGCAGCTGGTAAGCCCATCAAAAATGAGGAAACAGCAGAGACCCTGTAAATTATCACAGAAATACCCAGTATGGTTTTTTCAGAGTGGGAGAAAGAGGTAACGCTGGACTACAAAACACAGTTGCAGTCACCAATTCTGGCAGCAAGCCAGAGAATTAAAAAACATTCTGTACTCATAGAAAGAAAAATAAAAACTGGACCTCTCAGATTTTGCCATCAGACCAAAGGATTTCTGCCCCTTCTGTGATCTGTGTTGCTGCAAAGCAATATGGACAAAAAATGGGCAGTATAACACCTTAGTTGGGAATGCTCAAGTGACCACGACTCAAGGAAAGTAGAGGGGGTAAGATCAAGTTCTTCAGGCATTTCCTGAGTTCAGAAACTCATTCAGCAGCCCTGAGCCTCATCACAGCTGGAAGCTCTAGGCAGCAAGGGAGGCAAGGAGCTGTAGTGTCAGGAGAAACCAAGAAAGATTTCAAAGTTTTCAGGGAGAATAAGCAACCTGGAGGGTGGTGAACAGGGACAGAACAAGGCAGGGATGTTTAATTAATTCTTGCCCCTGTCTTCAAAATGGATAATAAACCAAGGGGGTGTCAGTGCCCTAACCGTGACTGAGAATGATCAAGAACTCCCAGTCGACCCTGAAGCTGTGCAGGATCTGCTGGTCCAGCTACAAATCCCTACAAATCTTTTGGGCCAATAGTAACATGGGTCTTATAGCAACATGGGAAAAGGTTTAATTGCATTAACCTGTATTGAGGAAAAAATATGCTTAGCTGAGAAAGATTTATGAATGGTACATACACTGTATGTTGGCTGACTAAATTTGCCTACAGGTTTTTTTGCTCTAGAAACAGACCAAGGCCTGGATTGTAAGAAAACCCACCTCTTACTCATCACCATGTCTCAAAATCCTAGCATGATTTTATAATTTTTAAGAAAAAGTATCTCTCACAAGGATAAAAAGTCAATTTTATTAAGAATATTTGGTCTGAGTATGCTCTCTTTGAAGATGCAGAAAATGTGATTTTTCTCACAAGGCAATTGACATGAATTATGCACCCTCAGAGCGCTGCTGGTGGCACAACTGCATGGAGCCTGTGTTTGGGATGATACTCTAGTCCAGTCTGGCAATCTAGCAGGGCAATTAAGTGTGAGTGCTGCTGTGTTAATCCAGTGATCCTCCAGCCACTCTAGAGCTGACCTGCATGCAGCCAGAGTAGTCATATATTTGCCAGTCTTTTGCACGCCTGGCCCCAGTATCTGAAGCATAGATCTGTCTAAACCCAGAAAGTGGTGAAATTGCTTCCTATCTCACTGGTAATGGGCTGCTGTAGTCCTTTTTTTGACTCTGGTCTTGTCCGACTGAACGTACACAAGCCAATCCATTTCCTAATTGTGCCTTGGTTTTATAGCTATAAAATGTGCCAGCTATTTTCCAATTCTCTTGAACTCTTTCATGCAAGAAGACTTTTCTCAGCATAATCCCAGGAAGTGATACCTGCTGATTTTTTTTACACTTGCAACTGATAAGGGAGTGTAAACCAGCAGAACAGCATGCATAAACTACTGCTTCTCCCACAACATTCACTTCCACCCCTCAAACACTTCTCTTTCTACTCACCAGCCCATTAAGCAAGTCTTTATCACTTCATTTTCTTTCTACATTCACCCCATGAGTGATGGATGTAATTTTCATACACTAATTAAGAGTTATACTTCATTCCATTCAGAGATAAGATTTTCAGCACAAATGGGAGTTTTGATGCCTTGCCTCTTACAGGCATATCTTCTCTTCAAGTGATTATTCAAAAAAAAAATTTGCTTTTTCTATTGTTCTATTTGTAATTGACTGCTTTTCAGCTTCTGTGGAACAGTGCATAAAGGGTTTGGCTCTAATTTATCTTCTTGGTCTTCTGTCTGCTCTATGGCCAGCACAGTTTGCTGATTCAATATTTGGAATGTTCCTGAATACGCTCTGTAAGTGGATATCAAAGTGTCTCGTCATCAACTGTTAAATCTTCAATTACATTTGTTAAAGGATGAATCCAGAAGAATCATCCTTTCCATTGCACAGTCACTCTGTCCCTCTGCACTAGGCTGTGCTTGTAGCCAAGATGGAGAAGGTGTTTGGGGAGGACTTTGGGGAGAGTCTGGTGGTACCATTTTTGAGGGTCTCCCTCAGGAACCAAAGCAAGTGCTTCTCAGAACCTGGGAGCAAGTCTTCAATCAAACAGGAGTCGGACCAGGACATTGTGTGCACCATAATTGGTGATGCACAATGAAAGCTAATGATGCAAAGCTTTGCTTGCAAGAATACACTCTCCACTGATGTTGTCTCTTCCCAGTATCAATATCCTCCTTGGCATGACTTCACTCAGAGAAGAAGCTGAGAGAAAGCAAAACATGCTAAAGAAGTTGTTGGATTCTGTGCCCTGTCCCTTTGTCATTCTAGCAACCAAATGCAATTAGGAGTACCCTAATTAAAAACAATTGACCCATCAAAATCCTAAGTACATATTCTCAGGAATATTCCTTCTGAAGGGATGAGAAAATGTAATTACATGTTGCCAGACTCATTGCTTTCAATTCTTTATTGTACCTGAGTAGACTGTGTGTGCAGAACTGTTACAAAATTAATCTTATAATTAAGATTAATTAATAACAGATACAGATACAGAATTTTACTAACAAGCAAAACAGCCCTCTTACAGGGAAAAAGAAAT
>VWYO01017003.1:0-13139 GCA_013400275.1 Rhadina sibilatrix | reverse complement strand
CAGTTTCTTAGCTTCCAGGGTTGCTTTTAGCCAGGCCCTGTTGCAGAAAAAAAGATACTGCTGTTTTGTACAAATAGCTAAAATCATGGGAGTGATCCTGCACAAAGTTTTCATAAAAAATAATAACATGGGTTATTCTTCACAGCTTTAAACGTCACTCACATTCACACCTAAGCTCTAACAGATAATTGCATTTTGTTGACTGTAGAGAATAAAAAGAGAGCACCAGAGAGGAAATGGAACAGAGGCCCTTTCCTAACACACTGTGCAAATCATACAGTAAAACCCACAGCAAATCATTACTTCTCTTCTCTGGTATTGCTGCATCCCCAGCCGCAGCAGACTGTTCTAACATCATCAGAACTGCAGCTCAGAAGTTATGCTGGTGATTCTGACATCCCCTATCCTGAGCTGCACTCATGCTTTGTGGTAAGGGCAGGGTGGGATGTGTTTCCTGCAGTGTTTACACATAAGAGCTAACATCTGGCAGATAAGCATGTATCCAACTTAACACTGAAATAATTTCTGTGGAACTATTCACACACTGCTGTTCTTATGCACAAAGAATTCTCATCCTAATTCTTACCTGGCTTGACTCTTTTACCCTTACCCTTTCTTTTTCTTTTTTCTTTTATTTTTTTCATTTTTTCTTCTTTTTCTTTTTTTTTTTCTTTTTTTCCCTTTTTTGGTGTTTGTTTTTGCTTGATTTTTTTAATTACTTGCCATTACAATAATACCCCAGACTATCATATTTTTAAAACTGAAACTTTTCCTGATAACCTCGATCTCTTTGATTCTTGTTCTAACTCCCTGACTATGGGTTCTGAAGGATAACTCTTGACTGCATTTTCATTACCCTGAGCTGAGGAAATGCTATCATCTACATTTTGCAGGCAGAGGGTCAATATCACACAGTAGCCAATGGATGGGTTTCCTTTCTAAGAATGGATTCTGTATTTTGCACACTGAATACTGAGTGAAACTTGCATTTATGCACATTTGCCCCTTCTAAAATATGCTGCAATTTTTGATATACTTATTTTCTTTCTCACTCCTACTATTTGTTTGAAAAGATTCAGCTCATGAATTGTGTAACTCATGGACCATAACTGAATTTCAACTAACATTCCACCAGAGTGGGAGAAATGCTTGCTAGGTTTTGTTTGCTTGTGTAACTTGGTATTGGTTTTGCTCTCTGACTAAAAAGGCACAATATCTAGAATCAAAATTTTCTTTCTATGAATATTCAATAACATCAGATATTTAAATAAGACCACTTGAAAAACATTTCATAAACAAGTCATAGAAATGTATGAATGTAAAAGTGGTAGAAACAATAACAAAGTGACATGAAACAATCTGTTCTGCACATGTGGATCTTGAGCTTTTGAAAATTTCTGTACATATACTTGTGGTTTGTGTACTTTGCAAGACTGATGCCCTAACACTTTCCAAAAGACATTATTGATAAATTTTTTTCTAGGTACCTGCCTAGCTTCTCTCAGCCCTTCTGGTAGATGAATAATACTGATGAATCCTCATACTTTGGTTTTTAGTAAAAAAATAAGCTGTTGTATATTTTACCTAGCAGCAACAACCAATTGTAGGGGTAGAAAGCCTTCGTGAAGATGGGTCTCAAAGAACCTGTTCCACACCCATCCCACAGCCTCCTCTCTACTCACTACCCTAGAAAGCATGGGAAAAGCCAGCTCCCACTGTTGAGCACACCGGTTAGCTTAATTTTGTATTCAAAAGGTTCCTGTCAGTCCCTCATGCCATGGGTACCTGGGCCACGTGTGCTACACACCTGACATTTGGGTCAATGCTTATTGTGGCTACACTGTTCATAGAGAAAAACTACATGCTTTCAGGAGGACCACTAATTTAGCTGATCAAGATCATCATTCAAATTCTGAAGCTTGTTTAATTCTGTAACAAAACTGCAAGGTTATTTATGAACTGTCTTCTCTTTTTAGCTCTGGAAACTGAGCACTATTTTGACAGTAAAGTCACAGAATCAGTGAAATGACTCCTCTCTTCTCAGATAAGAGTCTGGTAGTGGGTGAAAAGCAAATAAGCAGGGCTACCTTAGCAACAGAAACATTCTTGCTGAATGAATGAAAAAGAATCCAGCCTGAGTTTCAGTTTCAGCAAGAAACCAAAGAAGAAAATGTAGTGAGAGAGTAAATTTCTTTTGTTTTCTTAGATATCTGATACATACCAGCTCTTGTTTCAGTGTGCCCTTTACACTTGTCTTGAATAAGTGTTTTAGGCTGCTCAATAAATGTATTCTAAAGAATATTTCAAAGAAAATTCTGAGACCAGAGTGTGGCCTTAGTGTCGGGTGATTAGTGGGAGAGGGATGCACTACCACAACATCACCATAACCACGCTTAGTTAGGTTCTCCAAAACCTATTTATTTCATGTATATGTGATTATATGTATGTTTTGTTTAGACAGACTTTGAAAATTCCTTTTCATACTGATACCCAGAAAATATCAGAAATGTATTTGAGCTTAAGGAAAAGCCTGCATACGCAGTTTTCTCAAAGTCTTGGCTAGGTTGCACCTTGCCTTTCATAACATCAACTTTAAAATAAAACTACAAGCAATGGCAGGTTTTGAAAGAAGAGTGGAAAGAGTCTTATATTGAAGAGAATGGAAGGAAAAAGAGGTGCAGGTGTAGGGAAAAGATTGACAAATATACAATATTACTGTTAACAGAAATCTATTAGTGAAGTGAGTTGGTATAAGATTTGAAAGTCTCAGAGAAGTAGAAGAAAATTAATTCTTGGTATTGCACAGTAACAGTTTTAAATGAGCAGAAAGAGTAAATTAGCTGGTGGGAAGCCTGGAAAAGCTGTCCTATGAAGACTATCCCATAAATAAATAAATAAATAAATAAATAAATAAATAGTCTGAGAAATTGTAGATTTTTGTGGCTTTTTTGTTACTTCTGATCATCCGTATCTCTTTTTTCTCTCCTTTTTTTTTTTTTTTAAGAGTCAGTAATAAAGGATACAATCTGTGTCCTCATAGATACACTTATAAATGCACAAAAATGCTGTTTTGAGAAATGTGTCTTGTTCTCAAACACATCAGGGAAGAAAAATTCAGCATCTGTTGTATACATACTGTGAATAAATGCATAAAAAATGATGCAAATATGAATCTAACTAAACAGCTATAGAGATTTGAAGAAATGTCTTTCCCCATGCCTGACCAGTACTAGCACACTAGTTTTAGTCACTGTATTTCTAAATAATCTAGTTATACTTGAGGATTAATTACTTAGCCTGTCTCTGCATTGAGAGAAATTATAAGCAATTAATTTAAATTATTTGGTTTAGACTTTCTGAAAGGGTCTTTACTGAGATGAATTCTTTAGCAGCATGCCAATGACTAGTTTGCATGGTCAGTCACTCACTAACACCTCAAGCATGGTGCAAAGGTACAGGAGGAATCACGCTGCTCAAGAATGTGTCTGAGTAATCACCAGGAACTACGGGTGGACTCCTGTCAAGGAGCTGATGGGCTCAGAAAATGGGGTGCTCCCTACCCTGTCAGCTGTTTTTTCCATCTGGTGATGCCCAGTCTAAGTGAGTTGTAACACCAAGCCACTGTGTGTCCAAGCAAGCACCAGGTAACAGTGATGGCACAGCACAAGGGGCTTGCCCTGCCACCACTGCCTCAGCAAAGGCCATGGAGCTGGGCTGAGAGAGACCACCTCCAAATTCAGCGGTGTGGAGATATCCAGTGGTGGTGAGGTCTTGCATTGCCTCACTGCATAAAGAGTAAATTTCACACAGACTTTGCTACCAAATGGATTTAATTTCCACAGTCATGAATGTGGTGCCTTCCACTAGCTCTGCAATCACTTTCAACTTAAATAAATTGAAGCAGGCAGCAGGTCAGGGGAAATTAAACTAGCAAAGGAAAAAAAAATACTTAAACAGACTGGAACAGTTATTGCTGCCTGCTAGGAAATGTTTTTTTAGTCTTTTATCACCACATACAGTCCCTAGTCCCATGTGATTAACAAATTCATCTTGAAACACTGGTATTTCTTGACTGCAGTTGAAAAATTAAGTGGTATCTTTAAATTCTTGTTCCTCAGCTTAGAGAAAAGACATGTTTTGCAGCACTTGGATTCTAGCATATATAATCAGGCTGCACATTTCCTATCACATTCAACACCTTGCAATCTCCTGTGTGCCGATTGCACAGAGTACAGTGATATGTCTAGAGGTAATTATTTCTGTCACCTACATAAGGGCAACAGATATGAGAGTCAGCTCATGCTTACCTTTTGGTATATTTTTAAATACCTGACTGGTTTATTTTATACACAAAAATACATTTTGTTCTAGAAATTTGTTCCTGGAAACAAATGCTAAAGGAGACACAGAGAAAGAAAGAAATGGGCCACATATGCAGTCTTTATTGAAAAGTCTCTGAAAATTACTGGGATTGCTGCAATAAATGGACAAAGAAAGGATGAAGCAAATAGATATTTTTAATGACATAAGGGAGGAGCCCAGGAAAAGAGTCCTAGAAATATTGGTGAGTGAAAATTGAAAGCCAAATCTGTGCACCTTTCTGCAGCTTTAAAGGAGTAAAAAGCAACAGTTCTGGTCATGTAGTGAGTCCCATTAGTCAAGCCCTGCAAAGAAAGGTGTAAGCTACCCTCTCCATGGAAAGAGCCAGTCTGCATAGTAAACTTTTATGCCATGGAGGTGACACAGATGAGGAGATGTTCTTTGAGGCAGGGTCTCTGATGAGATTCTAGTCACTGATTTTCTTAGCCCCTTAGAGCTCTCCATATTCCCTCTCAGCATTACTAATAGCTGTGTGATCACTAACAGCTCCACAGCTGAGACAGAAACACAAAACTATACATGAGGCACATGACCTAGGATGGTCATTTATATTGACTGCAAAATTCTGCAATATGAATATTAGGTATGGTATTAGTATTTCAGCCATGAGCCTGGAAATAATAACCTTGGCAAAAATCCTTGGTTGCTTTCCATAATCAGTAGTTTTCCACAACTGGAGAAAAAGGTGAGATCAGCAGTTTCACTTCACTAGCAATAGCTTTTCAGCTATTAATTAGCAAAAAAAAAAAAAANAATAAAATAAAAAAAAAAAAAAAAAAAAAAAAAAAAAAAAAAGTTTACATTCAGACCACTTCTAGAGATAAATAAAAGGCTGATATTTATCCTAGAGATAAATAAAATTAAAAGATACACTGCAAATGATCCTTCATCAGCATAGTAAGACTTTGTCTAAAAATTAAAAAGGTAAATAGCATTTGGATTCTGGCTGTGTGAAAAGCTAAAAACACCATTTGCAGAGAAGACAGAATGTTGTCAGCACAGGATGCCTCACAAAAAAAAACTAGGCCCAAGTAGAGCATCTTTGAGTTCTGCATTGTCTTGGATTAAGTGAGTTGAGTTGTCTGTGTTCAATGGTATCCACATTCAAAAATAAAAATCAGAATAATGATATTGCTACTTGTGGTTGGCTTCAATAGGTGACAAGGAGTACTCTGAGTTCACCAGGGACACCAAGGACTGCTTAAGAAGTCATATTAAACACCATTTACAACGGTTCTTCCAGAAAACCAAGGAGGTAAGGTAGTTTGTTGTGTTGTCCTTGCAGACTGCTCTGCAAGCAGAGGATGCAGATGTTTGACTTGCACCTTCCCCTGATCAGCATCCTCAGCTAACTGTAAAGGGTGACAGACAGCCAGACCACTTGGCTGGAAAGAAGGCAGGGAACAAAACTGCAGTAGATCATTTTGTCTGTGGAAATATGAATGATTTTGGCTACACACAAGAAGACCAAGTCTCCATTATCAACATAATTTTATTTCCATAACAATATTTTAATTTGAAATACTGAGCTTCATTGTCATTTTTTCCCATGTTTTACAGTCTGAAGCTTATTTCTTCCTCTGCATTTGTTATTTTAAAATCTTGAAAACATTTTCTGCAAGTATTTGGAACAGTTATTTCCCAAGATTTTTTATTCAGAAACCATGTTTCACTCTTCCTTATGGCAATCCTTTACATACTGCAATGACAGGTTAACTGAATTGCCTTGTGTTAGTTCTCTTTCTACAGGGGGAAACAGCCAGAACAGGCTACTTGTAAATATGGGAATGATTCAGCATCAGCTTTGATTATTACTGGTAGGAGCAATACCTGGAGTGTCTGTGACACCGAGCCAAGAGAGAGAGGCAAGCTAGCTAATCCTAACAGAGCATTGGCTCGGCATGGTGCTAAATGAATGGGAAAATCTACACATTTTTAGGTCACACATACAGATCTTCATTTTCCAATTATACTATTTTATTTGTCCACCTAAAACCCAGATGGTGTACTGCTAAACTTCTGGAACCTTAATCAAAATTCTTGGGCAACCTCTCCTAGCTCTATTCCTGTGCCTGCCATGAAGCTGCATAAAATGAATTGCTGTTTGCTGGTGAGAATCTGTATTATCTGCAGAGGGATTACACAGAAGCCCCAGGCCTGACCACATTTAACACAGCATAATTTCAGGACATTCAAGAGCTGGCAGTGCTGAAACAGTACAAATGGCTATGTTGTGAAAATTATTTGAGATAGGAAGAGGAATCTGCTCTTGCACTTCAGTAGCTGAATTAAATCTGCAAAAGTGGCATAGGAATACTCAAAGAGAACATTGAATTGTCTATGTATTTATTTAGGAAAGTATTTCTTCTGTTTTACAGACAAGATATTTTAAAGTTTTCTCCTCGGTGTACTTCAGTCCCCATCTGTAAATTTAAAATGTTTTTGATGTTCTGTTTTGGGGGTCGCTGCTCATAATCTCATTAAAAAATGTAGGATTCACTAATATATATATTCAATTTAAGATGTTGTAGTTTGAGACGACATTTTCTAGTTGTTTGAACTTTTTGACAATTAAAGTTCCAAAGCCTCTTCCTAAACAAATGGGCCTATTTGTGAGATATGGAAGGAGGAAGATGCAATTAGGCTGTTTTAATGTAGATGGAGTGTTGTCTTTAAGAATCTGAGAACTGCTAGATATTGTATGAAAACCAAGTGCCGATATCAGATATCTCTTGAAGATTGATTCATACCTGTCAGATATTCAGTCCTGAAAGAAGGATTGCTTTCTCTCTCTCAGATACAATGCATCAAATGGCAAGATCATTGTAGTGGTGTGTTTTTAGTTTTATTTGTTAAATGCTTGTTCATGATGTTTACTTGGTTTATTCCATGTACCCCTGTTCGGACNGCTTGCCTGAAGCCGACGCCAGGGCTAGCCGGGAGAAGGCAAGGCTCAGACCGCAGGGCAGGATTAGGCGCAGCTTCAGATCATTGTATGCTTCTGGGCTTACCTTGAGGAGGAAGGCAGGGCTTTCATTTGGCAGGAAGGTACCTGGAGACTTTTTATTTTACAGCTAGCTTTGCCTTTTTCTGTGTGGGTGTTCTGTTGTTGTTGTTGTTTTGAAGGGGTTTTGAGTATGGATTTTGAGGTGGATTAGACTATTTTAAACCAAAGTGATGGTGGCCCTTGTTATCATAGCTTTCACAAGGCACAACCAATCTCATACCTCTACAGTTTTTGTGGAAGGACTTGCAATAGTTCCACAGCTGTGGTTTCTTTTCTCCCAGAGCAGGATGGCATTGGTTCATAAGGAAGGATTTTTGTGGAATTATGATAAAACACATCACTCTTGTGGTGTGTATAGCATTTCTATTGTCTGTATATTGTTACCTGCTGTACACTCTGTTTTCTTTTGTTAAGAAAGGAAATGGACATAAAGAACAATAAAAATGCCCGTGACTAGCATCAGTTAGCCAATGGATAAAATCCCATGGGTTATTAATTTTATCTAAAATTTGTACTATGGTTTTGAGTTTTACAGAACAGAAATAGACTGCAAAATGAAATGAAAACAGACATGAGACCATTAGTACTGCAAACTGCAATTTTTCATGTTAACATACTATTTTGTTGGAATGATGCAGAAGAAATGGAAAGATAGACAAAAAAATACAATCTGATCAGTCACTCTCTGTCTTTTGGGGTTTTATTTGGCTCTGCATTTACATCTAGTGATATAAAGAACCTGGCTTCACTATTAGCCCTCCAAAAGTCCATATGCTTCTCTTTTCATCTGGAGTCTCCTTGCATTTCACAGATCTGTCATTGTTCCTGATCTGCAAAGACTTCACAAATTTCCAAGTAACTGTATCAGACTTGAGGAATGCTCCATGAAGGAAAAATTACGAGAATACAAGGATTACTTTGCTCTCAAGAGATGCCACTGTACTAAAACTAATCATATGAATTAAAGGCTTTTGACAAATGAATAATTCATACACGCTAAATTAATTAATGCATTTTCAAGACAGGCTCAGTACATTTTCCTGTGTTAGCCATCAGCACATGAGCAGAGCTGTAACAGCTCTGCCATCTTTGCTCCCTGTAGTCATGATTCAGATTTGGAAAGAGGATACAATTTGCACAGCACATGCGCCTCAGTGAAAGGATTACTTTTTTTATTTAGTAGTCAAAATAATGCTGTATACATATTACTCTTTTCATCCCTCCCCTCCTCCCCTTTGCAAGACACTAGGAGCAAAACAACTGTTTCTTCATAAACACTCCAACTACTGTGGTGAATAGAGATGACATTTACATAAATGGATTGCAGTGCAGTTGTAGAACATACACAGGGATGATTCTCTAATCCCATTTTAATTAGATGGATGGTGCAAGCATACAAAAATTACAAGCCTCGATCCCTGTGGTGATGCCATACTGGCAAGGAATCAATCACCACGGCCTCAGTTGTCATGGAAACTGATGGCTCCTGTGCCACCATCTAAGTGCTAAATGATTGGTGGTGTACTCCTAACACAGGGAGAGCAATGAGTTTTTATATCCCGTCCAGCAGCTGTGCCAGAGAGTTAATTAAAAGCAGAGAACATGAAATAAATCTAAATCTGTGAAGAAATGAAATGTACAGTACAAATTGAATTCCCATGTTGGACAGAAATTAATATGCAGCACAAACCACAGAGCTGCCTGAATAAGCAGCAGCTGTGAATCCTGGGAACTGGTACCTCCGTGGCAGCTAAAATCCAAAAGTGGAGAGAGCACCTCCTTATCTTGTTACCTAAACAAGCTCTTCCTTCAGTGCTTGTGTGGAGTGAAGCATGCAAATACATGCTCAAATGTTGAAGGTTTGCAGAAAAGCAGGAAGGACAAAGCTTAACCAAGGTCTAATTAGCAACTGCAGTTTATCAGCTGTGGACACAATGTAAGTAAATGTTTGCACTGCTGTACTCAAATTCACCAGACAACCTCTATGAATATCAATGTGGTTTTATTGATAAGCTGTAAACTGTGAATTCATATTTCAAGTATCACAATTCCAGTAGCCACCCTGAAATGATTTTATCAAGAAAATATTAGCTGTACATAAAATATTTTGTTAAGATGGGATGCAGCTGAGGCACAAAGTTTGCACAGCCTGGCCCTTCATTCCCTCAGCCCTACTGTTTAGGAGGCAGATTCCTATGAGTGGGACAGCATAACTCCGTTGTGGAAAGATGCTCAACCATTCACACATGACAAACATGGCAAGTGGGCAAAGGCAGCAAAGCTAAACTCACTCTGCTGTGCACAAGTGAAATTAAAGAGGAAATGAGGAAGTCTCCTTCTAGTCTCAGATGCAAGTGCTTCCTGGACAGCCATCTTTGAAGCAACAAAAATTAACACTGTCTACATCTCAGGCTTTTTAGGTGATTTGCATCTTTATCAAACCTTTTACACTGAGTGATTTCCTGCTAGCCTGTTGGGTCTGTGTGGTTGGCTGCAGTGATGGGCGTTGGTCATATTTTCCCTCATTTCTCTCTCTTCTTTTTCCTGCTGTCAGCACTTTCAGCTAATGGTCAGCTGTACCAAAGTTTAAGGATTTTTCTCTGACCTCTGGAACGACATGAGAAAAAACAAAGATGTTGGACTGATTCCTTGAGATGAAGTTGTGGTAGTTTAACACCACACTTTCACATTCATATTAATTTTTCCAAACAAATAAACACTGACTGTCTCTAAAATTCCTTTCTTTTGGCTTTAAGTTATGAAGTGAAAATATTGTTGTTTTCCAAACACCCTTTTACTTGGTGTTTTACATGGAGAGCAGACACAAATAACAAATCTGTCTTGCATGTCTGTGACAATTTCCTAGCAATATTTCATGGTGGATATAAATGCCAGAGAAACTCTTGATTTTACCTTTTCAACAGTGCACCTCCTGCTGCCTGTAATATCTTTTACAGCAAAAGAATAGATCATCTGTAAAACCACAAGTGTAGTAATTTATGAAGTTTTACAATTTCCTTTGTGTGATTTTAGTAACATATTTCACACTTGCATCTTAAATAGATGCTGATAAAGTCTTCTTATGGTTCATCTTAAGCCTTCTTGTCACTATGTGGTCACGTGGCTTAGGAATTAATAGAAGTAATAACTTCAAAAACACCACCTTAATTAGAAACTCATAAAACCTTTCAAACATATTTTAAGTGATTTTTTATCAGTTTATGTAAGTTCCATAAGAATAAAAAACCCCACTTTGAAAAGATACTTCTCACTAAGGCTATTTTTTTTATCTTCAAATCAAAAGCAAATACACAAGACAGCAAGTTGAAATTTAAGGGAATACCAGCAATCACTTATGTCACAAGAGGCTGGGGATGAGCAGATCAAGAGCAGCCGTGTCAAGATCCTGGGGATGCTGGTGGATGAGAGGCTGGACATGACCCAGCCATAAGCACTCCCAGCCCAGAAAGTCAAACGTGTCCTGGCTGCATCCAAAGCAGCATGGGCAGCAGGACAGGGAGGGGATTCTGCCCCTCTGCTCTGCTCTGGTGAAATGACACCTGAAACCCTGCATCTGGGGCCCCAAGCACAGAAAGGACATGGGCTTCTTGGTGACAGTCCAGAGGAGAGCCACCAGGATGATTAGAGGAATGGAACCGGTCTCCTGTAAGGAAAGGCCAGGAGAGTTGTGCTTATTTGTCTTGGAGAAGAGAAGGCTCATGGGTGAGCTTATTATGGCCTTTCAATTCTTAAAGGAGGCTTATGAGAAAAATGGGAAAAGTATTTTAGCAGGTCCTGTTACTATGGGGTGAATATTCTATAATTGTATAGTCACCCAGGTGTTGCTTTAGTTGCATTTATTTTTGTGCAGTTGAAGAGATGTCATATAGGGCATACCCCTGATGTATTTTTGTTAATATGTATTGGAAATTTGAACAGGAACATTGGTCCATTGAGTCAGCTTTTTGACAGATTACCCTGGAACTTGAGTTTGGGTACCATAAAGATAGATTTAGAGAACCACGGACAACCATCAAAGGCAATTATAACTTTTTACCTTGGTACATTAATATAGGCATAATTATACCTTATTATATTAATCTATTCTTCTAATAATATCTGAATATACCATTAAAAAAAGTTGAAGCATGCAACAAAATACTCATAAGTGATAGTGGCCTGATACTATGTGTACTGTATGAAAAGAACACATACATTTTGGAGAAGAGTATGTAAATTTGTTGATCATGCATGCATCTGTGAGAGAATAAGTTATTTTGAACTTGCTTTCAAATTACATACCTATATATCAGTTGAGTTTACTGAAATTCCAATGTATAAAACAAAATGAAACCAGACTAGGCCCTCAAGGTGAAAATCAGCAGTGACAAAAATGATTGCATTCTTGGTAGCTGTTAATCAAAAGAACCAAAAACTAAAGACAGTCTACCTTCTGTAAATTGGTTACCAGTTAATTGAGTGCATCCAACATTTCCATGAGCCCTAAAAAAAGTTTTGAATAGAAGACATTACTATTGGTCATTAGAATTGATTTGCATTGCAATGTTTGCACTGTTGCACGAGTTCATGGGCTTCAGTGTCTCCAAGGGTGGTCAGAGTCGGTTTTGCTCACTACTGCTTCTATTCCTGCTGGAGACCAGGGTGCTGTGGGGCCTCTTCAGGAGGAGCAGTGTGTGTTTGTGCGTGTTGTGTATGTTGTGAGGGTGTGTGGTATTTTTGCATGCTCCTCTCTTGTTCCCTGGAATGAGCTATTTTTGAAGATGTAGTTTTCTTCCCACACAAAACTGCCCCAAATGTCAAAACCTCCACCTCTGTTGATTGAAATAGCTATTTATTGAAAAAATGTCACATAGTTTTCCTTGTCTTTCTTTAATATAATACTACCTGTATGTTGCTATTTCAGATGTGTGCTATGCCTTACAGTCTTCGACTTAGCTCAAAGCCCAGTTCTAACTGCTTTTGAGGACAGTTTTATTGATATTTTCTCAGAACATCTCCTCTACTGAGTGTGAAATTTTCAAAAGGCATTGAAATAATGTATTTCCAAGCTCTCTGTCAGTGGAAAGTTGGCAACTACTTCACTTACATGCATTTAAAACACTACTTTGTTCTCAAAAGTGCAATCAGTTGTGGTCAGAAAAAAAAAGTTGCATTTTTCCAGCATTATTGGTGAAATTGCCTTATCTTGTTTTTTGGGTAGAATAAGTATTTTGCCCTTTGTGATCCTTAAGGCAAGAAATCTATCAGAAAAACAAACTAGCAAACAAACAAACAAAAACAAACCAAAGCAAAACAGTCACAGAAGAATAGGTTTCTGGTTTCTGTTCCTTCCTTACTCAGTATTGGCATCATATTTTTACCTTCCAGATCCATTGCAATACAAGTTACATAGTAGGAGTAAAGTTGGGTTCATATACCTTAATTTGTGAATCTGATAATGCAGAGCTCCCAGTTTGCAGTTCCAAACAGCTGTAACTGAGTTTTCCATGAACTCTTTATTCATTAACCTTTAAGTAGTTAACATTGTGTTAACATCATATATAGTTGTCTTGGTTTGGAAAGCTGGAGCTCCCCTTGGAATGGAGAATGTAAACCCCCTCCCTCCAAATTATTACAATTTTTCAATTAGGGTCTTTTCAGGCAAGGATATGGGAATAGGAATAACAATTCTTTACCAGGAATATTAAAAATACTAGTGTAGTAGTACTAAAAAACAAGCAAGCAAGCAAGC
>VWYO01016998.1:62090-93333 GCA_013400275.1 Rhadina sibilatrix | reverse complement strand
TTTTTTTTTTTTTTGTTTTTTTTGGCTAAGTCCAAACCCAAGGTAATAGTACAATATTTGTACTGGAAACCCAAACCAAACAGCCATTACCAAGTCACATTTCTTTATCTAAGAGTGGAAAAACTTAATACTTGCCCTTTTTTGTCTTCTTGGGGAACCTATACGTGTAAAATATCACCAGCTCACAAGGAGCCCACTCAGAAACAGTGAATACACTTCTCTGGGGAGTTTTAAGTATGAGTTGCATGAAAACAATAAGTTTAGTATTCATACTAACAGCAGTTTTTTCTTGATTCCACCACCAAGTTGTTTTATAATGTGCAGCAAATGTATTCAACTCATTTGCTCTTTTGTAAAAAGTAACTAGAACATGGAGCACAAGATAACCAAGTAGAACAAGTATCTGTCTTCACAAGTTTAGGTGGCACCTTAAAATGCAAGCAATGAGATAAGCATTTTATAGTTTATTTTTATTATTGTCTGATAAGCTTTTTTAATCATTGGCATGAATCAAAGCAGAAATAGGTTGGAGAACTTGTAGAGCACAAATAATGGAACAGCCCTGGTGCCTCAGAAAGTGCCTTTGTGGCTATCCAGGTGCAAAGATAAAGGTTGCACTTTTTTCCTGCATGTTCTTGCTGGCAAAATTCACCATGAGCATTATAACACTACTTAGAGAGTTGCTTTTATCTGCTCTTGCTGATGAACACAACAAGCACAGGCTTTCCCAATTTAAGTCCCTCTCTCACAGGACATCTGTTCCAGCTGCCATGAGAAGTCTTGGAGATAGGAGTCAGTGGACCGATAGATAGAATGCTTATGCTTCCAGGCACAGCTTTACATTTTTGAGAGATCTTGTGTATGGCCAGGCACAACAGAAGAAGCAGTTTCCCTACAGATCTTTCCTCCTTTTTATTTAAAAGGTTATCTTCAGGGACAAAATGAGTAAGGGAAAATATTAATACCTTACTGTATAACATTACTCAATAGCTAAGAGCAAAATGACATCCTATGTAGGTTTCTTCAGCTTAGGGTGTTTGCAATTACATCATCTTATAATAAGCTTTCTCTTGCAAGTGAAGGAGGAAAAAGAAAAGCATGGTGTCAGAAACATGTTCCCTTATTGTAGTATCTATGCTTTCTTCTACCCTGTTCAGGGTTTCCAATAATTCCCTATAATATGTAGCTGCACTGCTTTCATATCCATAGGGCTGCTGAAAAATAACTACCTCATTAATAAACCTAATTAACTACCTAATTAATAATACAACTGAAATAATAATTTCATTTTGGAGTTACATATAACATATTAGAAGCACTGAAGGCTGAATTTTGAGCTGTGACATAAAAGATGTATTTGTTGTAAGGAAACATGCTGTTCATTTAAGTTTTGTGAGCAGTGAGGCCCAATTTATACTCCTGCTGGAACAGAGTTTGCCTAATGAAAGTGAAGGGTGCTGGGTGGTGTCATGCAGATTTTATCATGCCTGTTTTAGTCTCAGTGTTGCCTGGTAAATAGCAGGATTTCTTCTATCTGTGGCACAAATCATAATCTCTTGCCCAGGCATGTCCATGCAGAATGCAGAAATATCAGTATCACTCTGCATAGGCAGGCGTATGTAGCTTGAGCGTTGTGTCCTTTTCATGTTATTCCAGACCTCAAACAACATTATGATCATGCTACTTGAACTCAGCATTGTCAGAAGACATGGCTACAGTTTGATATAATTTCTGTATTTTCTTATAGTAAACTGAGCACTAATACAAGTATTAATGCTTCCAACTTCACAAAATTTATGACCTTTGAAAGTATTCACTGCATTTGACAACTGAGAAAACAGGCACAGCAAGATCTAACAACTTTCTTAATGTCACCCAGAAACTGTGGGAATGAAAACCTGATTCCTTCAAGCAGACCTCAACACAAGGCAGTCTCTCTCTCTCTTGTGGCTGTTCTAAGATTTTTTTTAAGACATGCAAATGTGTCCAATGCCATATCAGTCTCCAGACACATAGCAGTAGAATGATTTTGCTTCTGATCCCTACAAGGTTCTGATGGCTTCTTTTCTCCACCCTGCTGCAGTGATTCAGATCCTCTTGAGATCATGTACCGCAATGGAGCAAATCACAGGACAAATGACTGCTTCTTTGTACGCGATAATTTCAAGTAGCATGGATTCCCTCATGCAGCTCATTTTTTCCCAGCTACACACAGGGTAGATAATTTTAAGTATAGTACATCTTCAGCTATCTCAAGTTCCCATTCTCCTCCTGAGATAGGTCTTTTTGACCTTCTGCATCTTTTACAATATTCCTGCTCAGAATTTAGTGTCCATGAAGAAACCAGAAAAATGTATGAATGTTTCTCTCCCTCCAGCCAGATCCTGTGTCCTTCATGCACTGCATGATTACTTCATGTTTATCACAAAATTTTTAAGGGGAAATATGCTTTTTCAATTTGGGCTTTAATAAGATGTTCTTTTCTATGGAAGGATGGATGTACATCATCTCGGCAAAAATGTTTGGCGTTGCAGGAACTATTAATATTTATAAATGCTAAAATGTTGAGGACCCTAAAATTCTTCTATCTTCAAAAATCTTCATGTCTGAATATTTTCACATTGTCTTCTCTCCTTTGTTCACATTTGCATGCTTCTTTTGTTTTCTCAACTCTGTAGTTGAATTTTTCTTTTTTTAAATTTCTTTATTCAGTCTTCTGTCTCTTGGGGCATCTGTTCCCCAGGTAATATTTTCAGTCAAACCACTGTAATGAATGTTGTATTTTAACTTGGTAATTATTTGTATAAGCCATTCCTAGAACATTTTAATTAATTTCTTTAACTATGGGCCTTCTACCAATTTCAGATCTGTTAAAAAAATCTCATCACCATCACTACCACTCCAGAAAAAAAACCCAAAAACAAACAACAACAACAACAACAACAACAAAAAACAAACAACACAAAAAACCAAAACAAAAAACCAACCAAATAAAAAAACCCAAAACCAAACCAAAACAAAACAAAAAACCCAAAAAAACCCAAACCACCAAAACGAAACGAAACAAAGCAAAAAAAATAAAAACCAACAAAACCCCTCAAATCCAGAGGAGATCTAAAAATTGGAAAAGATGCAGGCTAAAGACAGCAACCCACCAGATGGTGGCTATGGATGGGTTGTTGTCGTGTCAGCCTTCATGGTGATGGGCCTCACTGTTGCTGTCCTCAAGACTTTTGGTCTGTTCTTTGTTGAAGTCCAGCAGCACTTTGATGAACGTGCAAGCACCACTTCCTGGATCACATCAGTAACTATCGCCGTCTTTCATTTAGGAGGTAGGTAATAGTACTCCTCTAGCATTTTATTTTAATATTAACTACCTGAGCAAGTTTGGAAATCTTCCTTAAAAAAAACCAAATCCAGAAATATGTAAGGTCTAGACTTCCTTCTTCTGTCTCTACAGAAAACATAGAAAATTTTCAGAAAATTGGCATTTGCTGCCTCAGATATGGAATGGATTAATAACAGAACTCTATAGGCACAGGAATTGATTGCCTGAAAAAACATCATGTACCTAAACTCATGATTAAGTTAAATTCATTGGAGATAATTCTCATAGGCAGATAGCTTGTTGAATCAAGCTCTTAAACCAGTTTGTGCAAATTCACTGATCTCAGAGTGACTTTCACTTTTTCAAAGCACTTCAAAATACAAGGATTGTGACCCCATCTATCAGGTAAGCCATCTGCTACCAAAATGATTCTCAGTCCTGCTTTTTCCTACTTCTTTTTATCTTCACTAAGATCCCCTTTCTTTACGTGTATTACCAATTCTGTGTCTTCTTTACGCCTCTTAGTATGATTCCAAGTTACTGATCTACCAGAATACTCACAGAGTTAAAAAAAAAAAAATCAATTCACTCAGAGAGAGCCCAATATAGGCATGAGAACACAAGCAGAGAGTAGGGGAAGACAGAGTGAACTATCCAAGTGAAAGGCAGTGAGCTATGGCAGTGAGCTCAAATACAATATCTACACTACAACAACACTAAATGAAGGAGGGAAAATTAGGAAACATACTGTGTTTGACTCAGCTTGGTTGTTTAGAGAGTCCTCAGTGCCCTTGTAAACTGCATGATCCTTCACATGATGTGAGGGTTCCAAACATGTGCAGGCTTGAACTGTACAGAATTTGTGAAGTCTTCTCTGCATATTCTCATAAAGATATATGGTTATAATAGGTAAATATCCTTACATAATAAATGCTATCATAATTCTGTTTCTGAAGACACTTCATTGCATAGACACTGTATAATTACATGCATCCTACTCAGTCCACACCTATCAGTATTATTGCTTGGAACTGCAGTACTTCCAAACATCAGGAACAACTGATCTTTCTTTGAAAAATGTATTCAGAAGGGAAAAAAAAGAGTAACCCAAAGTCAAAGTAAAAAGATAAAATAAGTCATGAGTTGAAAAGATTCTATCAGTTTTATAAACTGCTATCCTTGATGCTTGCTTTGCAGTGACAGACATAATTAACTGAAAAAAAAATTGAAAAACCTGCTTCACAGACCACAGAAATGAATAAATGGTAATCTATCAATTTGGTTTACAAATTTGACATATCACTGACATATTGTGATACTATTTTGTCATTCAAGGATTTAAACTTCATGAGAAGAAAAAGCCAGCAAAGGAGAGAAAAACTTAACCATCCTGTTTCAGTTAGGTTTTGTTCTGTTATTGCATATATTTACATTGTATAGGAATGTATCAAGAAATAGAGCATTTGACACAATAATATCAAATATAAACCAGCAAAAATATATTTGCTTAGCCAGGTGTGAGGCCAGCCTACTTCAAGAAAGGCAGCTTTAATTTTCAACAGAAACTGGTTTTCATCCTTTGAAAATAATCCTCTTTCAGTGAATAAAGCTTGTGGTCAAACATTCCCAACTCCCCCTGTATAGTAGTTTATAAATGTCTCAAGTCAATACATAATTGTCCTCATCTTCTTCTGCCTTTGCTTCATTTATAGGGACCACAAGACTTCCTGATGAAGATCACCAGAGCCTCCAGTTCTTTGAGCATGTTTTCTGGCCTGGCTAGTCTTTCTTAATGTGTATCTCTGGGAAACCTTAAGTGTCACTTGACTCAGTATGAAGCATGATCACTGAATTATTATTTTTTCCTATTTGGATCCTTTCAACACCAGGTCTGTTTCATGTGTTGAAGGAGAGCATGTGCTTCTACTCCCAAGGTCTGCACTTGCAACAGGCTGTTCAGTTTACCACAGCACGGATTCTCCCCATCACCTTCACCAGCCTTCTCTCAGTACTGATGTACACGTCCCAACACCTTTCTCTTTGCACTCTGCTTGTCATCCCTTTCTATTGCTTGTACATTTTTTGGGTGTTGCCCTTATCCTTTCAGAGTCTGGAGTCAAGCTATTTTACCCATTTCCAGTTCTGTGGCTAGCTTCTTTCTTTCTTCTTTCTTTCTTTCTTTCTTTCTTTCTTTCTTTCTTTCTTTCTTTCTTTCTTTCTTTCTTTCTTTCTTTCTTTCTTTCTTTCTTTCTTTCTTTCTTTCTTTCTTTCTTTCTCTACTCCATGTTTAATTTATGCCTTATTCTGTTTATTCTTCTTATTTGGCATTTAAAATTTGGTATTTGGTAATATTTCTGCTCCAGCTGCAGATCTTTCTCTTGTCTTCAAGAACTTTCATGGATGTTATCCTGTGTCACTTTTCTCTTCTTTTTTCCATCATTTTGTATGATTCACCAGCTGTATGTACTTTATCATGTCTCATTGACTACATTTTAAGATAATGACCAAATTCCAGTACCATTTTTACATACTTATAAAATTGTCAGGTTTTTGCTGTAAAAGCTGATGAGACACTTGAGGTTTGTATAACTCCTGTCAGCTCGGTTTTCTGTCAGACAATGTATATCCTGCAGATTTTGCAATAACTAATATGACAGAATATTCTCTGTCAAGTTTATTTCACTCATCCTAGCTACCAAATTCTCTTAATTCTAATCTTAACACAGGTGGATGTACAACAACCTGCCCCTACAAACTACTACGAAACCTTACTTGCTGGCTGCTCTCTCTTAAGTCTTTATAAGTCTTCGTACTTATTTCAACTTAGAAGCATGGTCCCAGTTAACCGAATTCAGTTTTATGCACAAACTCCAATTCCAAGGATCTTGAACAGATGTAGGGAGCTGGTTCATGCCAGGCGGCCCTTGGGAACCCCCTAGTGGCCATGGCTATTTAAAGAAATCCCACGGCCTTGACCTCGACTCTGCGATGCTGATGGAAAAAACAGCTAGGCAGTAAAACTGATCCTTAATTAAGCAGAAATATCCCTGACGTTTCAGGTGTTTCCAGACAGTGACTAGAGACCAAAGCAGCTGCTGCACCATCAGATCTGTACCACCTGAATCATCTTGTGTTGAAGAGCACCTGCACTCTGTTTAGAGAAACTGTACTACTAAATAAAGATTTAAGAAATGAACTGCCAATTTTCTGTAAAAGTATTACCACAAAATAAACTCTAATTTTTGGTCCTTTATAAACCTTTAAAATTCCATAAAGAGTTGGTTTTTGCAAAATTCTAGAAAACAAAAGTTAGTTTTCTCCAGAAAGTTTTCATGCCAGCCATATCAATAACACATTCTTGTGGAGGATGGGTTCCTCCAGAAATGGGAACATGTGAGCAATCCAGATAGAAGCCAAAAGAAGGACTGCATAAACCTGCTGTATGTGCAAAAGCCATCAACCAATCTGGGCTAAAAGGCTAACGCGTGCTTTTAGGGAATAGCCAATTGCAAAGCAGCATGTAAGGCATGATTGAAGCTGAAAACTGTATTAAAAGGTACTGTTACTTTGCAATAAATGGCTCACTTTGATCATATTGATCATGGAGTGATGTCCCATTCTTGATTCTTCCACACATTCTCAATAGTACAATTTTTATTAATGAATCTATAGATTCTGTGGCTGAAGTTTCGCTTTCTGCTAAAACAGTCCATGTGACTCTGTCCTGTTGGTTGTTGTATCCTTATATGAAAATCAGTAGAACTGTCCTACTTCAGGGAAGGCACTATAATGCTCTTTCCCTTTAAGAGAGTCCACATATGTTGAATGTATTTTCAAATCTGTGCCTCAGGGACAGTCATTTCTCTATCAGCAAGGATACAATTTTGAAATTTTGATTGACCTCCTACCCCATCCAGCAGAATTAAGACTGCTTGTGTCAAGCGTTAAGAGGGTAGTCCTCCTCAAAATGTTTATTTGGCCATGTTGATCAGATTAATGTTCCTAAGGTATTTTTCTTTCTCCAATTTTTCTGCTGATCCAGCCCCTGTTGCCAGTTCACTGTGTGTACAATATACCCATCGGACTGTTGTGATCAGTGGAGGACTTCTGGCTTTTTCAGGAATGGCACTGGGATTTTTTGGACTCAACATGGTCTGGATGTATGCAACGACTGGCTTCCTGCAGGGTATGAATTAACAGCTTTATGGCTTTCTTCCACCAGCAACTTATTTGAGGGTGCTAGTAGTAGGAGTTTTAAAATCTGGTATCTATTTTGACTTTATGAGCAGCCAGAACAAGCAATGCTCCTTAAAAGTGATTTCCCTTCCATCCCACTTTGGAAATAAGAATTTGTACAGGAAACCTGCAATGACAAAGAAGACAAATATTTATATGCCAGTAATTTACACCTGCAAATTATATGCAAGCAGAAAACTGTTTTATTTTTCACTTAGAGATAAGAGCTTTGTGAAAGTTTAAAAAAATCTTCACAAAGCATGCTGAAGTAAAGAGACATGGAGATCCCAAATTTTATACTTTGTATCAACTTATGTATTGAGCAGAGTCCCAGGCTTTCATTTGATTCCAATTCTTTACTTTACTCCAGGAAAAACCAGGCCAGAAAACTGTCTCCAACAGCTAGCAGATTTTCCTGGAACAGGAAGCAAAGCTAGCAGGGAATAAAATAAACCATTCTGAATTCTGCACTGGATGCCTGAAAAAATGTCTGGAATTTGAGCCCTTTGGCAGTCCTGGGCTGCCAAAGAGTCTAGGGGAGCCATCAAAATAACTCTAAGTTAGAGCAGGTTTTAAGTTTGCTCAAAGCAGTTAAGCAGGAAAATGAAGAGTAAATAGAGGCAATACACCAGCTTCCTTCATGTCCTGCCTCACTGTCTACCCTGAACACAGCTCAGCTTAACCTGCTGATTTGACATAGTACCAACCTTAATGCAGACAGCATGGACACTGAGATCTGTCTAGCTTCAACCCCATGACCATGTGATTTCTCACTTACTGACAAAGCTGTGAACCAAAGTTTTGGGTTTTTTTGTTTTTTTGTTTTGTTTTTTTTTTTTTTTTAAGTGAGAATGTAATAATGCATATACTTCATGTTCTGCTTTTTCACTTGAATATATACAACTTACAGAATATAGTGTCACAAATATACCCTTACATCTACTCCAGCTAAGCCCATGCTTCTTCTAGGCAAAAATGTTTTCCTACTAACACTTTTTAACTTTGTAAATGTAAAAGCACCGACTACTTTAATTTCCACCTTCACAAAATACCACAATAGTGTCTAACCAGTGCTATTTCTATTGGTGTTTTTCAGGTCTTGGCATTTCTTTTTCATGGACACCAGCCATTAGCATTGTTAGCCACTATTTCTCCAAGAAAAGGGCTTTGGCCAATGCTATTGCCAGTGCTGGAGAATGTGCCTTTGCATTCATATTTGGGCCATTTTTCCAGTGGTTGATTAGTCAATATGGATGGCAAGGTTCCCTCTTGATCATAGGTGGCATCCAACTCAATATTTGTGTCTGTGGAGTGATGATGCGACCCTTGGCAAGCAGCTGCCTCCTTGAGGCCAGCCATTGTGAAACTGAAACACCACCTGGCAATGGTACATCCAGGAGAGACAAAGAAGATAAATCTCTCATTGTGCACAAAACCTTCAACTGGATGCTTGTGAGGCGAACAGAATTTGTACTTTATGCCATTTTTGGTATATTAGCTGCTATGAGCTTTTTTGTTCCTCCATTATTTTTAGTTCCACTTAGCTACAGCCTGGGAATAGATGAATCATGGACAGCATCTCTCCTATCCATTTTGGCTATGGTGGACTTCGGAGGCAGATTGCTGTGTGGCTGGTATGCCAACCTCCATGTTACCAAAACCATTCATCTGCTGGCAATGACGATTACATTGATCAGTACTTCCCTGATGCTGTTGCCACTGGCTAACAATTACCTTTCCTTGGCAATATTCACTGGCTTCTATGGATTCTTCTTTGGTACAACAGTCGCCATTCACATTACAGTGCTGGCAGATATTGTAGGCATGCCAGAATTTGACAGTGCTCTAGGACTTTTCATGCTCATTCGAAGCACTGGAGGTTTTGTGGGGCCTCCTCTTGCAGGTAAGTTAAGAAACTCACTGCCAAATATAGTTAACAAGAAGAAAGGGGAATGGTAATACAAACTGAAAAGATCTGGATCTGCACTCCAGTTTTCTCCTTTTTTAGCTCAGGGGTATCTGAGCCAAGAAGTACATAAAAACAAATAGTCAGTTTAAATCCTCTCCAAAATACCTTGCTCTCTCTCTTCTGTGTGATTTTAGAGATACTTTTTCAACAAGAAAGGAGGAGTGAAAGACAGGGTTCACATGGTGGCCCTGCTTCCTGAATCCCACATAATGCCACTTGATGGCCTCCAACTATCTTGCTAGGAAAGTGTGCCTCTGGGACAAGCAGCAGACAAACACTTTCAGAGAAGAAACTGGAATTTGAGACTAGTGATGTTGCACAAATGCTGGTATTGTTGGGAGGGTTTCTACAGAAGTTCAAATTGAACAGCCTGAAACATTAAGCTATGCAAACCTCAAGGAAATTTTCAGAGAAATGCCTGGTGGTTTTAGACAGCGTTTGAGCCAACTAGTATAATAAATAAGGAAGGCAGCACATAAGAACAGTGGGAAGAGAGAGCAGACAATGAGACAGCACATGGATTTATGGGCTGGCAACAAGATATAGTAATCTTGGAAAAATGCAAGACAAATGAACTGCAAGCTGTAGAGACTTTAAAAAGTAATACGGCAAAAAAATTGACCAGTGTGACTTGTACAATGCAAATCTGAGTCCTCATCCAAAAACCATTGTTCACACATTACAAGTGACTTTTGTGGTAATGACATCACTAATAGGTTGCAAATGAATTAGACTGAATACTGGAACATTTCCATACACTTTTGAAAATACAGGAACCAGGAAGGTTTGTAGAGGGTTTGAGACAGAACAGTATCAAAAATGTGTTGGAAAGATCTGAAAAAAAATACAGTTTATAGTGGTTGGTGACTAGTATTGATTATCTGCGAATCAGTGCGGCCCTTTTTGTATATTTAGTAAACTAAAAAGAAGGTAAGGAAGAGCAGGGAACCCTAAATGCCTCTCAATCTCTCTTCTCCTTTGAGTGTAAAATCGAAAAGATTTGAGTTCATGGTTCCTGTGCCTATATAGGGCTGATTTTAGTATAGAATGTGGGCTAGGGAGTACCCTAAACATGGACAAACTTCCCACAAGCAAGAGACCTTCATCAGCCCACAAAGGAATGTGCTATCATACCCCCAGGGCAGCTGACACACTGCTGCAGTGCTACTACTGTACTGGAGATTTTTCAGTATAATACACAATGGCATTACGTATTTTGGTTGGCTTAAAGCTCCCTGAAAACCAAGGTCTTTTTGTTAACATATGTGACTTTTTGTAAAATGATGAACTGGAAACTCATAACACATCAGATAAATTCTCCAACTTTGTCTCCAGCAGATGAATCTCCTTTCCTTCTTTAAACTCATTTGTGCTGTAGTTATGGTCCAAAGGACAGCAACTGGCAACAGCTACACCACAGAACATGGAGCTACTCACATATACAGCCACACTGGTACTGCAGTGACAGTACCTGCACTGTCTGCCACACTTCAAATTGGAAAGTGCTTCAAACTGTGTAATATACTGTTTCACTAGCAATTCACATATAAAAAGCATTGAGATGTCAACCATGTTTCAAACTGAAAAATGCTATTGTGGGGTGATGTTCCATGTACTCATGACGTAAAAATCTGCAAGAAAAGTATGTAGCCAGAACACTGCCTTTGTAAGAGGATATAATTAGCTTGCACTGCTGAGCTAATTTACCTCAGCAGTGAGCCTGTTTTCCATCAATCACATTCCTGTCATTTGTTTCTCTCCAGGTCTGATTGTGGACACGGCTGGCGATTACAGGGCAGGCTTCTACATGGCAGGAGCCACTCTTGTACTGTCAGCTGGATTTTTAATTATTTTAGATCAACTCCAACAGAGAAAAAAAAGAGGAAGCAAGAAAAGAAGAACCAGAAAAGTCAACATTACCCTTCCCTCCATATCCTGAAACATCAAACCAGAAGGTACTGAGAACACAGTGTAGTGGTGTGACTACATTAGACCTCTGATAGCATTTCAGGATATATGGAAATATTTTATTTTTGCCAAACTCACTCTTATTAGGATTTACAAAAGAACGGAAGTTTTGGGTAGGAATGTTTGAAACAAAGGAAGAAAGTAATTAATTTGCATGCAAACTAGTGTGTTGTCTGGGTTTTTTCTTTTCTCCTCTGTCTCTTTAAGAAGGTTTTCTAAAGTTCTATTTCAGCCTTCTGTGTTTACCTTTTGCAATGGAGTCTCTCATGATTTACATAACTGTCTTTCCATGTTTACATTCTTCTTATAAGGAGGAGGCTGTTGATGGACTGTTGGGTTGACCAGTGGGGTTGGAGAGGAAGACTACCTTCCTCCAATCCATGGCCACTGTTGGAATTCTATAAATGTTGTTGTAAATAAACCTGCCCTTTTTGCCTTGGACATCACAGTGTGTGAGTGTGGTTTCTTTTGTAATCATGCTGCAACACTAGAGCAGTAATCATTACCTATTATTTTTATATTGAAGTTGCATTTTGACTATGCAAGTCTTCAGTAGAGTCCCACAGGGCCATGCTAATTGAACTAAGGAAACCATGGTCTAAATTAAATTGCCATGAAGCATGTGTGCAGCACACAGAAACTCTACCTCCAAATGCAGACTGCAGCTATCACTAAAAAAGAGGAAGAGAATTTAGCTCACAAATGTTTACTTGGGGAAGTAGTGCCCATTTCAGTAAACAAATCCGATCTGAAAGCACAAGTAAATGAATACAGTTTAGAGCTAGAGAGTTTAGGGTTTGCAGATATTCTACAGAGCAGTGCTGCAATAAGATAAATAAGCCAGATAAAAGGTAAAAGTTATATGAGTAACAGAATACATTAGAGAGAAATGCAGTCCTAAAGATCAGAAATAGAAAGCAAAACACACGCACACAAAATTAAGGATTAATGAATAGTAGAGGAAGACCAAAGACTACAGTGGACTTCAAACTGAGTAAGAATCCCAAATGCAACGCTGTATTAAAAATAGTAAATGTCTTTCTGTGTTATGGTAACATAGAGGAGATAATGATGCTTGCAAGACACTAACTGGAAGAACTATGTGAGTTGCAAAGAATTAAGTGGAACATAAATGAGAAAATTAAGAAAACAGTCTAAGGAAAAAGTAGAATAAATAAAGTTCAGAAGATAAAAAAATTCACAGGGCATGAGAACAGCCCTCAAATCCCTAATAGGCTGAGATAAAGAAAATATGATTAATTCCTTTCCTTGTTAAGACAAGTGGTAATTTATATAATTCACAGAAAGGCAGTTATGTAACGGGGAAAGTTCCATTGTAGCCTATTAAGATACAATGCAGGCTATGGAGAAAATATGAAAACACTGAGATATCAGAGAATAGGTAACACATCATAAAGGATCTAAATATATGTGCTTCAGAGTTGTAGGATGGGGTAGATGACTTCCTGAGGTCCCCTTCAGTCCTACATTCAATTGTCCTAAGGCAAATACTTTGACTAAATACTCTTAAGAATAAAAAGGAGTCTGTATCCAAACAACTGGTATTTTTGTAATTTTACTCTATCGGGGGAAGACAGAATTTAAGGGAGAAAAGGTTGAATAACACTTAGAAAGAAACATTGAAAGGAAAAACACATAGCATTTTAAAGCCTTCAAACTATTATGAAAATCATACCTACCCTATTTATAAACTTCAGAAATTTTCACCATTTAAACACTTCCTCTGTGAAGCTAAGTTTACATAAAGCTCTCATCTGAAATAATTACTTCTTGTCTCATAGGAACGACTATTTCAAAAATTTAATTTAACTTAGAGGGTATCAGCTGAACCATAAATAAATCAACTGCCTGTGAGGGCTTGATTGAAGAACACGTATTGGAATGGACACACTTGGGTGTGCAAAGTCTTGTTGTAAGGCTCTGAAATACCTGACAAAATCCTTTTCAAACTTATCAATTGAAAAATTTTGAGTTTTCTAGTAGTATTATTCTTCAGTCTTCTGCATTGTTCCATTACTTAAAATAATTTTATAAAATGGAAGTGGTATTGCTGGAGGTGGGAAGAATGGGGAAATGTTTAATAGATGCAGCTTCCACTTCTGTTAAAATTGTATATTTTATTTACAAGCCCTGTCACCAGTTTATTTTGACATGTCCTGAAGTTTGACATGGGCAGTAAAGAAGGCACTTAGTGGCACGCTGTGCTGGAAGAACAGGGGCACAAGAGTAGGTCAAGGGAGGTGATTATTCCCCTCTGCTCCATACTCATGTGTACATTTTGGAGCAGCAAGCACAGGAAAGAAGTTGACGAAGATGACTGAGTTCAGCAGAGAATCACTGAGAGGCTGTGAAACCAGGGCTGGTTCAGCCAGGGGGAACAGCAGCTTTGGGTGCACCAAACGGCATCCCTGGCACCAACAGGAGGAATAGAGGAGATGCAGCTGGGCTGTTCACAGCAGTGCATGGTGTAAGGGTGAGGCAGCAGCAAAGCTGAAACACAAGGGGCTCAGGCTGAAGCCATGAGGACAGCCCAGCAGTGCAGACATGGTCTGCATGGTTGGGCTGATGACATCCTTGAGGTTTTCATGGCTTCACCTGACTGGGTGAAGTCTTGCGCAGCCCAGTCTGAGCTCAGAACTGGTTCAGTCAGGGCTCAGAGATTTCCCCTGGTTCCCACCAGCCTGAACAGGATCTTGTGAGAAATGAAAAGTCATACTTTTGTTTTCTTTGCTAAATGTACTAAATAGTATTAATCACTTGGACACTCTTCATCTCGTTGCTATGTATGTTTAATGGCACAAAAGAAGTCAAATAATAGAATCAATCATGGGATATACTGAATTGGAAAGGCTCAATCAGGATCATCAAAGTTCAACCCTTGACCCACCCAAGAGTCATATCATGTGCCTGAGAGTGTTGTCTGAATGCTTCTTGAATTCTGTCAGGCTTGGTGGTCTGACAACTTCCCTGGGGAGCCTCTTCCAGTGCCCAGCTACCCTACAGGTGAAGAACATTTTTGTGATATCCAACCTAAACCTCCCCTGACACAACTTCAGACCATTTTCTCTCTGTCACTGGTCACCATGGAGAAGAGATCAGTGTTTGTCCCTCCTCTTCCCTCATGAGGATGCTGAAGACCACAATGAGGTCTCACCTCCATCTCCTCTTTGCCAGGCTGAACAGACCAAGTGACCTCAGCCACTGCTCACATGGATTCCCCTCCAGACCCTTCATCATCTTCATTGCCCTCCTTTGGGCAACAGCTATAAACCTCTCTTATACTGTGGCACCCAGAACTGCCCCCAGCCCTCGAGGTGAGGCTGCCCCAGCTCACAGCAGAGCAGGACAATCCCCTCCCTTGCCCAGCTGGCAATGCTGGGCCTGATGCCCCCCAGGACACAAGTGTCCCTCCTGGCTGCCAGGGCTCTGCTGACTCATGTTCAACTTTTCACAGACCTGAGGTCCCTTCCTGCAGTGCTGGTCTTCAGCCTCATTCCCAGTCTATATACACATCCAGGGTTGTCCCATCTCAGGTCCAGAATCTGACACTTTCCCTTGTTAAACTTCGTTTGGTAACCTGCAATTTGTTGAGGCTGCCCTGCAGGGCCTCTCTGCCTTCAAAGAAGTCCACAGCTCCTCCCAATTTAATGTCTTTAGCAAACTTACTTAGTGTTCAAGTCCTGCGTCTGAGTAATTTATGAAGATGTTGAAAAGCACCAGCCCTAAGATGGAGCCCTGTGGAACCGCACAAGTGACAGGTCCCCAGTCTGATGTCAGCCCTTTCACTGTAACCCTTTGGGTCCCACCAGTTAGCCAGCTGATCACCCATTGCATGAGGTGTTTATTCAGCTGAGTGCTGGACTTTTTGTACAAGGTCCAGGTCATTCTCACATCCACAGTCCTCCAGCTCCAGGAAGTGGGCTCCCCTTAGTGCCTTATTGGTGTTGAAAGTAGAGGTAAAGAAAGTATTAAACATCTCTGCCTTGTCCATACCCCTGTTTGTGAAGTGACCGTCCTCATCCTGTAACAGGCTGATGTTAATTCTACACTGCCTTTTACCACTAATATATTTGAAAATGTTGCAGTGTGCCTTTAAGGCTTTCAAGGTGAGCTCTCTTTGGGCATTTTTCCCCTCCTCCAGGGTAAGGTTTCTTGGCAAATCCTAAGATGAGGATTTCAATACACAGGGTCTCTCAGGCAACCTGGAATTTTGCATGGGCTAGGTCTTCGAGGGAATTGGCCCAGGTAGAAAGGGCCCACCCCTCCCAAAGGTGATTTGACCTTTAGGCTGCCCTTTAGCCCTCGGGTCACACCCTGTCCCTTTCTGATAGGTAGGCTCAATGCCCTCCCCATCCCCCTCTCCCAGGTTATAACTTGGGGGCAGCCATGTGGTCTCTTTGTTCTGCTCTTGAAGTCACACTGTTCAGAAGCTTTGCTGGAACTGAAATAAACCTCTGGATGAGACTTTCAGGCAGTCCCAGTTTCTTTCTCCACTGATGGTCCAGCCTCTCTGAGAGGGTCACACAGGATTCATTCCGCTACATTTAGCTGCTGTAACAGGGGTCCAATGCTGCCTGGAGCCTTGGGACAAGTCTGGGCCCAAGTGGTCTGTTTCTGTGCTTGCAGTGCCAAGGGAATACCCTGGTGTGACCAATCACTGGGCTGTTTCTCCCAGCACAGCAACCACACAGACTCCTCAATATAGCAGTGATTCTTCACTGATATAGAAAAAGCTCTTTTTGTTGTGCATCTCAGTTGTGGCCAGCTTCAACTCCATTTGAGCTTTGGCTGCTCAGATTTTCTCCCGGCAGTGGTGAGCAGCATCTCTGTTTTCCTCCCACATCACCTGAACTTGCTTCTGCTGAGCCTACACCTTTTTTTGCCTCTACCTCCTGAAGAAGATTCCTGCTCAGCCAAGCTATCTTCTGCCTCACTTATGCAACTTCAATTTGGGAATTGACTCCTCCTGTGCCCTTAGAGGGCTGCTTAAAATGTGACCAGCACTGACAGACCCAGCACCTGTGTAAGCCTTTTCCCAGGCTACCTTCACTCACTGATTCCCTGAGCAGCCTGAAGCCTTCTGCTCCCTTCATGTCCAGAGGTCAAGTACTGAGTGTTTGTATTAATTTTGGAACTGCTTTTACTTCTGCAGCTGAAGTAAAATATTCCAAGTTAAATTTCACTGGACTGTTACTACAGGGATTACTATTACTTAGAATCATAGAATCATCAAAGTTGGAAGAGACCTTCAAGATCATGAAGTCCAACCATCCACCCAGCATTGCCACTGCCACCTCTAAATCCTAACCACATCACCCAGTGCCAGGTCTCACAAACCTCTAAAACATCTTCAGGGATGGTGACTCTACCACCTCCCTGAGCAACCTATTGCATAGGGCTATTTTGATCCAAGTTCTAGGAAAGTAGTCAGTATTGGCTGTACTAATTTCCTTCAAGAGATGGCCTCAGAGGCCTAAATCAAAAGCCCACCTGTAAGGAGTTTCTCACCCCAAAACAGCAAATTACTGGTGGGAACAGGACTGGGAGCTGTAGAAAGCACTGCCATTCTCTTGAATGCAGGTATGGCCTCCTGGAATTACATGCAAGGGAAGTCGTAACTCAACCTTATCTTGATAACACCCAACTGCATCCAAAAGTTTTCCACCCATGTTTGATCATCTGGCCTCTCATGAAGTCCCACAAATCTGAACAATCCCCTGGGCTCAGAACCTCTAGTTTACTGCAGCCAAAGTAAACTGCAAAGGGAGCAAAGGAAAACTGTCAGAAAGCTGTTCAAACATTTTTCTTTAGAAAAACATGGTGGAGTAACAAAGGCACCACTGTAATCATGTCATCCTCTTGGCACAGCTTCTACAGGATTAAGACTACCATTCCTTCTTTACTGTAAAATTCATGGATGGAGCAGAGGGAGATGGGTCTGACAAGTAAGGACCACAGCTTCATTTGGAAATTACTTGAGGAGGAAGTTTCTGTCATGAACCAGGCTTTCAGGATGAACATATTTATGGTGCTTGTGCAGGGCAGTCTACAGGACATTGCTCCCTGGAGGGGCCTGCTGCCAAGGTAGGAACAAGTTGAGGAATAGCTTCTTTTCAAAAAGCTTCAAATCTGGCCTATAGTGGAACTCTTCAGCCAATGTACTCCTCTTCCATCCTCTTCTCCTGCAAAGTTGTTTTTGA
The DNA here is from genome assembly GCA_013400275.1 of Rhadina sibilatrix. Lineage (NCBI taxonomy): Eukaryota > Metazoa > Chordata > Aves > Passeriformes > Phylloscopidae > Rhadina > Rhadina sibilatrix. The sequence goes on along the minus strand of VWYO01016998.1, from coordinate 75,611 downwards.
AAAGGTAACATCTTTGCAATTCATTCAATTCCAGTGACTTTACACTGATGAAGTTATCAGCACTACATCAGAGAAATAAGATTTTGTAAAAAGTTTGAGATCAGAAGTAGGATCTCAAAAGTGGTGTTTCACCACCTCATCCATTCAACTCCTCAATAGCAGCATTCTGCATTTACATTCCAGATGGCACCACAGATCCATGACAAAGTTGTTTTTTTCCCCCATTAAACTATTAACAAGAGATTCATTCAGAACACATAATATTCCAGCAGTTGACATTTTACCCCACACATCACTTGAGGCAAGTAAGGGTCAGAGATTGGTTTTTGCTACACGAAGAAATCACATGGATTTTCTTTATTAGTGTTTTGCTTCTCACAAGATCAAGCAGTGCCCTTCAGTTATCATCCTCTTCTAGAAGTGAAGCTTTTCTTCAGGAAAACACATGATTTGATAAGGAACTTTACATTTTTAGAGTGTACAAGGGCTGGCGTATTTCTTGGGAACTTGACAGATTGTGATAGCATCCACATACAGTTTTACACATATGCATATTTACAGAAACTTCCCTGCACCTCTTTCACCTTTGAAATTCCTATTGAGTTCATCTGGGTTCACTTGCCCAAATTAGCAAGTTTATGCTCCTCACTGTTCATTCTTCCTGTACCCCTTATTTTCCCCTCTGTAAAAACTGTGTTGCTTTAAACTTTAATGGATCTTGCAAAACCAGCTAGGTCCTTCTGGCACTAATCATAGAATGACTGAGTTTGGAGGGCACCTCTGGAGGTCCTGTGGTCTAACCCCCTGCTGCAGCAGAGCCACTTGGAGCTGGTTGCCCATGACTGTGTCCAGATGGCTTTTGCAGATCTTCAGTGGGGGAGACTTGACAAACTCTTTGGGCAATCTGTGCCAGTGCCCAGTCACTCTCACAGAAAAAACAGTTTTCTGATGTTCAGAGAGCCCAGCCTGTGTTTCAGACTGTGCTCACTGCCTCTGGCCCAGTCACTAGGTACTACCATGGAAAAATATATAAAGATAGGTCACATTTTTACCATAGTTAGGAAAAATACAGAAGCAGCCCCACACTAGCTAAAAAATACTGATGTTAATACTTTTCACCTGACTTCCTAAAGAAATGGATGTTGGTCACGCACATTATCTGTTCTTTCCTATTTTCTTTTGAGTCTTTCAGCCATTTTCACCATATTTAGAGCCCAGTGCACAGCTCAAAGACAAGTGCAAACTTAAAAGTGTTTAATCCCTCAAACTTAAAAAAATCTGTAAAGGGACAGAGAGGCTCAGATTAATGGTTCATTAGGACAAATGACAAGCAGAACGTGATTCTCTTATCTCCTTGCTCATTAGTTCTGCACCCCATGGGACAGACCCTCTTTTTGTTGCAGTATTTGCTTCTCAGTATATAAATTAAACTGTATTTACCTTAGTCTAAGACACTTCTGTCACAGGGTAATGAGTTTTGGTCCACATATACTAGTTTGCACAGTGTTACAATGGTGCAAAAACTGTGCATAAACAAAGGTAAATACATGCAAAAATACCAGTCCTCTGTAGCAAAATGAGCAGCCTTAGATCAAAACATGTTTGAATCTATAAACAGTCTGCCCACTCTAGAAGCTTGGGCAGGTAAAAAGGTGTTGGTCTCAGAGCACATGTAATTAATCAAGAAATAACAGATTTTCTGCTGCTTTTTAAGCGGGAAGGATGCAGAAGAAAATGAGAAGTTGTCTCCTTGCCCCTTTCATGCTAATGAATGCATTCAGAAGCTGTACTGAAAGGAATTTAAACTCGTGATAGTCATAAGAGGACAGATCAAAGGAGAAAAAAACAGACCAAGTCAAAGAAAGCTGCATATGCCTTCAGTTAACAGACAGAATACACATCTGAAGGAGGTAAGATTTTTATTTTGTTTTACACAAAATCTTCAGCTTTGCTTAAAAATTACACTTTGGAAAAGGCTTGACTGTCTCTAAGTAAACTCAAAATGTTTTCTTTCCTTGGCTAGAATACTCCTCAGTAAAGTCATTGTGTTTTATAATTTACCTGTATAGGGTAGGTAGATTAGTGGGATAGTATCAAGTAGGATCTGTTGTGCTCTTCACATTACAGAAACATGATTACATGTGGATTTCTTCTTCACTACATTTGATAGAATAGATTTTTAACTGTTTAGACAACTATGATTATCACCTTAAGACTGGGAATAATGATTGTAATATAAATTTCCTACATATCTGAGTTTAGATTGTCAGCAGACATAAATCAGTATTCCCATCTGAAATTCAACAGATCTCTACTATTCTCCAGTGACTGAAAACCTGTTCCCTGAGTGTTTACAGGGAATAACCGAATAGCAAAGCAACTATTTGTAAGAACAATATTAGTTTTTCTTCTCAATAGTTTTTCTTGTCCAGGTAAATTGTCTTTTTTTTCCTGTATTCTAGATTTTGCTTCTGAAGTACCTAAATAAATCACATCAAATTCTGCAAATTCTATTATACTCATTTGCAAACACCTTGATATCAGTGGTGATACTAATATGTAGACTATAGTTATGGTTTTGAGCTTCATCTTAAATTGGGACAGTGCATGTGTATATGGATTTACTGGATTCTGAAGATATCAGATTATCCTGCCTCTCTAAAATGTTCCAGTTAAAATAAGGCGAAAATATTATGCTTTAAAGGTAAGAAATTATTTATCACATTAACGCACTGTGTTTCTACCATACAGGTTTGAGCAGGACCAACCTCACAAAATGCCCAGAAGATATAACCACCTGGATGGCAACTATTTCAGAGGAAAAGGACACATCTATTTTGCAGCAGAAGAGTAAGCATAAATGAAAACCTATGTTAGCATGTAAGCTGGCGAAGGAATTTGCATTGAAAGAAAAACAGAAAATTGTATCCAAAAAAGTGACTGTTGTACATAGATGGAGTACCTTTTAACTATCTTAACAGTTCTCTCTAATGTTTGTCATAGTGCAATCTTAACCCTCAGTGTTAAGAAAAGTAAGAATTGCAGAATTCAAGAATCTAGAGTTAAATCATATGATCACAAGTCTTTAGCCTTTACCAGGTTAATTGAGGCTTATTTCGAATTTACTTTTGAGGCTGTTGCAAGGTGATCTGCATATTAAATCTCTAGATTCACCTACCTCTCTTAGGAATCTCAAAAGGATGTTGTCTCATTCTCTGCCCCCAGAGAAATGGTTTAAAAAAGGTGAAAGATATCAATGCCATACAAATGTGATTCTTAAATTTTTTCTGGCAAATATTTTTTATCTTTGAATTCCAATAAAATATATTTGGTCTGGAATTATTGGAGAGACCACTCAACTGGTGACATTTTAATACATAAGTAATTCCAGTGTGCTTGGGATATCTATATGTGAATTATGCTGCTGGTACTGGCTTACTGGGCATCAAACTTAATGACTTGTTGCAAACACTCATACTGCAAGATAGTTGGTTCTTCATCAGCCCTGGCAAAAAGAATAAATAAATGGGAAAGCTCTCTAATAGTCCATCCAAAACAGTTCAGTTCTTAAAAAACAAACACACAAACCTGGCTAGTCATGTTTTAGCACTTGAAACTAGGCATGCTCACCTCTATGCTGTGAATTCTAGTGGCTGCAACTGTAAGCAATTTTTCTAGATATGCAAAAACAACACTCTCCTTCCAGTACCAGAAGTATTCTAGATATGAGCCCAGATTCCTAGCAGCACAACTTCAGCTTTAACTGGAATTGCAAGAAATTGCGTACACACTTTCCATACCAGCCTCTGAGGAGTTGGCAAATGTGCAGTCAGAAGTATCAGCTCCTGGCAGCATACAGGCTAATGGGCAGCTAAAACAACACAACATGTGATAAACAGAAAGTCTAAAAATTTAAAGAGGGCACCAGCAACCTAAAGAAGTAGCCCCTCCAAGTTTTAGCTGTGCTGGCAAGAGCAGCAAAACCAGTGGAGTCATTTCACAACTTTGGCTGCATCAGAAAGTGACTGCTGTGAGCTCTGTTTTTGTGCTAAACAGGCCTGCAGGCCAGTCTTCAAGGGGCAGGAGCAACTTACAAGATCCATGTAGTTTGGAAAAAGAAAATCCCTTTGTCTCCAAGGGGCTTCATGTTTCAAATAGCACACAGGAAGTTCAGACAAAAAGGCAGCCCCCGTTCTGCCACACAAATCTGCTTGCATCCTTACAGGCTTTTTAGTTCACAAGGAAATACTCCTTCGTGAGACTTGGGATCAGTGAAAATGACAGCAAATAGATATAAAAATTCTTTGGTAAGTCACATAATGCCACTAGTCAGTCCCAATGAAAAAGCTTTATTACTGCAAGGCAACTAAGCATAAGATATACAGAAGTATGTTAGAATGGGTTTATCCAGATTCACATAGTAATTTTTTCCCCTATACTCTTATTCCTTTTATCGTTTCATATATTCTTCTGCTCCTGAACAGGCAAAGAACAAAAAAAAAAAAAAAAAAGGGGAATGAATACGTCTCAACAGGGACGATATTAACATTAAAGGAAGGGGTTTTGTGACTAGGAAATTTGAAATTACTTTGTAGCTCGCTTTTTGACAGAGGGTGGAACTGTGCTGCTTCTGCCAAGTCCCCCGTGAGCAGTGGGAAGGATGTTTTACAGCACAGTTTGCCAAGCATATTTTCCCTACAGTGACACAGTGACACCAATACTGTGCCCACTATGTCATGCAAGAACTAAATCCTTAGAGATCTCTTTATGAATAACTCAAAGTTTCTTAGTCACTAGTTTTTAAGGTTGTAATGGGTTTTATGTATAAAAAAAGCCCTCTTTCATTAGCAGTTGTTGCAATATGATGCAATCAGGATACATTTTAAATACTTGCTGACTAGAGAAATTTAACAAATAAACATGAGCTGCATCACTGCAGATGTGGCATTTAATTTATTTCACACTCAATTGCAATATCACAATGCTGTGATTTGCTGGAGTTACAGACAGGTACGTTTTTCAAATCAGTAGTCACTGGTAGATAATTATTTTCAAAGAAATATATTTTAAAACTGTTTAAGAACTTAGTAGAGAAATTAGCTAACAGCAAAATCTAGAAAAACTGAAATTATTGACACTTCACATATTTTCAGAGGTAAATTCTGCTCCATGCCTTCCTCTGATAAAAGGACTCTGACAAACTTTTGGTCTAGTCATTCTTGCTCATGGGAGGATGCAACTAGTTGTGGTGCAAATTATTTTGTTTTGTTTTCCCAACAGAGCTCTGGGTATTGGACTTTTCATTTTGGTGCTGGCAATTTTACTTGCCTTTGGCTGCTGGTATTACAAAAGACGTAGTGGCTACAAAAGTCTGCGGGTAAGTGTAGTAGCTCATTTTCTCCCATGCTATTATTTTGACAACATATTACCTTGATTTGCATTAAAGCAGAAAACATCAAAGCTGTAACAGGACATCATTATCCCAAGCAGTATTTACACTGACATATGTCACAGGCAAAACCACACAACATGAAACACAACCCATCCTAAAGAACTCGCCAGTCAGACAAAGGGGTAAGAGGAACCAGAAGCAAAGGGATGTGAAACCAGTTGCCCAATTTTGCAGACACATCAGTAAAAAAAATTATTTGTAGGAAGCATTCTGTTTATATTTACACAAAACAAAGAGATGTTCTTTGTTCCTTCATCTAAATAAAAATAATACATTCACTGTTCATAAGATTTACCCCTAAATAAGGACAGATATGATTAGAGTAAATCTATGAAGCAGAGAAGAAAAATAACTGTTACAAGTAGGTAAATATGCTCACATATGGGTGATGTGTGATCCACCCATAAAAAATCTGACTTCCAGTTTTAAGATTTACAAAAAAAGTGGCATGGGTTTGAGATTTGTTTTCTTAAGACTACTTTAAAAATATTTTTATTTGTGTCTTCGTAGAAAATATTTTTTAAAAAGGTACAATCCTTCTCATAACATCTGTTGTTAGAAGTCCCAAAGCTTTAGTTTTGAAGTTTTGCTCCCTCTCCTATGAAAAGGAGATCTTTTTTTTATTCTCTGAAGTGAAAGCTTCTTACAGTTTAACCTCAGACAGCAATTTATCACTATGTAGACACTCGCTTGCTTCCCACTGCCATCCTGGTGTGGAGGAGAATTGGAAAGAAAAGGTGAACTTTATGGCTCAAAAACTGAAACAAAATATAATCATTTACTACTACGAATCATAATGATGAAAAGGAGAGAAAGTCTGACACAATAAAGCGGCAAAGGAACAAGTGATGCCCAATACTGTTTCTCACCACCCCTAACTGATGTCCATATCATTCCTGAGCAGCAATCAGCTCCTCCCAGCCAAATCCCTTATTTATATACTGAGCGTGATGTTCCCTGGTGTGGAATGTCCATTTGGCTAGTCCAGGTCAGGTGTCCCAGCCATGAGCCCTCCCAGTTTCTTCTGCACCCACTCTGTGGCAGAGCATGAGCCACTGAAAAGTCCTTGACTTAGAGCAAGAGCTACTAAACAAAAACCAAATAATCATTGTGTTATCAGCATTAGTCTTATAATGAATCCAAAACAAAGGAACTTTACCAGCTGTTTAAAAGAAAATGAACTCTATTCCAGCTGAAACCAGGACAAAGCTTTATCCAAATATATGTTTTACAGTATCTTTTAGTTATCCTAATATTTTAAGAGGATATAAAGTAACTATTTGTGAGTAAAAAACGCAACAAAGCTCTTATCTAAGTCAGCAAATCCATTTCCTTGCTGTTTCTGGTAACTTTGTTCCATTCTCTTTCTATCCAAATATCCAGTTATCTATCCAATATATATATCAACTGGCAGAACATGTAAAAACTGAACTTTCTTAGTGAAATGTTGCAAAAATGAAGGTAATACTCTAAAAAATCCCTTTAAAAATCAAACCAAATGCCTGGTTTGTATATCCTGGCAAAAAAGCATAATCTGTTTTTGAATTCCTTCTCATCACAGATTGCTATTTTCTGGTTTTGAAAATCATATTTTTCTTAGGCTACTTTTGGCCAGGGGAAAACTGGTACAGAATGCGTACAAAAGCAATGTTGAAAAAAATGGAAAACAAAAAGGTTGGGAACTAAGAAAAGGAATGAGTGGCATAAAAAAGAGGAGGCATTTGGGTACATGAGATGTAAGTTCCTACATCAGTCTGACACTTAAAAAATGTGATACTTATTTTTCTGGCAATGTAATTGGATTACAGAGGAGAGAGAGTGTGTGTGTCAGCAGAGAGAGAAAAAAGTGTTAGGTAAGGTATCTTTCTTACTGCCATTATGTCTAATCCCAGATTCTAATAAATTCTGTATATGTGCTGTCAAATTTTGCTCCAACTTCACCGTCTCTTCTTCCTTTCATCCTCCCCATATTTCTTTATGATCTGTCACAGAGCAAAAACTCTAGTGTGAGCACAATAAGAAACATGATAGGTGGGGGAGAAATGCTGGACTGCAAAATGGCTCTGCAGGACTACAGAGACTTTAATTCTGTGGTAAGTTGCAACTCAAGACCTCACTTAAAACCAAATGAGATATGGTGAGATAATATTGTTAAACAGGCACTTGATGATTTCTCCTGCAGTGTATTCTCTCATACTTTGAGTCTTCAATGCCTAAATATCAACTTAAAAAGTAGTATTTGGAAAAATTTGTACAGGGAAAAATAAATTAATTTTACTATTAAGAATGCTTATTATAAAAGTTATTGTCTTCAATTTACATTTATTCTTAAATTGTATTATCATTTTGCAATCTATTAGAATGATGCAACAACTGAATGCTGAAATATACTGAAAAACCCCAACCGATTTTCTACCATTCTGACAAACAACAAATGTATTGTGTCTGGTACACTATACTCTGACAAGCATTATCAGGGAACATCATAAAATTTGACACTCTTACACAGTCTTTTCCAATTCTCCTCTCTTACACTCCAGACTTCTGGGATCAGGTATGATTTTCTACACAAAAATTGTAAAATCTCTGGCTCAGGATCTCTTTGGCCAAGTGGTTGGCACTGGGAGCACGCTCTTTCCCTTCTGCCAGAGGAACAATACCAACACCCCCCACAAGTCCCACACTTTACCAATACCCACACTAAATGCTGCCCCTTCCTACAAAAAGGGCTTCAATGTGGTAGCTCTTCTAATCAAATTCTAAAAAGGTAAATTAAGTGATAAGTATATATAAGTGGGTTAGAATAATATGTAAGTGGGCTAGAATTGAGAAGAGGTTAACTTTGAAGAATTTTAAATAAGCTGCTCAAATTTTTACCATTAGAAATAAGACAACAAGCCTGCATCAAGACTCTTAAAGAAAAGCTTCAGTATTTGTCTAAATTATTAATCTAAAAACACCCCATATATATAAGAAAAATATTCCTGCCATTATAACACTGAAAATTCTCTCTTTGGATGAACAATAGCAATAAAGTGAATCTGATGCAAAACCAGAAAACATACTACCAAAAAAAGTAACCCTAGACAATAGACACAATGAATAAGCTCAGTTTCTGTAAGTCATAGAACTGTATCTAATATGGTGGTAAATAGCTTATTGCATGTTTAATGTCATTCTCTTGTCATTTTTCTTTTAATTCAATTGAGATTTTTTTAATCTTTAACACCCATTTTCCCTACCATAGGTACCTGATGCTCCACCAGCTTACGACAAAATTGCTGCAGATCAGTCACCACCGCCTTATTCACCATGATTCTCCATGAAATTTGAATCCCTAAACATACTGATTCCACTTCTTCAGGCTTGCTCTTTATTTCCTGTATATGCTTAACTTTCTTAAAGCTAAAATCATATGAAAGAAAACAACATGTTTTCATTAGCAGTTGCTGAGAAGTATTCCTGCTTAATTTACAGAACTGGCCCTTGAAATGCCTTAATAAATCTGAACGTGCTTTTGTTTTAATCTTTTCACTTCATGTGGTCAGATTCATACATTATGGTCTGGTCATCTTGAATTCTTCATAGGTCTACACAGATCTGTAATCACACTATTCAGTATGAATCAAAGTAAAAAGTGACGGCACCTTTGTTTTCATCTTCCTCATTTAGTTTCCCTTTCTTTAAAAAATAATTTAAAAACACAAAACCCAAAACCAACAACAAACACAACAAACAAAAAAAACCCACCAAAAAACAAAAATAAAAAAATGCCCAACTATTCCTTAGAATGTGAGGTAAAAGAATCTGTCACAAAATGAACCAAACATTTAACTATATGTCCTCTTACAGACTGTTTTCCTCATCAGCAGTTTTAAAATTAACTTCCAAAAAGTGACTATATTTTACAACACACTTTTACCTCACATCACTTGTTTATGTACCTGTAATGAATTAATTCCTTATAAAACATGATCTAGACAATCCAGGAGTTTCTGCTTGGCATCCATACTGTAAGTCCGTACTATAATGTCCATACATTTTCATACTGTAAATGGATATAATGACATCATCTTTTGTTTCCTTGTGGCAGTCATGTGAGAGAGCAAAAGAACTTTATACTTATAAAGATTTACATGTCATTTCTTTCTAATATGGTGAAACTAAGTAAGAAAATGCACAAAAAATGTTTATTGAAGAACACAGAAGACAGCAGATGTTAATCTTCCCAGTTTGCCAGAACACATTGTTTAGTCAGCCTTTTTGTTATTGCTTGCTTGCCAGATTATTACTTAAGATTATATGCAGATCAATAAATAAACAAGGCCTGATACCTCACAGCAGGAGGCAGCTAAAATGGTACAACACTTATTAAAATCGAAAGTAGTTACAGAATAAAACTGATTTCATAAAGCAATTATTAACTATTAGTAAATAATCTAATTTGTCTAAATCTAATATTGCAAATATGCAAATACAAACATCTTAAAACAAAAAAGTTATCAACAGAAGGCACGGTTACTTGCCTTACATAAACTCCATATATGTTGATAAATAATAAGACAGGTTTTTTTAAAAAAATTATTATTATTTTGTAATAAAAATGTTTATATAACATTTAATATAAACTTTATATAAGTTAGTAAAATTGTTGGAGGGTAATAAATATCAGTAATTGATGTGAAAAGTTATAATCCATCCATATGTTTTTATAAATTGATAATTTATAATTGATATATTTATTTAGAAACATAGAGATATATTTTAACCAAAAAGCTGTCTTACCTGTGTCATTTCCAATATCTGCCTGTTGGAAAAAAAACTGTGGAATTATTTAGCAACAGGAAGAAGAATACACTGGAAAACATTTCCATCTTACAGCTAGTAAGAACTAGAGATCTAGAAAACAATGGCAGACTAAGTTTCTTGCAGGATTGATAAGCTAAAACTTGAAGATACCTTTAGCAACTCTAAAGGTATTTCTCTAGGGCATTTCTCTAGGGCAGCATGCTTTCAAAAGACTGTGTAGTGCTACAATGGAATAGAACTGGCATACACAGTCATTTTCTCATGTCTGAGAAAAAAAAAATCGATTAAAAAATTATAACAGAGATTATTTACTATGAAGAAATGAACTGCTTAGTGTTCAAAAAGCTTTACTTGATTGCACACATTTTTAGTAGTGTCAGAATTAAATACATTACCAGATGTTACAAAAGCTCGTGAGGAAGTTAACACTGATGAAATCGAAATATTAATTTCTTTGTGGAACTATGTAAGGCCAAATTGTTAAAACTCCCCAGGAGCCAGAACTGGAACAATTAAACTTTGAGCTGAATTTATAGATAGTTAAGGATAGATAAGCCCTCTTGGAAATCTATCCTTAAGTTTTTAGAAAGTCCTCTCCTTTTTTTCCCTGGTGAAAGCAGTATTTTTGCTTTATAAACACAGTAAGACAGTGGTCTCAGATCTAAGTGCATTAAAATAACAGCCTGGATTAGAGCTTCATAGAGCACTCAGATAATTCTAAACTTCATCACTCATGCTGAATGCCATTCTAAATTCCATTTTTCAAATCTGGCTCTATATGCAGTGATGGTACATGGCAGAGTCTGGCTGCTGACATATTAAAAAAATCCCAAAATACTGATACAAGACAGGCCAGATCTTGAAAACAAGAGACCTGTAATTGCCAAAGTTGCATGATTTGAGAATTGGTACTTTCCATATTACACTCAATAACACTACACTTTACCAAAGACTAGTTAAAACATTCCAGGACATCTATTCATTTAAAGAGAAATGCACAGAAATGTTTTAACTACGGTACATGGAGAACAGGGTATAGGGTGTTCAACCTGCCTAGAAAGCTTTTCAGATTAGAAAGTTGTATCACCCCAGAAAAGCAACCGGTCACCAAAATTTAGATTCATAATTTCTTTAGTTTGGTCGTGTATGTAATAGAGAGGATGTAAAAGTCAAAGACCTTTTGCTCCTCTGGTTTTTACTCTCTTTGCAATCAGGCTGCTATCAGATGCCTTGTATTACAAGTATAATTTTGAACAAACATGGTATTTGTGCTTCATTTTCTTCCATCAGAAAACCTAATGAAGAAATTCACAGGCAATTTGAGTTTTTTCTCAGGATGCTGATGAACAAGTGGCTGGTCATAGCTGGAGAATAAAGCTCTGCTTGCTGCTTATCTGCATTATCAGAGCAGCAGATGCATTGTTATTAAAGTTTATCTGTACAAGAGGATCTTAGAAGCTTCTCCATAGCTATGCGTGGAACCCTTACATAGACGCAACAAATACTTCAGAAACAGACCCCTTGCTAATATAGTGTGTTTTGGTCAGATTGGTAAATTGGAATGGCAGTAGCAGTTACACCGTCTGTGTTTGGATTTCTGGTATGATCCTGTTGGATCATCTACTTTCTAATGCAGTTACAAGCCTCAACATAGCCTTCAAAGCTCCTGAACAAAGGTAAAATGCAGCAGGTCCTGAGGAGTTCAATCTTCCTGGCATACTGCACCAGGTAGCAAAACGCTCTCTTGAGCCAAGAGCCAAAGTGTATAGTCTATATACGTCAGAGGGTTTAATAAAAAAAGTACCATGAACTTTCCACAGGAAGCACTTTCTTTTCTAGAGTCTCACTAGTCTAGTGTAAATGACTGGCATTTGCAGCTGGTTGATAGGAGAATCCAGTGATATTCACCTCAGCAATGTCTTTTGGCTTTACTCCTGCTACAGCTGGGGATGTATGTATATAATCTTTGTTCTAAGAACTGTATTATTATTAGCCATATTGCTTGTAATTTTTCAGCTAAATACTCTGATTCATGTTTATGTTTAATATTAGTAGAATATCCACTGCTTTGTTGATGTTATGTCCATGTACCTACATGACATAAGAGTACGTTTTTTTGCTTTAAAAACAAACTTCTTTTCACTTCTCATGTAAAGGAAAAGGTTAATGAGTTTTTTTGTCTTTGGAGAAGTAGCATTTATGCACTTGGACTTTTCTGTTGATTGCATATTAAACTGTGCAATACGGCTGAAAGGTTGTTGTGTGTTCATGCCATTTCATTAAACATATTTTACTGCCCATTAGAGCTGAAAAGTGCTTGAAAATTTCCAGTGTTGTCTTTTGGACACAGATCTGCACTGAACTTTACATGCAGTAATAAAGGTAAACTAGCAGCAATATAAATTTTAAAAAGCTATCTACAGGTATCACCTACACATCCCATATATGCTGCCAGCTAAAATCCAGCACTTGTGCACTTTTTGGAATTGGCCCTCCATATTTTTGCATCCTTAGAAAACCTCAAACTTTTACTTTACTTCCTTTATGCAAAAAGTCCTCAGCTCAAAGTAGCAGCCTTAGATTTCCAATGAACAGAATGAACTATTGCTTCCCTTGCTGCCAAAATCTAGCTCTTCTAGATGTTGTGTCCACATAGATTTTACTCTTGTGCCAATACAAAAGACTACCTTTTGGGGGGTAGTGGTATTCCTAGCTGCCTTGTACTCACGGCAATATGAAGAAGAAAAGCTCATGTATCTCATTCTCATCCACCATGAACCATGTCTCAAATCCCACTGGATCACATCTCTCACACTGGAACAGGTTGCCCAGAGAGGTTGTAGAGGCTCCCTCACTGGAAATATTCAACAACTGCCTGGATGCAATCCTGTGCCATGTGCTCTGGGATGATCCTGCTTGAGCAGGGAGATTGCACCTGGTGACCTGCTGTGGTCTCTTCCAACCTGCCCCATTCTTTGCTTCTGTGATTCTATGGCATTTATTCAGCAAGAAAAGAACCAGAGACTACTGGGCCTATTTAACTAGAAAAAAAGGGCAGAATGTATAATCCATTGTGGCAACACTACTGACATTAAATGCTATAGTTACTGCCTTCTCTTGTTTCCCCAGAAAGCTCTCTTTGCATGGGATAGCTGCAAACTCCAGTCTTGGTGGATTCACGTGGGTGAAAATCTAACAATGCCTAAACAGCACACGTGCCTTCACATTTCCAAACCATTTTAATACAGCCTCAATTAGAT
>VWYO01016998.1:7305-61700 GCA_013400275.1 Rhadina sibilatrix | reverse complement strand
TAAGGGGAAAGATCTGACTCATTTTTGTTGAAAATAATTTTCTTAAGAAAAAGGTGTTGTCTTCCAATTTCTATCAATTTGTCCTTTCCCACTCACCTTGGCAAAAGTAATTGATTTCTATTTCTCCATAGTACCACATACACCTCATTGCTCCTGACACTGTGGACCAAAAGAGTGGCCCTTTTTAGACATAGTTCAGTGCTAGATTTGATCCTGCAGTTGTTCGCAGTTGTTTAATTCTGCAAGATTTTTAGGATTCCACAATGGAAGCCATTAAAAAAACCAAAAAAACCAAAAAAACCAAAAAAACCACAAAAACACACACACACAAAACAAAACAAAACAAAACAAAAAAAAAAAAAACCAAAAAAAAAACCAACCACCACCTTAAAACTGCTTCAGAACTTGCATTAAAATAAAAAAAATCATATGCTAAGTGTGAATATTCCCTGGCATTAATATCCTGTAGAGAAATCATTGCAAGGATTCAGGTGTCAGATGTCTATCTTGTTATAAATTACTCCTATTTCTCTATCTCCAGGAAACTCAACCTGAACATTTTTGGTATCAACACAGATTTAAGAAGCTTATCTTTCTTACATTTGTAATACCCAGGATATACAGCCCACATGATCTTTACTTCCTGGATTTTGGCCCCAACAACAATTTCAGTCAACTCCTCATTCAAACCTTCTGTTTAATAGGATTCATGCACCTCTCCGACCACTTCTTATAATGGAGAAGCAGTTTTTTGCATTTATATCACTGGTTTTTTTGCTTTGCTTCTCTGAATTACTGCTCCCATTTTTCCAGTACCTGACTCTTTGGCTGCAAAATCTGCCCTTTCTCATCACAGACAAGCTCAGGCTGAGCTCACACAATTCTCCTGGAATTACTGTTGGAGGCTGTGTATACATACTGGGAAAATTAATTCATACTTGATCTATTTCTTAATTCTTTCCACTAAGCATTCTCTACTGGCCACTGGTGAGTGAAACACGAAGTCCAAGGTGCAGCTAATACATGGACAGGACTATTGCATCAGCCACATCACTTGCATTTCATGTGTGCCTAAGTAAGAAATTCACTTACAGACATGGGCTCTCTTTTAAAAAAATGGATTGGTTTTCCATCAGTTTCTTAGGCCTGGAAGAGGCAAATACTTCAGACAGGCCTCTCCCACTTTTTGTTCGATGATCACATTGCAAAAAGAACTCTACTGGCAAGAATGATATTTTGAACATGTAGTTAAACTGTAGCATAATGTCCAGACAAGCCTCAAACAAACTACTGTAATTTTAGCATTGGTGTGTTGCTAATATGAATTGTCAATGTTTTTTAAAAACAGATACAAGCAATTCCTCCTTCCCAGTAGCTAAAATTGATAATAATACTAAAACAACCTGCTTTTTATATTGTGTAAATGGAATCCATGATGATACTACTCTTCCTTTATTATAAGGAAGACACCCTGTGGCTACATAGTAATACCCAGTCATTAATCCCTCTCTGTTATTCAATTTTACTGCTGCATGTGATTAAAAAAAAAAAAGAATGAGCAATGATTCTACAAATAACAGCATGTTATGAGGACAGATCTCAATCTATATGCTGGTACCAGATGGCAACAGCCTATTGTCAGCCAAAATAGTCTGATTTTATACTTGCGTATTCATTCGTGTGTATTTATACTTGAGATGAAATCAATATGAACAACTAATTAAACAAGTATATTGTCTTCTTTATTTGACATTGCCACTGACAAGCAAAGTTGTCTTTTGTCTATCTAAAGCCTGAAGACAATCACAAATATCACAGTTGTTTCTTTACTATCTTGCTTCCCTTTGCTATTTAATTTTTATTAAGTGCTATTTGTCAATGCTCCTCACATTCTTGAAAATAATTGCATTTTCCAAATATTTTCTTCATAGTAAAAAGTGAGAATAGGGGAAGATAAAGCAGTAATCTAGGTGTCTAACCTTTAGTTATGGATGGGTTGCTGGAAGGAGTCAGGGGACCAAGGAGCCTATTCCCAGTTCCTCCGTGTTGCTATGAGAACTCAGAACTTCATTGTCTTCATCTGCAAAAGGTGGGAAATCATATTTATGTACATTTTAATAGACCTTCTGTGTAACAAACATAATTTCAAGAACTATTATAAGCAATTAATTACATACCATTTTCATTTAATATGTTTAATTCAGCTGAGTCTGTAATAAAATATACTGTAAGAACACTAACTTTCTGAAGAACTTCTGGACCAGTCACAAATGAAACCATGAACCATCCTGGTTTCCAAGTTTCCTAAAGACATTCAGGTATGATTACTTAGCAGACAATTCCATATTTTGAGAAAATAAGAAAGCACACCAAGATTTATCCAGATTTTAAAGTTTGATTTTATGCCACTGTAGTTTCAAGATTTTTTTTTAAAATAACATTGCTCTGTATCACATTTACAAAGTGGCTTATTCAACAACTAAAATTCCTTATCTGGAGGCTAATCTGTATAAAATGACGATATACAGACTTTATCTTCTATCCTATGCAAAATATCAATGAGATCTAAAAAGCATCATGTTGAAAATCACTACAGCAGTTTGTCCTTTTACATCTTGAAGAGATATAAAAAAGCAAAAATAAGAACAGAAAGTGCAAGACTTGCAGTGGTTTCAATAACCTGATTTAAAGATCTTGTCTTGGCAGCTACAATGTTCTGCAAGTATTATAGACATATTGGATGAATTGACACTGATGTGAAGTTGGTTTACAATTGATACTTCTATAAAAAAGTTAGTACAAGGCTAAATAATAGTCAGAAACCAACTCACAAACATTGAAATAATTATTATGAAAGAAAAATCATCAACACACTGCTGAATAGCTCATAAGGCCTTTAGAACACACACTCCTCTGATACCACATCTCAAGAATATAGTAAAATTGAAAAGGTATACACGGCAATGACAGCAACTGATTACTTCCATGAAAGAAATAACTGAATTCACAATTTCTCTTTATTCTAGAAAAGAGACAACCAACATGGCAAAAGTCTACACAGGCCACATGGAAAAATAGCAAAGAGCAAAGGCTTATTGTATCTTACAATATAAATATTATTTGCATCAAATGAAACTAGTGGGTGCCGCATTTGGAAACCAAAAAGCTCTATTTACAAACTCTTTACCACTGGATGCTCTGAATGGTAATAGTCTCTTTACATACTTCCATGAATTCTTGAAAGGATTGGTGTATTTCATCAAGAGAAATACTCTGAAAGCTATTAAATCGAAAAAAAAAAATCACAGCTGTGTGAGGAAGACTGGATCACAGATTAGTGAATACTAAAAGAGTATTCAGGCCTGTTATTGTGCTTTTTTGGAATGCTAATGTTGAGTGCTTCAAGAGACTAGGTGATGCTGGGATTGATGGCAATCATAATAGGATAGATGGACCTTAAGTCTGATGCAGCATTATTAATCTTATTTTTCTTATTATTTTGAATCAGTAAACTCCTTTGAGGTGCAGCTTACAGGGAGCAGTCTACATGAGTTTAAGTTTTTGTGAGCACCTCTGGCCACTCGTTTTAAAGGAAACAATCCTTAAACATAACAAATACTAATGCTTCAATAAAAATTATTAATTTACTTTGAAATTAATTTGGGCTAGTAAAGTTCTGCACTACCACAAAGTATTAGCAAAACCAATCACGAACTACACACACTGTGGCAGTTATGGATGCCCTACAAATGCTAGCTTTTAGTAATTTTCTAATTCTAATTTCTAAACCTACTCCCATGAAACAAATTAGTTTCTCTTCACTCATGTACCAGGAGAATTTTTGCTTCCCTTTTCGTATTAAACCCTTTGTTATGTCACACAGTGAAATCAGCACAGGTTTGAATGACTTGACAGAAACATTTGGTTTGAATAGGTACTTCTATGACCCCTAAGACTTGTCAAATTTAATTCCTTCTACTGTGGCAGAATCCCTATGAGAAAATGGCAACACATACATGGGGGTTTGAACAGTGAGGCAATATTAATGTCATTTTCTACTCATAGCAAAGCAAAACTATTGTGCAGAACATGTCCATTCAGGTAAATAAAACAGTGTCATTCAGAATATTTGAAGTTATTAGTAAACCCAAATTTTTGCATGTAATATAGTGTATAAATATTTGTATACAATATCAGAGGGCATCCAAAAGCATAGCATTTTACAAGCTCTGAAAATCTGAACATGTTTTCTTAAAAGGCAGATAGATATCCGTGTTTATGTTTCATTAAACGTCTTTTTAACTTCAAATTGAGATGCAGGCAAATCTGCTTCTTCATTGTGTCTGTGAATATAATCTACTTTTTTACAGTTCTTTTTGTGCTACTGGTAGCACTATACATTTGGTGGACAACAAAAGGTACATTGCAAATTGTCAATGAGTACTTACATTCATTTAAAAAAAAGCCTTATCTCTGACTGACATTCGTAATATTGGAGAAGAGTATTGGGAATAGGAATTTTATTCACAAAAAATGACTAAAATTTGGTTTTACATAATGATGTTGTGAGTCCATTACATAGTAGTCTCAAGTCTTTCTCCGGAAGGATTTGGAATGTGAACATATGTCTGAGAATTAAAATCCAAGAAAACTGTAATCAAACTGAATCAAACTTATCATGTTGTAAAGTTCATGTTTGCCAAATTATAAAATATTTATGAAAATCATAAAATATTGCCATATTAATTCAGAAAATGTCCTGGAAATCATTCAAGCAAGTTATTTGAGTCCTGAGTTCCTAAGTTCAGCTTTGCTAATTTTTCTCTTTATTAGAATCAATGATAGCATTAACCTATTACATTTGCACACAGAAAAATGCCATGCAAGAATTTTTTCTCCATCAAGAACAATTTCAATACTAGAACCTAGTCTTGGGCTTTCCAAACAATGTAGGCAACTCACTCTACATTAAATATAAGTTAGAAAAAAGGAAAAAAACAATCATTGCAAGAAAAGAGAAAAATCCAAAAATCGAGTCCCAAGGTTCAACCAGTGAAATAAATATAAAATGAGTGGCTGGTGTATATGGGTTTTGAGTATGTAAAATGTCCATGAAGAAACTGCCATTCTTTGCCATCTCTCTCTGTTGGAAAAGTCACCTGCAGCATTCAACTGTAAAATGCAGTCAGACTTAAAAATCCTTAGCACCGTAAACTCTACAAGGGCAAGCAGACACTCTTATTACCAGGTGTCTTCAAAATAAGTTACAAAACACCTTTCAGAAGAAGTAGGAAAATCGTAGCAGGTAGCCTTTTCTATATCTAAACAAACCTTCTTTGCAAAACTGACAGCTTCCATCTTTCCCAGCCCTGAGATAAGAGAGAAATTTCTGATCCAGAAAGATGCGATTTCCTAATGCAATTCTTTTAATTAGTGCAAAAGGAAAGGTCCCTATGGAAGGCACAAGCCTTTCTTCCCCCCATTCTCCCAGAACTTTAGCTAAATAGCTATCAGGTTACTTTTCAGAATAATTTAAAGAGCAGCTGACAGAGGCGGTAAGATGTGGTCCTGTTCTTTTTCTCAACAACTGCAAAACTGTGTACAGCAGAAGGGGAAGGGAAGTAGAAAATTCAACAGGATGAAGAGCAAAGGTTGAAGCTTCATTTTTATGAAGCTCAGTTTACGAACACTGCTAAATACAGATATGTAAGCTTTTATCCCCTTTGAAGTCATAGCTATTTAAAAGGCAATTATCATTCGTAAGATCTTCTGAAATCTTCCCTTCTAGTTTCTAAAAAAACCCAAACCAACTAACTCCACAAAAAATCTAACATATATGAAGACAACAATTCTAAAATCATCATCTTCCATCAGACAGACACCCTTTCTCTATATGCAAAATCACAAAATGTATCAAAAACTTATCTCCATGAGCACTGCAGCAGGCAATTGTGAACTCAGCAGATCTGCAGAAAATAACCCAAAGGTTTTATCAGATCAAATGCTGAAGCTAAGCCAATAAATACTGAATGCACTGTATAAAATGGAATTTTTATGCAATACGTGAATTATCCCCATTCAAAGTACTAATAAAGCTTCTTTTAATCTTGTATGATGTTTTAGCAATCTCCTTCCAGATAGGCCACTTATAAGCTAAAGAAAAAAATTACACATCTAGAAAGCATGACCAGTGAAAAAAATGAGTAGTTGTTATGGCTAGACATAAAATTAGTGATACCAGATACTTGAAAACACATACATACAAGGCTGTAAAACACATGACTTGTTCAACAGATCTTTGAGCTTTAAGACAAAGCATGACAGTCCTTAACAGCAATCAGTGTGACTTACACTGGTGTCTAGGAAACCATTTGTAGTCTTACCATTTCACTGAAGTTATTTAGGCAACATAACCAAACCATTAAGAATGGATGAAGTATGGGTTATCCTGCCCTATATCATGAGGAACAATAAGGAGGCTTTCCTTCCAAATCCTGTCAAATCACATGAAATGTAAAATCAGAGAACAGAAGAGATTAAATAATTTCATTCTACCATACACCAAAAGATATATATATATGCATGTATGTGTGTATGTAGGTATGTATGTATGAATTCTCCCATAGTGTAACAGTTACATATCTTTTTAACTACTGCCAACTCAAAGCAGTACAGCAACTTGATTTATTACATGCAGATTCTTCTGCATTGTTGCTAAACAGTACACTGGTCCAAAGTTACTAAAATACTTAGAAAACTATACATTATGTAAACAAAACATAAATAAGACAGCATAGTTCTTTGTACGCATTGTTTAGTACAGGTTTTTAGGAGTTCAGGAATATGTACAATTCTATACTATAGACTGCATTTTTACAATGCGTAATTTTTTTTTTAAAGAAACAAGCCAAAAATAAATTTGACAAATAAAAAGGAGATATATACTGTCATAAACACACTGGCAAACAGTCCATAATATAAGATGGAACATGTGCAAAAGGCGAGATTTCTCCAACTGAAATCAGTTTAATGAATCCACTGGTCATTTCTGAGCCTTTTACTAGAGAACTCTCTGAAAACTTCTGACAAACTAATTTTTTTCTTTCTCCAAATCCCCACAAGTAAACAGGTAAGAACTGTAACCTTGTAAATACTGAGTAAATCAATTGTTTAAAACATTGTAAGAAATTATTCAATAGTTACAACTTCCAAAGTTTGAAGAATGCCCCAGAATTTCAAAGTGGCTCATTTGCAGTAAATTCAGGATGCAGCTTTGTCAGGTTTATCAAGGCAAGATGACTGAGATGCAGGGAAGACCATGGTAGGATTTCTGCTTGTGGAAACAACAATAGGAAGCAGTGATGAAGATAGGGAAGGAACTTTTGGTGCTGAAGTATTTAGAGCATTCAGAATGGCTCCCTCTGGACTGACCAACAGCTTTTTGATAGAACTGTCTAGCTGAAACACTGATGTGTTGCTTGGTAAATGAGAATTTGGAGGATGAACAGCAGAAACAGAAGATGTAGCAACATTAATGAGAGATTTTGTCACTGAAGATACAGACAGAGTTACTGCAGGCAGTGGAGTACATGAGCTAGTTGGAGTACTAAAAATCTGGGGTGTTGCATGTACGATGGGTAAAGCATCTGCAGCTCCAATAGAGTTCACAATTTTTGTAGAGCTTTTCAAAGGATGTTTTGGTATCTGCCAACTTAATGAATGACTTGGTGCTAGGATGATTTTTGAGGTTATTGGATTAACAGCTGGTACACCTTGAGGGTCTTGACCTTGGTTAATTGTTAAAGGAGTCTGTTTTGTATTACAGGAGAGAAGAAGAACATGGCTGCCAGCTCCAAGGCCTGGTAGTGGAACAACAAAACGAGTATCGTTAATCATTATCTGAGTTCCAGGTGCCAAAGGCGTACAAGTGTTAATGACTATTTTCTGTTGAGTGGAAGGTTCATTCAACAGAACTCCTCCTGTTTTGCTTGTAACAGGGAGTGAAGCTTCAGACATCTGAATGGTAGAAGCACAAGCATAATCGTGACTTTGTTTCTCTGTTCTGAGAGGCACCTGCTGGCACTGTAGGGCAGAAAGATTGGGAAAACTAATTACTTCACTGGTATTTGGTGATGGAGGGGGCAACACACTCTGAGGTTTGTGAATACCCGCATGACTTGACACAGCAGCTGAAATTCCTGATGACTGAAACTGAACCAGTGTGGGCAACTGTCTTTTTGGTACTGGAAGAGGAGATGGAACTGCTGTCAACTGAGGAACTGTATGTAACACCTTGTGGGAGGTGGCTGGAGGTCCAGGCAAGCTAATGACTGGAAATTGCAGAGCAGACGCCAAGTTTTGTGGAGATACTGTCGGCTGTGTTGAAATCAGCACAGATGAAGCAAGATGTCCTGTTTTCACAGTTGACATACCCACAGTATCTCCAATATTTGATGTACAAAATCGATTACACAGAACTGGCCTTATTCTTGAGGGATCATTGCCACCAATCAAGACAGTAGGCTGTGCCCCAGAGGAAGTTCCACTTGATGTTACTGAAACAGATTCTACTCGCACATTTGCTGTTGTTATTGTAAAGGCATTTTCAGCTTTTGTTGCCACACATACAGATTTATTAGCTGACACAGCAAAACTTGGAACAGGAACCACAGTACTACTTGCCAAGGATGTGGCCAAGGCCATCCTTTTTTTGTCTTCTCCTTTAGAAATGCCAGAGTGCAATATATTAACTGGTAGGGCCTCCTGTGCACTGCCTTTAGTATTTACAATGGTCTGACCTATATTTAGTCCAATTTTCACATCTTTTACTTGAGCAATAGTTGGTGACGAGTTTATTCTTACTGGTGGTCCTACTGTAGATGGGATCAAAACCAACTGTGGTTGCTCTGTGGGATTAACAAAGGTTTTGGTCAGGGAAGAAGGAAGGTCCTGTTTCAATGACTCTGCAACTAGATTGGTGGTTGACAGGTCATTGGAAATTTGTGTGTTAATGAAAACCAACTTCTGAGCATTAACAGCAGTGGATGCTGGACAGGGTATAATACTGACCCCTGATGCCCCAGAGGGAGAAAAAATTGGTGGATTTGTGATTAATGTAAATTTCTGGACTGGAGTTCCACTGATCAACTCTCTATTTGTTGCAGAATTTGACTCAGATTGTGTAACAGGTTTTGTTTTCACTTTAGTATCCCCTTGATGCTGCACAGAAGAATTAGGAGTTTTGACAATATTACCTTGTCCAATGCTAGTCACACTAACAGGGCTGTTTGGAGTAGCAGACACCAAATTGCTAGCTAATGGAATGGAAGATAAAGAAGACACATGGCAGGAGTTCTCGCTTACTTGACACGAAGAGTCCTGAACAGCTGGCTGCTGTAGTGTGAACTTGGTATTTTTCTCCATTGCCTGGGTAAAATCAGCAGGGAAAGCTGGAATGTTAACAGAAGAAGCTGTTGAGGGGACAAATCCAGAAGATGATTGTCCAATATGTGGGAGACAAGATGTGGCTGTTGCTACAGATGGATGACTAGAGCACGATACTGCTGTGGGTTTTGGCAAAAGAAAGGCCTGAAGTTGAGATGTGTAAGTGAAAACTGAACTAGGACATAAACTACTAGGTGAAATCTGGTCTGGGTTTGTTTGCACTTTAACAATTCCAGTGTTTCCACCTCGTGTTGTGACCAGAATAGATTGTGATTCTCTTACACACACTGTCTTTAGCTCTTGCTTAGTTTCAAGGGAGTCAGTTTGCTGCCGTGATGCAGGACTATGAGAGGCAGAATCAGTATTTGTAGATGCACTTAATGCTGTTGCTGGTGTCAAGGACTGGCTAGCTGTGAAAGGAGTAGGTGAAGCCAAAGACACAGGCAATGTAGCAGTCGAAACTGTAGTCTTGATTTTGTCATTTTCACTTTGGCTTACCTTAATTACTGGTGATAAGTTATCTGCTAAAGTTACATTAGACAATGGTTGTGTAGTGTTCATGGGACTAGTCACTTGTGATGAATGGGCAGTATCCTTGCAAAAAATTGTAGTGGGTGATTGTGTGGCATTTGCAGGGCCTGTTACCAAAACAGGTGTTAAAGGAACACTGACGGTTGACATTTTTGGTAAAGATGTACAGTGCATCTCAAATGATTTTTGTTGTAGTGACTGAATATCCTTGGAAACAATTTTTTCTTCTTTCTGCTGAAGACGAAAATTCTTAGGTAAAATAAGAACTTGTTGCATGACTTTTTCTCCATTTTTAGGGTCAATCATAGCCTGCATTTGAATTTTCACTGAGCTGTTGGGAACGTCTAATGGTACACAGTGGCCATTTGGCATTTTGTATACCATTTGTAAAGGAGTCTTTGAACTGGCCTGGCAAGGCAATGATGGTTTGATCAGTGATGATTCCAAAGCTGGTAAAACTGACTTTTCAGAAGTAGACACCTTCATGCCTGCAGGAGGCAACAGCTGATTTGTTAAGGTCACTTTGTTCCCAGTATTCTTGGCAAGCAAGGCCTGGATGGGTTTGGTCCCTCTCAGAAAGTTTGACACTGATGTTGCAGGATCTGTCAAGGAAAGCAACTCTAGAGTTGACCCTTCAAATTGTTTCAGCTCAGTCAAGCAACTATCTGACCGCAGGCTACTTTCTGAACTCTGGACCACAGCCTCATCAGTGCTCAGTTTAGCTTTCTTCCTTGGTGAAAGCTCATTAGTGCTTTGATCCAGACAACTATTTTGCTTGAACTGTCGTTTAATGCACTTGGGCAGTGTCTTCTGTATCTCTTTAGAAGCTGATTCTTTTTTCAGAATTCTGTTTTTTCCTGCAGGTAAATTCATCTCTAATAGTTTCATTTCATCTGCAAGGATATTAAAACAGAAACTGTATTTTACATGTTTGTAACTGATACCCCTATAAAACAGTTTTACAGTGTCTTGCTAAAGGCATTACACTAATTTGCAAGAGTAAAGGGACGTGGAAGGAAACATCTAATTTTTAAGGGCATCTGGTCAAGGACCTTTGCAAAACAAAAAAGGGGTATTAAGGAAAGGAGGAAGTAATAAACAAGAACATACAGGGACTGAAACCTGACCAGCAGTGGGAGACAGTGAGGAAAACCAAACCTGATCAATCAGATATAATTGACAACAGTATGTGAAAGCATGAAAACGTATATTCCAGGAAGGTTATCTTGAAGGGGAAAAAGGGAAAAGCCAGGAAAAAAAATAAAATACAGAGACACAGATCTAACCAAACAAAAATGGAGACAACGTCAAGAAATAGCTTCACCAATCATACCAATTGATGGACTGTCAGGAAACTGCAGAAGCCTCTTGCAGGAAGATCAACTTTTTGAACTTAATACAATTATAAACCAGGGGAGATCCTGAAGATGGAGCCAGGAGGGGTGAGGGAATTGGTACAGCCATACAAACCCATGAATCAATGTGTACAGGTAAGGGGAGCTGCAATGACAGCTGCAAGAAGTTACAGCCTGTGGGCCTGGTGACAGCTGCTGGGGGGTGTCTGTATCCTCCCCAAATCCAGTGTGTGCATATTCATGATAAACTTCAAGCTAGACTAGCTGGTGAGCAGGAGGGTCAGGGTCTGGGCTGGCCTAACAGGTGGACTTGTGAGTGGAGGATGCCTGTGCAACAAAGATATGAATGCCATGTTTCATACTGAGCATCAAGCTGGACTAGCCAGTGAGCAGGGGGTGCATGAAGTGGTAAGAGGGCTGAGGATGCATGCAGGAGGGCCAGGTGGACAGAAGGGCCATGCCTTGAGGTTTTCATTTCATGAGGCTGCAGGGGGTCCTCTCTGAGGAGAGAGGCCAGGAACTGTCTTGTGCCAGACACAGCTGGCTCCAAAACAAATCCACTGCAGGACATGGCTGAGCCTGTCAGCCAAGGTGGTGATGTCTCATGGATCTCACTTTGCAGAAGAGTGCGACAGAGTGGACTGAGGAAAACACATAGAGATACAATCCTGTAGACACCAAGGTCAGCAAAGGAGGGGTAAGAGGTGCTCCAGGCACTGGAATGGATTCCCCTCCAACCCAGTAAGACCCCTGACCAAGCAGGTTTACCTGCTCCCGTGGAAGACCATGGAACAGGTATGTACATTGCAGATGCTTGAGGACCCCATTCTACAGCAGGTGACTAGAATACCTTGAATGAAGTTGCAGCCCATGAAGAGCCCATCCTGGAGTAGGTTCCTGACAGGATAGGAGATCCACACTAGTACAGTCTTATGCTGAAAAACTCTAGCCTATGGAGAGGACCTACAATGGTGCAGTTTCTGAAGCACTATATTCCACAGGGGGGACTCCACACTGGAGCAGGGACAAGGAACGGCAGAAGGGACTAACTGTTACAAACTGACCTCAATCTCCAGATTCAATCCTTCCTGTGCCATTTGACAAGGGAGGAAGTGGAAGAATTGGGAATGAAGATGAGCCTTGGAAGGTGGATATGTGAAAGGGAGGGGGTTTACGTTTTGTATTTGTTTCTCACCATTCTATTCTATTTTTAATTCACAACAAATTAAATTAATTCTCCTCAAGTGAGTCTGTTTTGACTGTGACAGTAACTGGTGAGTGATCTCCCTTGTCTGTATCTTGACCATTAAGCTTTTCCATATAGTTTCTCTCCCTAGTCTCTTAAGGAACAGGGGGTGACAGTGGTTGGGTGGGCATCTGGCAGCCAGTCAAGCCATCATAAAAGTAAATTCCACACAGATCTACTGTTATCACAGAAATAGTTAAGCACAAAAAATGGCAAACACTTCAATAAAGCAGAATTTTCATCTTGGTCATGTCTGCCCGCTTCAAGTCTACATCTGACACATGTACCACAAGCTATTTTCATATTATCACAGTGGTAGAGTTAAGGTAAGAAGTACGACACAAGCTCACATGGAAAACTTAGGTTCCCAATTCAACTCAATTCAGCTCCTGAATCAAGCTCAAGCTACTGAATTCCAGTAAATGCTTACCATTGTCTGAGTGATCTTTTTTGGGAACTTCTATATGTTCTGCAGACTCTGATGATTTACCGCATACTACCGCAAAAGATTCTTTGCCAGAATCAACTTCACTTTCATCATTACTCCACAATTCTCTGGTAAATTTATCATGGTCTGGATGTCTTTTAAAGTCATCATAGTCCTTCTTCAATCTAGACCTTAAAAATAACAAAACTACTAAATATCACACTTTTAAACATTAATTTTACTTGTTTTGCTGTCAAACTAAAAATTGGTATAGACTTAATTGCTTGTGCCCTTCAAATAATTACAGTGTAACCCTGTCTGCAAGTCTCTAAAACTGAAAATGTGAAATGACAGCAACGTCCCTTACTTCACCAAAACTGAATTCTATTTCATCAAGTCCTCTAACAATAGCAAAAAGACTGAGTCAAATCACCATTTTATTGCATCCATATTCCTTTTCCTCCTTCATCTTCCATGTGACAAATATACCTGTATGGTCATGAGTATTAACTGTAAAAAGTCTACTCCTTACTTTGAACCTCAAGAAGAAAATTAAGTCTCACTAAGTCTCTAATTAAATCTCATTTTTCTTAAACACATCATGCCTTTGACTGAGCTATGAGACTGTAACTTTCTGCTTAAGAACACTTTCTTATCTCTGGCCCATTAGAACAGCCACTGCTATCATTTCCATGGGTTCACATTCCACTAAAGAATGTGCATATGACAGAATCAGAATAATTTCTGAAAATAATGGGAGGAACTATATTTGGGCTTTACATGCAATCAGTATGTTCTAAGATTTAGCCTAATACCGCCAAAAATACACAGGTACTTCAGTCATTTGAACACCATTCAGAAACACATCCACTTACCTTGATACTGCTAACCTGTACATGTTTTCATTGTCCCTTCCTCTAAACCATTGTTTAGATGGGATGTAGTGGCTATTTTAGTGTACAAATACATTGAACTTCAGGATTCAGCTGGTGGTAACCAACACAGAATGTCCAGAAGGATTATTAAGTAAATGAACAAATAGATTATAGCAATAACCTATTGCTATTGCTAATTACTATGACAGTAACAATAACATCTTGAATTTCTCATTGTTTTGCATTAGTGTAACAGTTGTTTGCATTGAATGCAGCAATAGCCAGTTGCTCTCTATGGCATGATGAGGGAGGACCCAAGAATGACGTCACAGTTGGTAGGGCACAAGCCTCATCAGTCAGCAAAAGCTACTCCCCTGGATGAGACAGCAGGGCAGGCCTGGGGATGGTAACTTGTTGTATCCCTTTGGGAATGGTCTTTCCTGCAAAACTTCAGTAACTGGCTTCAGCCAAGAGCCCAGATCAACAAGCAAGTTCCTGGTGCTGAGGCAGGTCTGAGATCAAACTGGGAAGTCAATTCCAAGTTTAATATCAGGACCAGATGCAGTAATGGCTGACCCAGTTAAGTGATTTCTGGGCAGTTCCACAGTGATGATGCAGGTAGAAGGTCAGCCTGAGGGTCAGTCCAGATCAGTAGGATCCATGGCCAGGCACAGTAACTGTGGTAGTTGAGCTGAAAACTGGCACCTGCAGTGGAGATTGAAGGCAGAATGACCTGAAATGGGGATCCTGGGCCCATGGATAGGTGGCACAGATGGACGGCCAGGTGGGGCTGCTAGGGGTCAGTGTGATCTAGTTGTTTACTCCCAGCTTTGACACTCTCACTGAGAGCAGATGTCGAAACCTGTTTGAAGATGTAGTGTGGACAATACTTCAACTCCGTCATCAGGATTTTGAGCTTGAAGTCTAGGTGTGGAAGAACTATAGGAGCACACCAGAGAACAAATACTGTACTAAAGTTTCTGGATGTAATTTCCTTTTTTCTTTTGAGGAACTTCTCCTGTGATACCTGTGAACAACTGATCAGTTGAGCACAAGTAACTTTTCCATTTTAAACTTGCTGCTATTCAAATATAATTCAACATTATACTCTGTCATAATCTTGAAAAGACCAGAGGACCTTTCAGAAGGGAAAGAAAAGGATTTTGATCATAAAGTCTGTTCCTACTAGTTAAAGACAATAACAAAGGATGGAAGGAAAACTTATTCCATACTGTGGCATCTGAAGGAAGACGTGCTGCCCAGCCCTTCTTAGCTTAGAAGTTAAACGCTGTTATTCAATGAGTAGATGTTTGTACCTCGCTGAGACACCCTACAGACAGAGCAACTGCAGTGAGACTTATGGGGGAATGGATGTTTACACCACTGTAAGCAAATTTTGCTCAGTTGCTTTTTCCCTTTTACATGACACCTTTCTTCACCACTGTCACTGGTGCTACACAACTGCCAGCAGTGTGAATTAGACCAAGATAGTGACACAGAATCCTCCATCCATCTTTCTTTCTTCCCCATGATTTCTTCAGATGTTGTTCTTCAGATGGACCTGGTTCCTATGTGTATATCCAGTTATGTAATGGAAATACTCAGGCTTTCCTTGTTGAATAAACTAGGGTTACAGCCTAAAACATACATACTAAAAATGTGAGTTGAATTCAGTTAATTTTGGAAGTTATCTTGCACTCCAAGTGCATGCTTCTCTGGCTACCAGCACACATACACATAAGATCTCAACTACCCTGTTCCAGACTAAAATTTACTCCTACCAGTCACAGCTCATATATACCATTTAACACATTTTGCATGACAGTTCTGTGTTCTGTAACCACATTGATGCAGCACTGGGAACAAACAGAAGCTGGAAGGCACTGTGCTGCTATAAAGTTATGATCTTCTTGCCATTACTGAAACTTGGTGGGATGTGACTGGAGTGTGACTATCAATGGCAACAGGCTCTCCAGAAGAGACAGGTGAGGAAAGAGAGAGGCAGAGGCCTACATCAGGAGGTAGACTAATTGTGAAGAGCTGCCTCTGAAGAACAGCAACGTGCAAGTCAAAAACCTGTGGGTAAGAATCAGGGACCGAGGCAACAAAGGGAACCTTGTGGATGGTTTTAAGTACAGACCCCTATCAAAGGGACCCTATTGATGAAGGCTTCTTGCTCCAGTTACAGGCAGCATCATGCTCACAGGCTCATGTCCTGCTGGGGCACCTCAGCCATCCCAAAATCTGCTGGGAAAGCAGCATAGCAAGCTGCAGGTGAGCCAGGAGACTCTTGGAAAGCATGAGGGATACCTTCTGGAGCAAAGGAACAGACAGCATTGGGCACCAGTGTAAGTGAGCTGATCTTGAACATCAGGATTGGAGGGAGTGTAGGCTGCAGTGATCACGCATTGGTGGAGTTAGCAGTCCTGAGGAATATAGGCCAGGTGAAGAACAAAGTTAGGCCCCTGAAGCTTAGGAAAGCAGACTTCCAACTCTTCAAGGAGACAGCCAGTGAGATCCACTGGGAGACTTCCCTCAGGGACAAGGGAGTGGAACAGAGATGGCAGGTCTTTAAGGAAGTCCTCCTGAGAGTGCAAGAGCTGATAATCTCCAGGAACAAGAAATTGGGCAAGGAAGGCAAGGGAACAGCAGGGCTGAGTAGGGAACTGCCAGTCAGACTGAAGGGAAAGAAGCAAATGGACAGGCAGCTGAAGCCCAGGAAGAGCTTGAAGAGATCTTGAACTTATCCAGTTTGGTTGTGCAGGGTCAGAGGTGACTTGTTAGCCTCACCTCTGTGCCTGGGAAGATCATAGAACAGACCTTCCTAGAAGATGTGCTAAGGCACAGGGAGGTGATCTGGGACAGCCACCACAGCTGCACCAAGGGCAAGTCTTGCCTGACAAATTCAGTGGCCTTTTAGGATGGACTGACTATATCAGTGGACAAGGGAACAGCAACAGTTGTCATTTATCTGGACTTCTGTATAGCCTTTGACATGGTCCCCCCATAACATCCTTGCGTCTTATATTGGAGAGATCATGATTTTTAAGGCAGACTGTTAGATGGATAAGAAATTGGTTGGACAGTGGCATCCAGAGGGTAGTGGTAAATGGCACAAAATCCTGATGGACATCAGGGAACAGTGGTGTCCCTCAGTGGTCCATACTCTGAGACCAGAGTTATTTGACATCATCACTACAGACATCGACAAAGGGATTGAGAGCACTTTCAGCAAGTTTGCAGATGACACCAAGCTGAGTGGTGCAGCTGACACACCTAGAGGATGGGATGCCATCCAGTGACCTGGGCAAGCTTGAGAAATGGGTCCATGGGAAAACCTCATGTGTTTTAACAAGGCCAAGTGCAAGGTGCTGCACCTGAGTTGGGGCAATCCCCAGTCTCAGCACAGGCTGGGGATGAACAGATCACAGCAGCTTTGTGGAGAAGGACTCAGGGGTGCTGGTGGAAGAGAGGCTGGACATGACCCAGCCATGGGCACTCACAGCACAGAAAGCCAAATACGTCCTGGGCAGCATCCAACGCAGCCTGGGCAGCAGGGCCAGGGAGGGGATTCTGCCCCTCTGCTCTGCTCTGGTGAGACCCCACCTGCAGCACTGCACCCAGCTCTGGGGTCCCCAGCACAGGAAGGACATGGAACTGTTGGAGTGAGTCCAGAGGAGGCCACCAAGATGATTAGAGTGATGGAACACCTCTCCTGTGCAAAAAGATTGAGAGGGATTGGTTGGCCTGGAAAACAGGCAGCTTCAGGGACATCTAATTGCAGCCTTCCAGTACCTGAAGGAAGCCTTCAAAAAAGCTAGGGAGAGAGAATTGTACAAGAACTTGTAGTGAGAGGACAAGGGGCAATGGTGTCAAATTGAAAGAGACTAGATTTAGATTAGAAATTGGGAAGAAATTCTGAAGTACAACAGTGGTAAAGCACTGAACAGGCTGTCCAGAGAAGCTGTTGAAGCCTCAGACCTGGAAGGCCAGATTGGATGGGGTTTTGAGGAATCTGGTCTATGAAAGGTGTCTCTGCCCCTGGCAGGGGGATTGGAACTGCATGATCTTTAAGGTCCCTTCTAACCCAAACCATTCCATGATTCAGTAATTTGACAGACAAGAATACAGAGCACAAAACCATTCCACAATAGAATTTACAAAAAGGATGAAATTGTAAACTTCACATACTGGAAAATGCAATTCTCTCTGATAGTAATACTATCTGCCATTTTTCCAGGAGGATTCTGAATTGAGAAAGACAGGAAGAAATTAACAGCTAAGGAAAATGAACAGGAATGAAAATAGAAAGGAATAGAAAAATCTCAAAACTTGTATGTGGGTCCATTATTTAAAGCAAAATATTGAACAATATCCCAAATTTCCAAATAAGAATTTTAATTCATGCATGATATTCACAAAATGAGCTACTGAGGAATCAGTGTAATATCTTTGGTGTTATGTTATGTTTTTTTAAACATAACACCTTTTAGACTTTCCAGCATTAGCTCTGCACCACATAACAGTGTAACTTGCTTCCTTCACACTCAACATTTAAGAAGCAGCCACTTTTCCTATCCACAGTGTTTGATACTTTAATTATTCCTTGCTTTCTAATTCTCTACATGTCAAAACTAAGGTACATTATAGCAACAGCTGTACAGTTAAGAGGCAAGAATGGCACTGAGCTTCAAGACCATATCTAATCTCTTCATGATTTATAATCAGAGTAACACCTTCACTGTTAGAAATACTTGCACTTTCCTAGATTTAAAAATGTCACTCCTTCACTCATATTCCTCTGACATATTTCTTTCCAGATGCATTTCTAATTTACTGGGTTACAAAGACTTCAAAACAATGCTTCAAGAATTCCTCTGTGGAGAATTCATTAATAGTTAATTTAGGTAGCTTTATACAATAAGTAGTCAGAGTATTCTAAGAAGCCCTCTAGAGAAAGGTTTTCATCATTTCTTAACCAAATAAACAGCAATACAAATCCTAGCTGTATTGTGATATACTACTGATCAGCATGCTTAAGGATTCTAGAATGTTTGAGAGGAAAAAAACACTAGCAGGTTAAGTTCAATTTTTTTTGGAGACAGTAACTCCAAAATATAAGATACTTCTTCCAACTAAAGTATTGCCAGTGCCTCACTCCTCTCCTCAAACTATTTTAATTTTATTTATTTAAGAAGTCAGCTTTTTGATCAGTTTTTAAAAGGTGAACTTTGTTCTGTTTTTCATCCCATGCACCACTGTTGAAAAAAAAGAGCAGGTGATTACCTGTTTCTTTGAAATGCTTTAATTAGCTTTGGTTCCCATGGTAACAGTTCATTAAGCAGTCGTAACAATGTACCATGCAATTCCTTTACTGCTTGCTTCCGGTGGTACCATCTTCCCTGAAAACATAAATTCCATTTATTTATCACTGCATTAGACCTAAATCTTGTTAGACTGTATTAGCACTACAATAATCCTGGTACATTGATATAGCATATGAGGAAAACAACTGGAAAAAAGATTAGAAACTTTCAGAGTTACATCTACCCTTAACCCATATAGGACATTATTACTTTTATTTTAATACTACAGAAGGATAATGTCCTAGTTGGAAAAGTAATACTGCAAGGACTCTTACTTTTTACAGGTCAAAATTAAAACTGAAACAGAATTCTACAAATACACCATGTGTTTAAAATTATTTAAATGAGTAACCCACATAGGTAGTAATCCACTCAGGTCAGGGAAACCAACTACATATGTACACTTTTCTGAGTTTCTCAGAAAATCTCACTATAATCTCATTTAAGAAAAGTGGTATAAATTATAACATTATTATTTGCAAAAGAAACCTTACTACATTTTTCAAGGACAAAAATCCCACTGTTTTTCCATAACATTTTATTTAAAGTTCTAGAAAAAGGGTTTTTTTGAAAGAAAAGTTTAGCAAATTCATCTTTTATGAATCAGACTATGTAGCAAAAATCAATTTTCCAACATAAAATCCTTTAAGCTTTTAAGTCAAACATATAATTAAAAAGTTTTATTTTCAAAACTGATACATGGAATCTTACATTCATGTTTTCATAAATCTAGAAAGTCTGAATAAGGAGAGAAGACATTGGGAAATGACAACCATGCTGGCCATGGTGCTGCAGAACACACCCCTTAACACTCACAGACAGCCCTTGTACATATTTCTTCCCAAAATTTTATTCTGTATTTCATGGCTTAAAAGACTGAACAATGGATATAAATGTAACTGTTATAAAAGAGATGTGGTATAGTACTTCTGCCACTCTACTAACTCTGTGCATTTCACGTAAATGAAGATTTTAGCTCTTGACTAGTCAGAGTAGATGTAAAACATTAAAGAGATTATGGTTCTGCAAGAAAAAAAGACTTGGGAACTTACTTATTTCATATATATATTTAGCTTTTGATAGTGCACAAATCCTACACAGCTTCCTGCGGTCTAGCACACCAAGAAAGGTAAGGCAGGAAAATATGGATAAAACTTGTCACATCTACATTTCAGCAGTCAACAAAAATGATCTTCCTAAGGACTTTGGACAATTTCTCTCTACACATTTCAGTAGATCTCTCCAACGAACAACAAGATCACTCACGCTGAATGCTTGTTTGAAGAGTGGGTATCTATTTTTTTATGGATAATCATTTACATGTTACATAACAAAACAAGTAGTTACCTTCATTCTTCAATTAAAATTATGAAAGCAAAGATTTTAAGTAGGATCATTATGCCATATTACCACATAATGATCAGTGTTGAACACAGAGACAAGCCAGTAAACTGTATTACTTGCGGCCAGTCACATGCATAAAACCTGTCACTAATCACTATAACAAAAACCAGATCTTGTGCATACTGTAGCCTACCAGAACATTTGGTATCATCTCTTAATATCAGCAATGAACAGAATTAATTGTTAACATCCAGGAGAATATTACATGTAGATTTATTGTACTTGTAAGATAAACAAAACATTTTGCAGACTGTTTTAAAATAATGTATTTTTATACTAGAGTGCATTAGTGCATTGTCTAAAAAGAAAATCAAATAGCAAAAATAAACAATGCTATTACTATTCCAAAATAGAAATGCTGTACATGCAGTTGATATAGCAACGAAAATGTGTGAAAATGGAATTTAAAAGATACGAAAAATGACTACAAAGTAAAAACCCCAAGAAATTATTAATTTCTGAGTAGTTTGTCTTTCAATAAGGCTAAGGTCTTGGCTTAAGTGGAAAAAAAAAAGTATTTATGAGAAACGCTGACCACTGAATAAATTTGAAGTGGTAACTGTTATGCAGCCAGCACATGTACAATGTTTAGTCAAAAACAGACTTCAAGACTTTACTGACTTTATTATTACTTCACAGAAAAACAAATATGTTATTTTTCTCTCTGCTTACAAAAATAAACATAAAAAGCTAGCCAATTCCTGCCCCCTAATTCCACAATTAGCTCTAGTTGGAGGCCTGTCTCTAGTGGTGTCCCCAAGAGTTCAGCATTAGTTCAGTATTGTTTAATTTGTTCATCAGTGACTTGCATGAATGGGCCTCCTCAGTGAGCTCACCAACGACACAAAGCTGGAAGGAGTGGCCGATACCGCAGAGAGCTGTGCAATCCTTCAGAAGGACTTCAACAGGGTGGAGAAACAGGCAAAAGAGGAACCATACTTCCAAGTAATTTTAATGAAAAGTTTATAGCAACATAATTTTTAAAAACATAGTTTAATTATTTCCCTTTATCCCAATTACTTATTTTTCTTACTGGGGTTTTGGAATTGAAAATAAACCTGTTAATGGAAGCATGAACAAATTTTAGCCATGACAAGAATCTTTTTCCTCAGAATTAGTCATGACAGAACAGGTATAGGCTAAAAAAGACTGGAATAGAAAAAATAATCCTTATCCTTTAAACCATTGTGATTCAATTGGTTTTCTATGCAAACACATAAATGCTAGTTATTATTCCTTAAATATTAAACAGTAAAAAGAGACATTAAAAGGTTTATATAACCCACCACTACAAAATTTAGCATTTCTTCTCATATGCAATTTGATTCTCTAACACACTCTTGTGTTTGTCATTTTTTCGGGGGGGAAAAGGCAAATCAATAAGTGATTTAACTATTACTTAAATCCCTACTACATAGCTGCCTACTAATTTCTATAGATAATAAACTTGTTTTCACAAATGTCTGTGTTGTGAATTCTCAGAAATGCCAAATTAATGTAACGTAACGTAACGTAACGTAACGTAACGTAACGTAACGTAACGTAACGTAACGTAACGTAACGTAACGTAACGTAACGTAACGTAACGTAACGTAACGTATCAGCTACAAACTGAAGCTTAGAGGTTCAGGCTGGACCTCCAAAGGTATATGTTAATCAGAAACATACATAACTTGTTCCCTGAGAAAAGAGGCCCACCTGGCTACACACTCCTATCAGGCAGCTGTGGTCTCCCCTGAGCCTCCTTTTCTTCAGGCTCAACACCACCAGCTCCCTCAGCTGCTTTGTACAAGATTTATGTTTNTCCAGCAGATCAACATTCCCACCCAGCTTGGTGCTGCTGTGAACTGACTGAGGGTGCCCTTGACCCCTTGTCCAGATCACTGAGAATGATATTAAACAGAGTTTAGTTACCATCTTGTTCCAAGTAGTGACAAACAAGACACTGTTTTTTTTTCTGGAAAACACAATAAAAGGTATTAACACAGAAAAATAACATAGGAGAAAAAAAGGACTAGACAGAGAAGTATAAAATGTGACTTTGGGCTATGTCAAGTTACAAGTAAATTTCAAAAAATGCAAACACAATAAAAACACATTTTAGAAATGGGCTGAATGTTTCCACATAAATACAAAGAGACATTCAACACATTCAACTGAAAACTTACCTTTTAAAACAAGGTTTCTGACATCCAGAGCAGCCAGGAAATGCTGACTCCACTCTCTGTGATCGATGCTCCAACATACACTATTCTGGCATACTTATCATGGAACCCCAAAGCAGACTGGAGCCAGGATATTGATACATGGGGTAAGGACTGAACTTTTTATAGGAGTTTTTTTTTTTGCTTTTAAATAAACACACACACACAACACCACAATATTATGCAGTTTTATAAGATTGTCTGCAATCTTTACTTAATATCCCAGGGATATAAAGTAAAGAAAATTAGTAATCTTATAAAACCATGCAATATTGTTGAAAAGGGGTGGTGGTGGAGGGAGAAAACTTACCCTTAATACGCCTGCTCCATTCTGCTGCGGGGTTCTGGGGTACGTGTGACATCACCTAGCATTTTCTAGTGATGTCACACAGAGAGGGAGTTGGTGATCTCCAGCTGCTTTGGACAACAGATACCTAAAGAAAAGAGATCAATAACTTTTTCAAATCATATATGGATTAATGCTGAATGTCCTTAATAACTAATTTGTGGGCCAAATATTACAATTTCAGACACTTACTTCCAATTTTGACTGAATAAGAATGCGTGACAAGATCATACATTCATACTATGCAAACTCATCTATTACTGAAAGTGTTTTAATTTTGAAAATGCTTAGAGTTCTCTTCTACAGTGAAAGTTCCTGAATACACTATCTTGTATTTTACTTTCAGCACATCATTCTGAACATTATAAATATATATCAATAGCTAACCAACCTCTGATATTCTTTGAAGAACAGGATTAAGCAGAGTCAGGAAGAATAATTTACTTGTAGTGAATTATAAAATAAATTCACTTATGACATCTCTTAATCAATTTTATCTTTGAGCATTTACCAGCAACTAACAAAAAGTCCTGACTCCAGCACACAGTTCCATGACCTAGATAATCTGACCACACCAAGTTATATCCTAAAATAATCTCATACTCTCTTCTTTCCACTACAAGCAAATAAAGTAAAACCAACAAAAAACCAAGAGCACCAAAACAAAGTGCAATAAATTTCTTGCCAACACTGTCTTTGTCCCCTGATTTAATTCATTACTATGAAATGGCATTCATTCAGATGTTTAGCCACATGTTCTAACTTTCTTTAGGCAAAAATATTACACCCAATTTAACCCAATCATCACTGTGTTGATCAATATACTACATTTGTTGAAAAAAATATATTAATATATATAAATATAAACCACAAAAATACAAGAGAAAGTTTATTATCAACATGAGCTTACTGTTGAACTCAGAACAATGAAATTATCCAGCACTGAATTGTCACATTCTATTCCTCCATTAGAAGAACTTCAAAGTAAATAAATAATTTACACTTCTGCAATTTACAAAGAAATTGGATGCATGTTGTATCTTAAACTATTTACAAAATTCTACATCTTTTAAGTTGTTAAGATCTTACTTAACTCCCTCTCATATATCCGAGTATCTTTATCTTCTTAGCTCTGGATATACAAGTGTTTCTGTATTCTTCAGATGAGCATCTTAAAAGCAGCTGTTTTGCTAGTACTGTGTGCTGACAGGAATGCCTTCAGTTATTTCTTCAAAACAACATACTAATTGACCAAAATCCAAAGCATTGCAAAGCATTCTGAATACATAGTAGTATTTCTGTGACAAAAATGTATGGGTATACATTCATCTCTGATGCAGAACTCACACTTTCACATTTGGAACTGTAGAAAGTTGTGTGGCAGAAGTGGTTTAAAGAAAGCTTCTCCAATAAAATACATTTATTAGAGGTTTAGTCAGTCACACATGGAAAGGCATGAAAGATCCAGAGAAAATAGTTGTGAAAAAAAGTAGACAATAAAGACAGAAAACTGGAGAAGCTAAGAAAAACTGAAGACTATGACAAAAATATTGAATGCCAGTGAGATAAGCCAAAGTTTAAAATACCAGAGAAGATAAATATTGTGGAGAAGATTTCAAAAATCAAAGCCTAGAATTGGCCTTATTCATTCATATTATACAACTAAATATTACAAATGTTATAACCAAATATAACAAATCTTCAATCTGCCCTCCGAAGTACAAGAAGCTGCATGGATGTAAATGTGTAAATTTCTGTCTCAAAATTCAGTATTTTGGGCTCATATTAGTGTTTTCAAGAGATGCAGGCAAGACACAGAGAAGCAATAACAGTATTCAGAAGTGACTAAAGTACAAATCAAGTGTTCATGATAAAGATGTAAAAAGACAGTAGGTTAGATACCATATAGATGAAGATATATACTAAGAGGGAAACTAGGCTTAAATTAAAATAAAATGTTTCAACTGCAAGACTTGTGTTTATTAATACCCTCATACCCTAGTATTTATTTGTATCTGTTTTATTGTAGCTCACTTTACTTGCAGTTTAAACCTGCAAATGAGTGTGCATACAGATTTCTCAGATTATAGTATTTTTTTCTGGTTGTGTACATTTACATAAATACAGTAATGTTGATGAAAACAAGTATAACTGAAAACCCTTTATATGCAAAAGTCTCAAACATGGCACATATTTCATTGGGGAGGGAGGAAGTGGTCAGGACAAGAGCAGGCAGGAATGGAGAGAGGAAGTCAACCTCTGAATAAAAACTGAATAAGATTTAACCCAATAATAAAAAGGTCTCCATAGGCCACAAAAGAGAAGACACAGTAGGTTTTTCATTTCATTGTTTGCAAAGTTAAGGTCTGAATGACTAAAATATTAGTAAGAGCCCTAAACTATTTTTGATGGCTACATGAGTTTCTGCTGAAGGGAAGTTCGTCGAAGTCCCTGTAGATTCTTGTGTAAACAAGGTTTCCCTGCCAAACATTTTCAAACATGATAATATGTCCTATTTCTTCACTGAACAGAGAGGGAATATTTTATAAACTTATAAAATTAACCATTTTGCACTATTTTTCTATGTATTAACGTATTTTAAAAATAAAATGTAGCAAATCAATGAAAAACCTCAGAAAGCAGTCTCCTAGTTTAGATATTTACATCTCATGAACAAATTTAACAGCAGCTTATTTGGAATCTCATAAAAAAACACACAAGGGTAGTATGTCCCACCCTGGACCAATATATTCCTTTAAACAGCCTCACAAATGAATTTCTGTCTGAAATTCTGTTTCTGACCTAAACCAGTGTGGGTTTTTTACTCTAAATTTTCAGGAGTACTCTGAAATACATACTTTTGCAGGTGACTTAATGCTGCAGAAAACCTCAGTTTGCTTTCAGGCATTTTGACTCGCCTGCCTAAAACAAATATCCATTTCCAAAGACAGACAAAGGCATTCAACCTCCTGGGACCATCTCATAATAAGCTCCAGGAACAAGAGCAGAACACAAAAAGGAGGATTTTACTTTTTTGGCTATTAAGTCAAGAACATCTGGGTGTTACATACTTCTGCAAACAATAAAGCCTTTTCTTCAAATCGTAATTAGCTGTTACCTTGGCTGGTGTCCTTTGACTAAGCCTTCCCTTAATCTTTGTCTGACTTTTCTGTCTCTCTAGGGATGATGTAGTCTCCTTCTCAAGAAGGTACTGTCCCTTATTTGTTTTAACTTTCTCAACTTAACTGTGGGAATCCTGGGCTCTAGCCTCCCTTCTCACCCCCTAGACAGCTATGAATTTATCCATCAGATATGGATGTACTTCAGTAAACAAGAAATCTTCCCATGTTCATGTTAAAAACCCCATTCATGTTATTGCAAATTCAGCTAGCACCTGCAAAAAACCCCTAAGCTCACTATTATATGCAAGTACCTGCAGTCCTGTCACTTTGATACTACACAATGTCAAGAAGGGTTTGAAAAAATAAAAAAAAAAAAAAAAATCTGCTATGATATATAACATACAACATAACAGTTAAGTACATACAACTAAGAAGACTAATTAACAGTTTTATACACACACACACAATTACATCACATCACATGAGAGGCAGATTATCTGAAAGGCAGTAAGATTTCCATTCACACTCCAAGTCCCACTGATTTGACTAGATAGAGAAGATCTAGGGAAAAGTGGGATCCAAAATGTGAGAGACTGATAGTTGTTATTCAGTGTATTGATCTGACAGAATACATTACTTTACTGCCTCTTCTGATAAAAGAAATTTCATATATTAGATATTCTTTATGTGATCCAAAATATACTAGAAAAACGCTTCCCTATCAAGTGTGTTTGTCAAATTAGTTTTTCAGCAATACCACTGCAAGTGTGGATTTAAGCTACTTTGCATATCTTGGTGAATTTGCTAGTTATAGAAAATTTTCAGGAGCTCACGTTCAATGGAATGGCCATGCATATTATATATACAGTCTAAATTTACAAAAAACAAACAAGAGCTTAAAATGCAATAAAATATCAGTAGAATTTTTAGCCAGTATGTTCTTCTACTTTGGATTCATAATTCTTTACTTACTGCTTGTAATTTCACCCACAGCTTATCTATGTAAGTATTAGCAACAAAAGAGACCTAATTTCTACTAGTAATTAATTTTCATTGCTGTAAATTCTAGGTTTTTTCTATTGATTCAACCACTTTTTACTGGTTAGTCCAGTTTATAAAATTAAAGGATGCAACTTCACACGTCCTAAGCAATACACAAGAGCTTAGAAGAAATTCTAGGTTACACATTACTTAGGGTATCAGCCTTCCACTAGGCAGTGCACAAAACATTAAGTCCTTTTTAAGTCCCCTTCCTGTACATTCTTATTTCCAGTCAGGTACTAAAACAATAAGAAATCTGACTAATTTCTCCTCTTCCTCTCAATGTGTAATACCTGGTAAGGTGAGGAATTGTCCAGTAGCTAAAGGAATAGACTTTTTAGAGCACCCCAGTGGTAATATCACATACAATTTCACCTGCTGCACAAAGATGCTTTTCCTGTCAAAATCAGTCCCACTTTCTTTTGCCCATTTTGTAGATGGCCATTTCTGTTGTTACAATGACCACTCAACCTGTAGCAGAATACAACCACAGGTATTTGTGCAACTTCATGATAAATTGCATTAGAAAACTGGTCTGGCTTAGAAACAATTCACCATCAGAAATAAGTAGTTAAATCTATCACAGTCTAACTCTCACCACACAATGGAACAAAGAATTTTGCTAGCCTCTCACATAGGATGGCAGAGAAAACAGAAGCTTCCAGAGACACAGGGAGTAGGAACTATTTATTTGACAGTAGTTTTGGCTTATGTCAGTTGAAAGCATATGTAAAATTGCAGCGTTGCTTCAAAACAGTGTCTAGAGTTCAAGTACAGAGTTGAACTCTTCAAAATAAAAGAACTGAGGTGAAATTTAATTTTCCACTCTAAACAGTCACAGCAAACTAGCACAAAGCAAATCTCATCATAACAAATATATCAGTAATCAAGAGAAAGTGCTAGGCTTTTAAAAAGGAAAAATATTACTCACAGCTAATTCAAAAGTCTATACAGGTGTACAAGAGTAGAGGACCAAACTGTTTTAATCAAACAGTGAAAAAAATACTTTCCAACAGGTTTATTATTTCATTGTTGTAAAAGAAACTTGTAGAAATGCCCAAACTTAAAATTATCCATTACTTTCCTTTACATAACCCTATTTTAATTTTCTTTTAACTTGCCAAACAAAAATCTGTCATTTGTTGTCTCAAGTTGATGTTGTGAAAAGTATCATATACAACCAGTCCAACTACCTACAAAAAATGAGGGAAAACAGTATAAGTTTATTCATAGTAAAAAGGCTTAGATCTTTCATTATAGTCTCCATTACTTCCAAGTTCTGAAGAAGGAATTCCTTTTTTGGTCTTCAGGGTAACAAAAGGGAGGTTACAGTTAAAAAAAATGTATACTTAATTTATACTTAAAGTTAAATAAGCTGTACTTCTAAAATGTGTTAGTATTTAACATAAAAGTAAAGCTTGCCTTGAAGGCTTTTCTCAGTAGCATGTGCTAGCAACTACTACAACTGAAATTACCAAGGAGGTTAGTTGTGAAGAAGAAAGATTCCTATGGCTTCACCGAGGTCATTATTGCAAACAAAAATCAGTATTAAATTACCATGAAGAAGTAAGAACATCACCATCTTTCAGTCAAAACAAGAAAATCCATGAACAGCATGTAAGTGCCATCCTATTAAAATAAACTTTCACATTAGGTAGAATTTCCATTATCAAACTAGAAAATTGCTTTACTTAACAGACGCACTTCAGAAAAATGGGACAAATTCAATTCTGGATGCTTCTCAAATGCCACTGTCATTTAGTTAGAGCTGAAGAATGAAAGTCTGCATTTTCTCCAGTTTTACAGATATCAAACATAATTCATGGTGTTAGACAACAAAAATTAAATCCTAAAGACTTTCCTTACAAAGCAAAACCTCATTTTTCCAAGTTCAAATTCATGATTATTCACCTAATTTAACATTTTTCTATTTGTGTGTATGATAACTATGACATTTCCCTGATAATTTTTTTTTCAAAATCAGTATCTCACTTTACTGTTTCCTCACAAGAAAATTCAGCAATTAATCCTACTCCTTTTTCTTTACATAAAATTTCTAACAATACAAGTGTTTAGAGACAGAATCATGATTTGATAGGTCTATAAAAGCACAACAAAAGATTCTCCTTACCTGAATGCTGAATTAATTGTATCTTAATTCCCCTCTACTTAACTGCTTGGGTTTTTTAAGATGGTGCAATTAGAACTAAACATAGTATTCCTGCTGAAGTCATACTTACATAATGACATTATCAGATTTCAGTTTAAAGTGCAATTATGACATATTTAGCATTTGTCTACCCTTGAAGAAGTCCTGTTCCTACCACTTTACTAGCAGACTGAAAGTCTCACCTATACTAAAATTATTGATATGCCCCAGTAGCATACTCTAATTTTTGGCTTTCTATCCTGTTGCTGACATAGCCTTTCTGATAATCTCTTGGCATTCTTATGATAAAACCAGTCTGCAATTTAGCAGCTACAGCATAATCTCAAGATTAGGTTGGTTATTATTCCTTTGTCTACATGAACAATTATTATGCTAATTATCTGCACTGTCTTTCAGATTCCTGATTTTTCACAGCTCTCTCCTTTATTTAAATAACTTAAGAATATATTGATTTTCATTCAAACTTTCACTTGAATTAAAAGCAGCCTGATTTCTAACACAGAAAAATCAACAATTTTAACTACTTTTTCATAGAAATGCCACCATAGAAGTGCCTATGTTTATTGAACCAACAGTTCAATAAACAGTACTACAATGAAAAAAGTAGTAAGAGTTCACTGTAGAGGGCTGTTTAAATGAGTACTGTTCATATATTTAAACTTATCCACCATCTTAATAAGAATCACTGCCTCCTAGAAGAGGCCAGACATGTTGGATTCTCTTGCCTGTTACTCCTTTGAGGTTTTCAGTTGCACAGACTCAGTGATCCAACATACATTGATAAAATTTGTATCTCAATCTGATATCAAAAGCCAGTATGTTTTCTGGTACAAACTCCTTCAACAAATATTAAACAAAGTAAATTTTGATAACACATGCAAAAAAGAGGAATTAAGAATTCCAGCTCACTAGAAGTTCTGTTGAAAACTACATAGACATGTACATATCCTGTAATTATATGTCATGTATACAAGACATATAATTACAGGATAGACATGAAAATTCTATCCTGTAATTATTTGTTGGTAAGAACTTGTCCTCAGGGCAAAACAGTCACATGTTTAATGGAGATGAACTACTTGTTCAAAGGTATTATCACTACGTATATTTTGTTTTGGCATGGAGAAGTGCTAACACAGGTACTGAATCCACTTACCATAAAAACATTGAAAACAGAGCATAACACAGAAAAGATTAAGATTACAGTCCCCAGGTATCAACCTTAGGAGGTTTCATGCAGTTACTGAACAGCAGTTACTGAACAGCATAAAAAACTTCTGTTGACAGGCTTCAGCAAGTAACTGACACTGTTTCATATCCATACAAGATAAAGCTTTTAATGTCACATACCGATTTCTTTTTAATGTCCTCCAGATCTTTGAGTTCATTCTCAATCTTTGTGATTAATTCCCTGAGTTCATCAAGATTAGTGCAAATAAGCTAAAAAAACAAATGAACACAAACACTTGGTGATGTGGGACTTGGAAAATGTACAGTGAAATTAAATAAAATTTAAAAGCACATTATTACTTAGTGCCACAATTTGATTTTTATTTTCTTAA
Source organism: Rhadina sibilatrix (assembly GCA_013400275.1). Lineage (NCBI taxonomy): Eukaryota > Metazoa > Chordata > Aves > Passeriformes > Phylloscopidae > Rhadina > Rhadina sibilatrix. Next base: position 30,607 of record VWYO01016998.1, on the reverse strand, counting down.
TAGTATTTTTAAACATAAAAAAACCAAAAAAACCAAAAAACAAAAAACCATGACTTGTTGAGAGGAACAAAATCAAAGTAGAAAATACTCTTATTCTTCAGAGAAACCACAACTCTACCTGTAAGCTTCCATTCCAAAATGTAGGAATTTTCTTAGAACTTCTGTAAAGGACAACCATCAAATTTGTCTCAATTACAGGGATGGTTTTAGAACAGCTCAGAGTATCAAACAACTTCCAGGCGAAATAAGTATACTAGCTTTGTAGTAAGCTGTGTTTATAACATATTACACTTTGGTACAACTTTTCCTGAAGCATAACTTTATATGCTTACACAGAGTATTCCATCCCTGGATATGTTCAAGAGGCATCTGGATCTGGTGATGTGTTTAGGGGTTTTGGGGTGACAGTGGCAGTGCTGGGTGGGCAACTGGACTGAAGGTCTCTTCCAACCTTGATGATTCTAAGGCAGCTAGTCATCTATTAAATATACCTACTTAATGTATGTTTTCAAAAAGTATTATATTCTTCTAATTCTTGTCTTTACAAATCAGCTTTTTACATTTTTTCCTTTCAGAAAATGGATGCTATTTTTTTTGAAAAAATTGTCATACAAAGGTGATTTGTATATTTCTTCTTACCATCATCTAGGGCAAGTTAAAAATCTAGATTTAAAAAAATAGAAATCATTAAGATGTTAGGTTCTTTTGGATTATCTTATATTAAGACTTGCTTCTTTTGAAAACCCTTAGATGGACACGTTTTCCTTTTCACTGAAAACATGTTGCAATAATTTCAGAAAATTAAATTTAAAAACCCATACAAAGCTCATCCTGACTAAAATGCTTTTATCAAACAACTGTCAAGTATTTTTCTCAAATCAGTAATTTATAACAATATATCTTTACTTCAAATTCATGTGCAGTTCTAGATTTTTAGCAAATTCATATTAAAACAGCACCTTTGCTAGTCAGTATTAAAACACTGAATTAACACTTTTAGCAAAATAAATTTCAGAAACCTGTAGTGCACACCTGCCATTATTTTCATAACATTGTGTACATTTGAAGCATTGAGGAAATGGAGTGACTCAAATCAAAGTTTACAGTTTTCACATTTATCAAGTTTAGAATAGCAAATCAATACGGAAATTGACAGCATCTTGCCCCAGACAGCATATGCAAAATTTACTTAGTGCAAAGTATCTCTCTTAACACAGAAAACAGAATTACTGTGGGTAACTCTATTATGTTCAAAATACATATCCTGCACTTAAAGGAGTCCCAAATACCTAAAATATAAAGCCAAATAATGGCTGTGTCTGGCCTGTGAAGAAATTTATGACATTGTATTATTAAGCTAAAAAATACATCACAAAGTCATTGACAAAAGTCAATAAAAGCTTTCCCTACGCAATGAATAAAGGTTTTCCCTACACAATGATAATCAGTTTTTTGACTATACACCTGACAATTCAGTTACTAAATTCTATTGTTGCTTTCTACTTTCTCCTATGAGGCCAATTCAAACTACATCAATGGGAAAAACAATGCCAATAAATAAAGTTTAATAGCTTTGGGGCTGGGGGTGACAGGCAAGAATAATCAAACCTCTAAGTCACAATTTTCATCAGATGAAATGTACATTTGAGGGTCATAACTGTGTGTCAATTACCTACTGGTAAAACAAGGAAGGTAACAGCAGCTGAGCTTGGAGGATTTATGGTCAAAATTAGTTTAGTATTTTAAATACTCTAATACTGTACTGAAAAGCACTATAAAAAGGGTTCAAGAATAAACTTTGATTTTTTCATTCACAGTATGATTTGAGATGAGGAAAAAAGATGCACACTGACTGCATCTAGAACTTCTCTCATATAGTTAACATTTCCTATCTTAGAGAATAAAGCTAGTGTTTTGAAGGAAGGGTGAAAAGAACAGTGATGAAAATAACGAAGTGTAGTGTACTTCATATATTTTGATATGGACTCTAGATGTTATTTCTCCCAATGAGATTCTTATTTATATTTCAGTGTTCTTTGCTTATGGTTGGTAATTGGTGGAATTTAACGATTCAATTTTCTGCAAACAACATTGCCTTCTAACTTTTTTTCTATGTTTCAATGGGTAAGTTAACGTGCAGGCAAAAAAAAAGGTATTAATGTTACAATCTAATAATTTTGTCACATTTTGAAACTGGTAGTTTTACATATGGCTCCTGAAGAACATGCTTTCTAATCATCTATCATGAAGAAAAATAATCTGAAGTGAAAAAATGTTTCCCTTTTGAATTATCAGAGAAAGTGAAAGATTAGTCCCTATTCTCTAGAACACTACATGGTGGCTTAAAGATCCAGGCTGTAAATATTTACATTAGTGTAATCGCATCAGTTGTGTACATGTTAGCTGCAACAAAGACACACATCTGGCACAGTACTTACTACAGAGGAACTTATTTTTCATAGGCAATAAGCATCCTGTTTTTCAACTGTATACGGTGGAAGCTTCAGATATTCCATAAAATTTCAAATTCAGTGTTCAACTTGCATATTATGATGCAATCTCAGATCTCAGTAATCTCTCAAAGACTCTGTAATCAACTTATAAATGAGTTCTTTAACATCATAGAACCATATCTAATTTGTGGATCTGTTGATAAATAAAAACCTAGTGTATTCGGCAAGATCACTGATGATCTTTCTTTGCCCCCTTAACTTCAGACAAACTTTTTGTAGAATTTTTACTCACTTCAACAGGGTGTTGTGCTTTAAGTTATTTTTGTAATGACTGTTATTTATAATTGCATTTCCTATGAACTTGCTCTTTTATAACTGACATCTACATGTGGAAAATGCCCAGATAGCCCCCTTTTGAGGCGGGGGGGGTAATGCATTTAATAGACCATAGCTGATAAAACAGAAATTGTTAAAGACACATTGAAACAGAGCATGCATGTTACTTTTCTCCTTAATTATCATACATGTAGGTCTATACAGCTACATGTGAATGTACATGAGGTGAAAGGAGAAAAGACTGAGTGAAGTACTAGTCACCAAATCTAAATGTACTCTGTAACTGGGAAAAAAACCCCAAACATTTTAGTGTCCCTTCTGTGCAGCACTATAATTACTCTTAGTTTCTTTAAAATGTTAATGAGTAACAGTAATAAGCTTGGAACTCAGAATAACAAGCAAGAGACAACTAAACCATGATCTGTGAAGCTGTAAACCCATTTCTCCAATAATTTCTCCAAAATATTAAAAGCGGGACTTGTTTTTTGTGCATTTTTATTTGGTAAAAAGAATTTAATTTGCATCTGCTTTTGGTTTGAGTTTATTTTGTTGTAAGCAGGCCTTTGGGAAATTTTTAAAGCATCCTTGAGATATATATTTAAAAATGGCATTCTAAATGTTAGATTAAGTAGCACTATTACCTACTGAATTTTTGTTAATAATGTATTTTGATTTCTGTCACTGCACATAATAAAAGACTTCTTAATACTAATTTACTCAGCTTTAAAGCCAAGTCATGATTTTCAGAAGATCTATATTTAAGTACAGAACCTAATCTTATAAACTAAAGTGCCTTCTGGTTGGGTTTGGGGTTTTTTTACATTTGTAGGCTGCAGACACGTGAAACATATTGTAATTCTTAATTTATTAACTTTCACTCCAAAAGAGTGATGTGTAGACAAGAATAGCAAAATTCTCGTGGTTTTGCCCTCCCAGCATATCTCACAGGGTCTGTAAGCTCTAAGCTGTTTTACCAAATATTTAAAAACTGTACTTGTACGTTCAACTAGTTATATAATTTCATAAAGTTTGGCCATTTGTGTATGTGGGAAAGAGTATATTGAAGCACACATTACTACCCTCCAAAAGTCTTAGCATTATTCCAAATATAAAAAGTTTAATATTTGCAAAATCTTTTAACAGTCAGTTGTATCTCCCAAAAGACTCAGGTTGTTAAAAAGTTGCTAAGTTGTTAAAATCTTCCCCACTAAGTTTAAACTGCTCAACACTAATCAGTCTGAGCCTCACCTGAAACAGATATTAGTCCAAGCTTTGATTGAAAGAGCCAGAATATTTTGTTACACTTTAATACAAGGTTTTACATACAATAAATATACAATAAATAAGTTTCACCTACTAAAGCTAAAAGGTTGGGCTTAGTTTTAAATATACTACTTAAATGCAGTTATTTAATTATATAAGAAATTATTTCTAAATTAACTGTATATATCCATGTCATGCAGATAATGTGCTCGTAAAAAAAATTAGACATGTACCTATTTTTTGGGGCTGTAAGGAAACATTTTAATTGCCACCATTACAATATAGACAAAGTCAGCATAAACTTAAATATCAGTTGTCTCTCAACACTGTTGTTACTATTCAATTTTAACACAAGAAATTCTACTAGTTCCATCTGAAAAACATGATCATGATGGAATGATTCAGGGTGAGGGTATTACAAAACAGCCATGATTCAATGCAAGCCTGCTGGCCAAACTTGCACAGATTGCTTTCTGAAGGGAAAAAAAAAAAAGATAGCCAAGGAGAACTTCAATACAAGCAGCTTTGCATACATAGAGAGCAACTTAGAATTGAAGTACTGTAACACTTCTATTACAGCACCATAAAACCATATTAGCATAATTAATACTCACGTTGCTTTCCAGAGCCTATGAGGTCCTGGATGCCTAGGAATCACATGCTCATAAGGAATAACAGTTGCAAGCACAGTAAGCACAGTTGCCTATAAATTTTTTTCAAGTCCTTCAGTTAACCAAGCCAGATTTCAATTCAAGAACTACATTGTTGCACCTCATACAAAACTAAGTAACTTTAACCCAGACAATTACACCTACCTTAAAAATGTCTTTAACAAGTCCTAGTTTTAACAGGTTTTATACTTGAACATAAATATCTGGGATCATAAACAATACTAAAAAATAGTGTTCAAGCTGCACATCCTAAAAACAGTAAAAAAATTTCTACCAAGAGAAGGTAAAATGTACTTTCAAAAATATCAGTTTAAGCCTTTAAAAGTAGAAGAAGCTTCAGTAAATACTTACAAGGTCTCTATCAGGAACTAAAGGACTAATTTCATAGACATTCAGAGTTCAAGTGCTTAAAACAAAAATTAAAATAATTTACCTGAAATTCTGGTATGGTAGACTTTCTGACACCGTTCCTCTTCTTTGTGATTGCTTTTTTAGATAGCGATTTTTTTCCTTGTAAGATTAAAAGAGAAAAGCTTCATAATGCTGTTCATTGCACTTTATTAATAAAACCTAATTACATACAGACTTGTAAGTTAAACTGCAACTAACAGATGGTTTTCAGTAAGTCATGTAAATATGATGAATCAGAACTAGACTCAACAGAAGCAAACACTGAACAAGTATCTGTGTACTGCAGTCTTTTGTGTGGACTGGAAGAAAAAAAAAAAAAAAGAAAAAGCCTACTACCGTTTCAGTAACACAGCACCTAAAAATCTAATTAATAAAAGTAAATTGACACCACTCTTCTAAAAGAAGTGAAATCCAGAACTTAAGACACAAACATAAGAAACATAAAATCTTACCTGGAAGATTAGTTTCTCTAACACTCTAAACAATCACACATTAGTATCTGGGATCTTTGTATCTAATAGTAAAAAGACACCTTCAAAACACAAGTAGTATCTAGAAATCCCTGATTGAACATACTGAATTTACCAAGGAAATTAGATTGATTTGTTTTTTCTGCCTGTGTCAGTATCTAACATCCTTAGAAGAAGGCAAACAACTTCCTATAATGCACTTCACATGCAGCTGTGCTATATACAAATAGATCTAACAAAAAATCTCTGTGAAGGTAAGGCAAGTGCTTTACTGCAAACAATAAAAGAGTTCACAAGTCATATACATTTCTCAAATCAAGTAGTAATGTCACCAAGCAAGACAGTAAAGTTTCTTACATGGTTATTTCTACAATCACATAGTAAATTTAAACAAGATCACATTTAACTTGTACACTCAGGCCAAAACCATCACTAATATTATCACTTGTTCCCATTCAGGAGTCCTAAACAATAATTAAAAACCTTAAACAAAAAGAGAGCTTGAAGAAAATAATCATCCAATGTGGAATTTGTTGTCAACTACCATGATTGCAGGCACTTGGTAATAATCAAGCACAGGCAGATTAGATATTTATATCAATGAAAATATTGGCAAAAATTGCAGTTAACCTTCCTCCTTACAAATGCTTTATGTGTGTGCAAATGTGTATGTACATGCATATACAAATATTCAAAGATGCCTATGCATCTATATTTTCAGCTTATTACACTGAGTTTCCTGAACATATTACCTGATTCTGAACTAAATACACCTACGGCACAGGGCTTGAAGAATCTAGATCTGAAACTCCACATCGCAGAAGTCTCTGAACCCCTCAGGGGAATCCCCAGGGCCTTGCCCTGGAAGAATATACCATAAAGTGTCTACCTAGGCTGAAAGAAAATACTTCCCCCATGATGCCTTGCAACACTATGTGATCTACTCCAGTTTTGCTTTCCCCATGTGTCCCTAATTCTTGTGGGACAAGAATTTCCCTGTTTCCCCATTGGTTGTGATATCCCTGGTGGCCTGCCCCTGTGTCCCCTATAGGGCACTGCCCTTTGCCCTGCCCTTTGTACTGCCGCTGTGCCCTCAGACCATTGGTTCCTGACCCCTTACTTAACCACAGAGCACCACATGGTCTGGTCTTCTGTCCCTGATTCCCTTCAGCATGTTGGAAAAAATCCTTGATGGAATTTATCATACAAAAGGCCTCTCTTGTCTCTTTGCTGAGCTAGACATGGTGTGTGTGGTATGTGGACTTGACTGCTTGCCTGAATGCCTAACCCAAGTGGCCTTTCCAAAAGAGATGCTTATTGGGAATTAGATAACAGCACCCACTATCTAAATCCCATGTTGCTACACCACATAAAATTAAACTATATTAAAATCAATAAAACAACATAGAAACTACCCATACCAAACATATTTTAAAATTTAAAGAGCCCTCAACTACCTCAACTATCAGAAATAGATTTCACATTAGAGATCATGTGATAAAACAGAGACGCTTATTTATTAGAACAATAACCCAAACATTCTGACAATGGGGAAAAAGTCAGCATTTTTGTTATATACTTTATGAATACAGCTGCATGCTACTACTGAAAACAATGTTGTTCATTGAATGAACTAAAGTAGACACCTAGAAGCTTTCTTGACAAACTGACTCAAAAAGAAGTCTGGTCATATGGTGGCTCCTTGCTTTAGCCCTTTTAAAAAATGTTATCTGGAAACAAAATGAAAAGACAAAAAAAATAAGGTAGCTAGATTGTCTTGCTTCTTTACAAAAAGGAAAATTTTAGTATACTTAAAATAGAATTTTCATTTTACTTGAACACTTTCAACATATTTTTCAACAAGAATTTACTTGACTATTTTCAGCATCCAGTGCTATAAGATATATGATGCAGTGTATTCAAGAAGTAACAGTTAAACAGAAATATTCTTTTTCTTTTCCTCAATATATTCTTATGAAAAGGAGGAGGAAATGTTTAGAAGGAATTATAAATAATTAGAAACCCAAATAAAATAAAAACACACAATTTGTTTCTTCACATCAGCATCTGAAAAGCATGAAGTAGAAAAGATACAGAGTTACAGACAGACCGACAATTAAAAGAAACCATCTAGAAGCAGAAGAAAATCAGCCTTGCTCATTAAATTAAAAATAGAGTCTTACATATCATAAAGCATACCTATTGGAATATATATACCAAAAGATGCACTGAATTCCCAGGTTGGTAAAAGCCATGAGCTTTTACCACACATCTGTAAAGAGCAGCAACACAGTCTTTTTCTCATTTTTTTGACACTAGATGTCCTATGGTACAGGCATTTTTGGATATAATGTACTAAAATGTATAGATACTTGTTCCATGGGAGAGAATTAATACATACTGCAAACTACGTACAGCAAATTAATCTTCTGCCTCAGTAACACCCTTTTAAAAAACAAAACATATTAGAAAGAAGCTGAAGTGGTAGTACTGGCAATTTCTCCCTTCTAAAAAAGCTTGTATCTGGTTTTCCAAAAATAATTTTTCAGCTTTAAACAATGGTAATAGATACCAAGTCTTTCATAATTGGCAGTTCTTTGTAATTTGTATGTACTACACAGGTGAAATACATTTTTATAAGTGTATCAAAACCCAGTTTTGTAACCCAGAGGTGTGATGGTTTTGTGGATTTCCATCCAGCACCCAGAATTGCAACTGTGCAATAAACCTAAGTATCCTCTCTATGTAATTGATTGTACACATCCAGCTACTAACACTGTCTTGGGTTAACAAAATCATTAGTGAAAGACGTCTCAAACAACTCCAGAGGTCTGCTGGAGATCTTTTGTCTATAATCCTGGATGAAGAAATTATCTCAAAGGCTTATATTAATTCCTGAGCAGATAAAGTAATGTTTCTGACAGCAGTTAGATCACAGTGCATTTTGAATCATGGCGCACTGCACCTTTCAGAGCATACTCAATGTACAAACACACTGAATTACTGACTAAAAGCAATCAATTAGAAAAAGTTAGAACCTTAGTAGAACCTTATTAAGTCATTACTAGAAAAATATTTGTAATTAAGAATCTCATATACATAATCAGCTTAGTTCACCTACTCAATTCAACACACCCTGCTTCCTGCCCACATTTAAAGATATTCAGTGTAACTTTACATTCACTAACAATTTACTATGCCATAATCTGTAATTATGTCTCCAAACAGCCTTTTCCAAAAGGCTGCACATCTTGGTTTGGTTTCAGTTCAAAGTGGAAGACTATGAAGCATATCACCTGCAACAGGAGTTAATAGGAAGTCAACATTTCCTTAACCAAGAGCCCCTTAGCCAGCTCTGTGAAAATTCCTAGGCATTAAACTTAAGTTCAGTAGGTCCAGGAGAAATCTGATTGCCCTAGGTTTTCCTTTGAAGCCAAAACTAATTCTAGTGATACTGTCAGTGAATAGATATGCAAGAAATTAACAAAGTAACATAACAACTAAGACCTGAACACTAATTATGAGCATCAAAAAACACATGAGGGAGATGAGATGCAACTAAAACATAAGCCATCTCAAGTTGATCTTGCCATGAAGGGTGAAGAAGGGGAGACATAGAGATAATTCAAATCTCTTCTTAGTACTATTTTTGGCATAAATATGAGACTAATAAAACACTAAGCTCCAGAAATGTCCTCGACACTTGTAAATGACTTCAGCAAGAACAATACAACCTATTTCTAACTTTTCCTACATTGAGGTCAATGTGATTTGAAAACAGAAACATTTTTACAGATCTAGTAAAACTTTTTATTATGAACTCTGGTATTTGAGTTCTTGTGTCTTCTCCTTGAAGAACAAAAGCAATGTCAATCCATGCTTCAAATGGACAACACAGAACAATTTTGAATAAAAACTTATTTTAATAATTATTTTTATAAGACTGAAACTTTTTTGTTGGATATGGAGCAGTCTTGTTATCACAGATGAGGTACAGATGTTTTAATATCAAACACTAACTCAGCAGTATTTGTCATGGTAGAATACAGTTAAGTTAGCCCTGTCCAACTGCAAGAATTTCTGTTTTTTCACAACATTCTAGCAGCAACTACAGTGTTCTCAAATTAAATAACAGGTCCTGTATATTTTTGTTAACAAATTTATAAGACACACTACATGTCTTTCAAAGATTTGGCAACTACTGTACCTATCCTATTTCCTTTTAATCTCCTACTCCTCTATCTTGCTCCTAATAGCTCTTCTTTTAGAAAATATAACATGATACAATCTGGAAAAGGAAGCATTATTATAGAGTTTTGAAGCTACCATATTGACAAAGCATACATTTTTATACAGTCAAATGAGCTAAGTCAGTCTGAACAAGTGCATTAATATGCTGATTTACAGAACAATGTCTCAAACACTACAAAACCTCAGAACTACGTATTTCTGAAGACAGTGGCACTGAAGCTTAATGCAAGCAGTACATGGTTACTTGCTGGATTACCTCACTTAATGTTTTGAATGAGATCAACAGGCTATTCCTTTACCTACGGGCTAGAGAACACAACAAAGGTTTTACTGAAAAGTCTCCAGAAGTCTTCTTAAGATTAAACTCCCAAGGACACTAAACCAGTCCTTTCAAAATTGCTGCCAAGCCATTAAATTAATTTTCTCACATTCAAGCAATGCTTGACTTCATAGACAAAATGTAATGGTACTCTAAAGAAATAAAATATATAGTAAAATGGACTTCGAGCAGGTAGACTACCATGAATTTTCCAGAGCATGAGTATATGAGAGAATTAACACCCTAGGTTCTTCCAAAGTTGTGTGCTGTATTTATTGGTGTTTTCTATACTAGTTGGAATAAAAAGAGATTCAACTTATTTCTGCTTCAGGTACATCACACTTATTTCAAGCAGCCTCTGGTCCCTTCTATTTTCTCAACCCTACTTCAGATGTTCTGAATTTCATCCAATCCCTGTTTCAAACATGCAATTGTAGGATTCTCATGCTCTTGCACTGTGCCTTGCACTGAAACTTATCTAACTCCAGTAAGAAAATAACATTTAAAAATCAATGCATAGCATGCAGCTGTTTACAGAAGAGCTCTGACTCTCCTTGTCTTTACATTACATTCAGTACTACTCTGTCAATCATACTGACACAGAATACTGCCACAATAACAACCATTGCCTTGTTTGAAAGATGTAGATTCAGTAAAGTGATCACACCCTTCCATAAATCGTAAGAAAATTATGTCACTGTTGTAAAGGTCATAACATAGTTTTATTCTCCAGTAAGTTCTGCTCACAATATTTCTGTGAAGTTTTCAGATGGACAAACCACATGACCAGTCTATATTCACTATGGATACTACTGCCACAGCAAGTCAGGAAAATGCAGAACATCTCAATAGAAACACAAACTGTGACTCAGTTACATTTAGCTGCCTAAAAGAACTAATAGCAGCAACAAAATAATTTTATTGAAAAGTAATGAAAGGTACTCACTTTTACATTCCTGATGTTCTCTTTACTTACTGTACTTTTAAAGAACGTTGTAAAGAGCTATTATGGCTAGGATGAGATTTAAGTCAGGTGTCTTTGTGGACTCAGAACCAGCTTTACTAAATCACTTTTTCTGCTCTACATTGTAAGGGAATCTTTAAACAGAAGATTTCATTTCAGACAATCTATAAGAAATGCTATTTAGCCTTAAACATTAGGAAACATTACAAAACAACAAAGTATTGAACAAATTGTATCCAATCCTATCTATTTCAGCCTAGCAGCTACAGGGCCAATGGATATTTAACAACCATTGGAAGAAAAGCGCTTTCTTGCAATGCTGTAAAGTTATTTCAAAATTTTCTGCAGCAAGGTCAAATGAAGTAGTCAGAATAAGATGGGAAATACCTCAACACACCAGGAGATAAAGGACAACAGTACCCCAAACTAGAGTCCTTGTTTGCCATTTGGGTTGTTATTCAGTCTGCTTGGTTTTAAGAAGACTGAAAACAGTGACATATTTGGAGAGCTAAGTCACAAAGGCAAATGTAAAATACATCAGTTTCCCTGAATACTATGTACATGAACTTCAACTGCAACTCTTAAAACTTCTATTTAGATGTGGGCAGTGAAATATTTTGGAAGGAGGATCAGCTGATGTTTTATATGCTTGTGATATCGTGTAGGTAACTTTGACTACAAAATTAATATCCAAATTGTCTAAAGCAATAAAGCTCTCCTTTTTCACAAAATAAAATGTAGACTTATCAACTAAGAAAATAATTAAAAAAAAAAATCTGTATCTTCCTAATTTTTACTGTAAGTAAAAATGTCAGCTTACCAGACTTGTGCTTCTTATGTTTTGCCTTCTTTTTAATTATAAACAACTTGTTCTGGATCTCAGATTTATACGATTTGAATGAATGAAGATGAATCTCACGCTTTCTTTGCAAGTCATCAAGCTTTCTCTGTAGATTTTCATTTAAAATATCTTTCAACTTCTTTTTTTTCTTTTTCTTCCTTTTTGCCAGCATCTTATTTAGTTTCTTATTATTTTGCAGTAAGGTCTCTAGCACCATTTCTTTAGCAGATTCATGGTAACTTCTGTCTTGGTTTTCATTGTAAGTGCCATTGACATGCATTTGGCAAGCTTTCAGTGTGCTCTCCTTGAACGGACTCAGCTCAGATCTTACCCTGCCCATTTCAGTGAAATCTTGTCCATTCTCTACATCCGTTATTTCTTCTGAACTAGGGTGACCACCCATATCAACAATCTCTCCTGAAGTAATCAAATTCCTGAAGTTCTCTTTATAACAGCCAGGTTTTTTGATGTCACAAACTCCTGAGGCTTTTATTTCACAATCAATCTTCATATCCTCTGTAGTGACTCTAAAGCTACCTAAACGTGTTCTTTTTTCTGGACAGATAACAATGTCCATACTTTTCTCTCCCTCTGTCTTGGAATGACACAGCAGTTCTCTCCCAACAGAACTGACCTCCCCATTGCTTTTGCTTCCATATTCATGTTTTCCTCTTTCTGATTTAATACGCGGCACTTTTTTAACTTTGATGGGAAGAGATGGGAATTCAGGAGCCTGAAAAGGTTTTTGTTTGTAAATGCGAACATCTGCACCACAGAACTGTGGAAAGTGAACATATGCATTTTCCAAGCAGTCATAACCAAGAATTACTTCTCTGCATTCATGGATAGGCTGACCTAGCACCGCATCCTGAACATCCTTTTGTGTTTCATATACAAAGTCACAAAGACCTTTGAGCAGCCATACTTTTTGGTAGAATGGTAGCTCATGAAATGGTTTTTCCTCCAAGGGATTAACTTCTCCAAGCACTTTGAAAAACTGGGGACACAATCCAAGTTTTTCTGCAGCACCATTAGGATTGTCAGTCTGCCCCACAACAGTATACCAGTGTTGCACTTTCTTTCTGAGTGCTGCTTCCCAAGTCCTGTAGGAAAATGTAGGCCTGCGATGTAATGTAGGTCTGCGATGAGGAGGACTTAACAAAGAAGTCATTATTTTAGATAAAAAAACATTACACTGAGGCATCAGAAGACAACGTTCCAATTCATAGAATACGATTTCAGGTAAATTTAAAATCTGTTGTGCCAAACAAAGAAAATGACCAATAGCTGGAATCTCCCACATTGTCTCCATCCTTGTAGGTGCTGCTTCAGCTAAAAGAGATCTTTCCCATTCTTCTATTTCTTTCTGACTAGCTTCTTCTGCTTCTTTTCTTTCTTGTTCTCTCTGCCTATTAAAAGAAATTTCATGAAAATTCAGATATTGGGTGAACAAAAAGAGAGAGGAAAAAAAATCAGAACTACAGTACGTCAAACATACTTGAAATTCTAAAGAGCATAGTAAACCTGAAGTTTTACTTCAGTTTGTCTTACTTTGCAGTGCAGAATGCATCACCTAAGATGGGAAATTTTTGCAGTTTTTTTTCTATCACCACTAGTCTAACAATAGGAAAAGAGATAAGAAAAAAGCCTGGCATATATCAGTAGTTTGAGTTGTTTAGATTTTCAGGTATTAAAAAATTAATCAGAATTAAGTATTGCTGACAAACTATCCACATAAAAATCTCTGAAACAAAGTCCAGGTAAATCTTGTTTTCAAATGGTTGCCCTGTGGTTCATGTCACTGCCTCATACACAAGTACAAGTCACCTTTCTCCGCACACAAGTATACAAGTCTAATTGCTAAGTGCTTCATTTACAGCCATTTTCCCTCCCACCCAAAGGTGTGTTACTAGTCAGTTTGCAATGGTGGTCAAAAAAGAAACAAGTATCAGGTCACACAAAGAATGTGAAGGAAAATAATACCAAAAATAAAATGCTATTACATTAATTGGCTTGCCCTCACCTGAAAAAATGTATTCAGTTCTGGTCCCCCTATCTAAAAACCAGGATAGGGCAGAAATAACATTCAGAGAAAGAGGTTATCAGTAAACAGAGACCTGTAAAAACTTCTGAGTAATCTGGGAGTCCACACAAAACACTAGCAAGAAGAAACATGGCAGGAGTATGTAAACCTCATATGATAGATTGGGGGGAACTTCTATTTGCTTGTATTTGTAAATTCACCACGAAATTTAAGGGCAACACATGTTAGAATAAGAAATGCTTCCATTTCAGATAATTAATTACATGTAGCTTACTGTCTAATTTACAAGATATGTTAATTTATTTCCAAAGCTGAAAGCTGGACATCTCCACAAATCACACAAATATCAAAAGTTACCAACAGAAGGAAACTTTCTTTAACACTGCTGCACTAGTAGACTAACATTTTTGCCCGAAGGCACAACCAGATTCCAAAAGACAGGATTAGGATTCTGTTGTACTAACAGAAAAGTTTTTTAGAGCTCACCCTAGGCTTCTTTTATCTTTTTCTCTGAAGCTTCTATCACTGGTGAAAACTATCACCTGCCTCTAATACAAATGTGACCTGCTACTGGAATTTACACATCCTTATTTCCAAATCAGGAACCTCCAATTTTATTTCTTCATAAATGAGCAGCAACTAAATGCCATATATCCATTCAAAGCATCAATGCCTTCCAAATTCAGCAAAGGAGTAATGATAAATTAAAATGTTTCTTTTGACAACACGAAGCTGATAGTGGCTTCTAGCTTGAAGGGCATATATTTCAAGCATTAACTATTCATTAGCTATCTTAACAATGCAAAAAATGCAGCAAACGTAGCTTTGTCTACATTTTAGTATCAGCAGAGGAGAAACATGCCATGTGTATGCAAAATAACGTAAAATACAGTAAGACTCTACTGAATACTTCATCTCCTATAATAAAATTAAATGTTCAGTGACTTGTTACCATAATTTGAACAGAAATTTTTAATATCACATACATGCATGCTTGTTATTTATATATATAGTAAGTGCAGAAGGACAGGCTCATGTAAAACATAAAAGATAAAAGTAAACAGGTCAGTAAATTCTTAACTTCAGTCTCCCAATGCAGCATTAACTTCAGAATATAAAGGATGGAACATATGGACAAAATCTCATTTTTCAGCACAAACTTCCATTAGCCATTCATGATGAATGAATCATTAAATTCAACAATACTACTTGCACATGTAAAGTAGGCATTATTTTTATTCTGATTTATGTTCTACTTAAATTTGCTAATATTGCATTGATATAATAAATAAAAATAACAGAAAGTAATTAATAAAAATAATTAATGTCCAAGTGAGACAGAGGAAGAAATTATATTAAGCAAAAGTGGTCCAAAACATAAATTTTATAGCACTGTTGGATCCCACTCCCTCATTCCTCCTAAATATAAAACATACTTCCTAATAACCTCCTGCCTCCAAAAGAATTCGATTAACACATGGCAATAAGACTAAATAGTGAGTACATGGTGAGATAGAAAATATGAAGAAACAACAGCATTTCAGTATTGTTTAATAAAAAAAGCTGTAGGTGATCCAAAAATATTGTCTTTGCAAGCAGTTTCAACTTTTTACCAAGTAATAATTTAAAACAAGGTACAATTTTCAAAATAAATACAATACCCTAGATTCACCTCTGCCTAGATAAAATTACAATTATTATATAATTTTTAAGAATGTTTTAAAAGGTTCTTTCTAAAAGAAAATTGTAAAGTTGTTCAACTTGTAAAAAGTTTGCCTTGTTTGTAAACTGTTGTTTTACCACAATATCTGTTGTCCTTCCATTCTCAGCAGACATTTAAGAAAAAAATTAAGTAATAGCACACTTTCACATCTTCATTATTGAAGTCTTCCTGCTAGCATCCTTTGGAGGGCTTTTTTCTGGGGTGGTTTTATTCAAGAGGATAAAGGGACATAAAGAGAGAATAGGAACAGGGCAAGGGAGCAGGGGTGATGGAAGAGAGAAACTGGAGAGGGAGATAAGAGAGATATTTGATATTTTAGTGGCACAAATATCCTGAGAAATTCTCTGGACATACATATTTGGCTTTCATGATGACAGCAACTGTAAAAAACCCTGTTGTTTCATACTTTTATTTACATTTACTGGGAATATGTTCACATACATGTATTGGATNGCTGACTTTTCTAGACTAACAATGGCCATATTTCTAGAACATATCTGCAACAGTTGTTTTGCAGCTCTTGAGTGGCATCTGACCTTAAAACTCAGCAAACATGATACCCAAGTAGAGATAACACCAAAAACTAAGTCCAGAAAAAATTCCCTACTCTTCTTATAATTTCCTCCATTATTTGAGGAAGCAGACACATATCACCAGCAAGTTCCTTCTTGTTTGCAATGGAAGATTTCTTGGTGGGGAGAGGAGAAAAAGACTAGATTTTATTTTGTTCTCCCATTACCATGTCTAACCTACTTAGGTGTTGATTCACAGGTAAAAGGTCAGACACTGGAACTCTTAATGACAAGACACAGAAAACTGTTTTAATTCACAATATCCTGTTTCTACAAACTTTCTCTAAAAAAAATAAAATAGAACGTTACATACAAATTAGCAAAATTACATATTATTCTAAATTAATGATTCTAAATAAATTCTAAGTTAATTAATCTAAGCCAAGATTTAGTAGTCAGAAGATACTAAATTTGAAGCTACCCGTATAACCTTATTTCTGTATCTCAGATATCTTAAATCATATTATTACATACCCTATATTTTTCCATTAGATCCAGTTAATTCCATGCTAATAGCCTCATAAAAAGCAAAGTTGACTATATAAGCATAGCTTATTCCACAATTTCCTTAATTAAATTACTAACTTGCAGCCAGAATTCAATTCTTTAAATGTTTGAATGGAACGACTGAAACTTATCCCAGGATCACGTTTTCAGAGATGAAAGACATAAAACTGCCTACATAATTTTCAACAAACCAAACCCATACAGACAATGTCCACTGAAATCAGCCAGTCAATTATCTGCCATGGTGGTTTTAAAAAAATCAGTAGGAATCTACCTTTGTATTTCAGTATCTAACTCACTAATGAATCATTTCCAATTATAAAATAATTCCACAACTATTTACTGTTAACTAATAGGTAAATTAGTTGATTTGTTACTTACTTAGCATGTAACCAAGCAGCTGAGTAGAAACTCACAGAAATGTAATTAAAAATTTGAAGAAGATTATTCTGATAATTACAACAATTGAACAAAAGGAATGCTTACAAACAAGACTGACAAAAGTAAATCAGATGTTGTCATATATGTACTTTGGAGGGAGGAAGTGCTTTTGCTGCTGTACAAAACCCGTTAGTTGTAAAATAATGAAATCAGCTTTGCAAGGATATCTTGTCAGTTTTTACATGTTGAGTCTACCATTATGAATGTGTCACTAGGGGAAAGTTATAAAACATTAAATAAAGGAAAGTGAAACTGATCATGCAAGAAATGGATAAATTACAACAAAAAGAGAACTCTCAACAAAGGATACCAATACAACAAAAGTAACTAAAAGATTTGGAGTAGGATTTCCCTGAAGTTAACTAGAGAATAGAAGATAAAAATCTCACTTCAAAACGTTCTTTCGAAATATGCAGTTGAAAAAAAGCTTGCAAAATCCATTTCAAGGATTTTGTGGGAAAGAATTAATCAAAAAGTATTTAATTTGTATTTTATTTTTATTTCTATACAATAGACATGATTATTTACGTTTGACTATTTTAAATTCAAATTTAGTTTTATTTAATTCTCATCATAAGATGCCTGTGTATTATGACAGTATCTAAATATCTAAAGCAAAGAATTATATATAAACTTGGACTTCAATAGGCAATTTCTTTAGATATGAGGCTAAGTTTATAAAAAGGCCCTTGCATTTGCAGTCTTCCCTTTCTGGAACTGAAAGCATGAAACTCTTAGGCATTCTAAACTAAGATAATTTATGGCTTCATGCATAAATTACAACTACAAGCACACCGAGTCACACACTAGATGGCCAGAAACTGAGCCCTTTTATTTATGTTCCTGATAACTCATCTTAAAGTTGGGCGAAGAGTAGATGCTGCCTATCCAAACATAACTAATTTGCCAGCACTATGCTCTCCAACTAAAGTACCCAAAACTGCAATCTTCCATATTGTTTAGAAAGTACCTCTTCTGTGCCAACCTCAGTGCATTAGATTTCTAAAGAAAACAAAAAAACATAGCAGAATAACCATTTTCTCGTCTTAATAACATAATACATACTTCAGCAATAAGCCAAAGTAAGGTTAGTAAGTTGCAATACATTTCAAATAATGTTGAAAGTATGTGCATTTATATGAGCAACCCTTTGAAAATTTATATATACTGTAAAATGTATTCTTCACTAGAAAATGTTCAACTAACTTTATAGGCCTTCCAATTTCCATGCCTTTTTCATAAAAGTGCTCGGAAAAGTTGCTTATGGAAATTTTTTGGTGAGCTGGGGAACAATTGGTACAGAGAGGTCCAAATTACTTTGAAAACATGGTGCAATTAAGAAATAAAACTGAGAGAAGATATCTGAAGCATCATTATTTGGAGAGGTCAGTAGAGTCAAAGAAATATTAAACCAACTACCTACTGACAGATTTTTACTGCTTCTTAATGAGTTCAAATTTTTAGGGTGTAAAGAGGCAAGCTAGTTGTGGTCTTTTTCTGTTATCATGGAACAGTCTGTAGAACTGACCGCCTTTTTTGTCCAGGATCTGGAACTTTTGAGTATATCCAGATACATGGATTTAACAGTTAATTACTACAGTTTTGCAGCAACATACTTAAAACTGGTGTATGAAAGCATAATTTTTATCTTGTTTAGTAAACTCTTCTATCTTGTTTAGTAAACTCTTTACTTGTTTAGTAAACTCTGCTACTACTTCTCTTTAATGCTACAAAGAATTAAAATCCAATCAAAATGTCCTTTTTCATAATTTTATCAAGTTCTGAGTTCTAGATCACAGAGTTGAGCAAAAATCAAGAGAATTTTACCAAAGAAACAATATCCCTAGTGATCTTTGCTCCTTTTTTTGGCAAAGTGTGATTACAAAATTAGTGGATGAGAAGAAGAAAGTTCTATAGAGAAAAATGTATTGTCTAACAGTTAAGTCAGCCACATAGCTTCAAACCTGCTGAAAATGAAGATTACCTGCAAAATTAAAAGTGAGATGGTTACAAATAGGAAAATGTCTACAAAGCTGTGAACTTCGAAAAAAGCTAGAAAAATTTTGCTTCCTGAAGCAAATACTGTCTTACCATTGTGCACCATGTTTAGACAGTTACTCAAATTACTGTTAAAGTAAACAAACTTAAAAGCTTCATTTTCCTCAAAATGAAACATTAAACACTGCCTGGAATTATATAGCTCTTAAATGTATGAAGACCACAAAATCTCAGAGTTATTTACATGTACAATCTAAAATTGTTACCTAACTGACAAGCTGAAATGCCACACCATGAGGTAACAGCAGAGGCAATGGCAGAGATAATCTGCTTCTGGTTATCAGTGAGAGAAGCAGTGACAAGATCATGGAATTAGACTGTAGATAAGCATTCTGGTAGTTTTAAATCTAAGTATTGCATGAAAGACTGTCCATGGATACATATGATAAACCATAATGTATTAGCAGGAAATTATTGTGGATACTTTTAGTTAACATTAGAAGTTTGGCTACACTAAAATAAGAGCAGCTGCAATTTAATTCAAAACTTAAATTACCTCAATTTTCAAGAAAGTAGTACTAATTTTTTGCTTTCTGGATGCACTCTATTGTAGTCATGAACTTAAAACCACAAGAGAGTCATAGTATTTATTTACCTAAAAAAGCTGTAAGGAGCTAACCTCTTTAAAAAAATAGGAAGACACCACTATTTAAAACTAAAACAAAAGTTTTTCTTATTACCTCTTTTCCTCTTTTGCTCTCAGTTGCTCCTCTTGTCTTAAAACCTGAACCATCACAGATTCAAACATGCCTGTTGACAAACCTACTAAACTGCGAGGCGTGGAACGACGTCTTGTAGAAATGCATGCTGTTGTTTTCTCATCCTCCTGCCCATAGCATCCTCTAGATGTTACAGCTAATGATGTTTTCTCTCTTAAATGCCTAGAGGAAAAAAGCAAGCCAATTCACAACTACAAGCTTCTGTACCAGTGGCACCTCAATGCCTAGCCTACCAAGCATGGATTGAGCATGTTTACTCAGAAAAAAAACAATTATTTTTTCACCTGCCATTTTTTTCCACTTTGAAAATTCCTTTATGAAATTTCAAACAAACCCAACACACTAATACCACCTATGTTTTCACACCCGCTAAAAACGGTATCTTTACCCCAAGTTACCAAATATTATCTAGAGATTAAATTCTCTATCTTAACCCATTAAGATATAATTATAATCCATAATCTTAGGTATTCCTAAAATTCCTAATCCATAATCTTGGGTATGTGGAAAAAGCTTCCACAAGACCTAAGATAAGAAAGTATCCTTTTTAGCAGATAACTAAAAATAGGGGGCTGGGTGGTGGGGGGAAAGGTGTATTACCTGGTTTAGGCTGGAGAAGCATATGTTAAACACTGGTTTCATCCTATTTAAAATTACAAAACTGAAAGACAAAACCCTACAGATTTGTCTGCAAAGTTACATTTGCTGTTACATTGTTTAAAAACACTTGATTAAAACTACTATGAGTTTTTCACAACCTGTGAAACATTGGAGGGATAGAGGAGAAAAAAATCAACCTTCATTCAAAAGGAACCTCCATCCTAAGGTAATTTTCTGTGGTTTATAGTATCCAGGAATTATACAACCAATACTCATTGATTCCCTTGAGTCGCTTGGAGGAGATCATTGACCTAAACACTGTTCTGTAATGACCTAAGAATCATTGTTCCAACAAATAGTCCTTCAATTTCATTTTACAAATTATATTATGTGAAACACTTGAAACAAATTTGGCTAATTAAAAATTGTAAAAGAACTTTGAGACTTCTAGGTTCCATAATCCTTCAAACTTACAGTTCCTTGAAATTTCTTCTACTAAGCTAGTGCACACAGACATAATGAAAAAATCTTTACTAATCTCTGAAGAGTCAATGTAAGAGAAATTCACTATATACTGAGGCAGAATTATCTTTAGACAGTTCAGTATTTCCTAATGTTTATCTGAAAAAGACTGTGCATTGAATGGCAACAGCAACTGCACTTATTTTTTAGTAAATACCTATATTGCTGTTTGAAAACACAAAATTTTCCAAGCGGCATTTGGTTATTTATCTGCCAGCAGTAACTCTATTAAGCCAGGAATTTTGTTTTGGTTTGGTTTTTTTAAATCAGGTTTTACTCAAGCAAGCTGGGAATATTCGTGCCCCACTACATTCAGCTTCTTTCCTTCTACCACCCAATTGTCCCAAACTGCTGTGACACAGAAACAGTTTCAAATATACTGTTGCTACAGCAGTACTGAATACATTCACTCTGCTTTCAGGTGATTTCTGCACCATTCTCCTGAAGTGTTTTTCCTACACGAGCAATGTTCTTACAAGCTTGCAGATCATGCTGTGTGTCGCTAGCAAATTTAAAGCTGACGGACACATACAGCTTTACATTTTTCCCAACACTGTTCCTTCTTCACCCTCATCCTTCACCAAAAACACCTATTGCTTTTTACATCCAGAACACTATGCCATTCAGAAGACCGATGGGCTTTTCACTGTAACAAGCCACCATGGTTTTCTGATTATGACTGAACTATGCCTATGATAAGCCCACGAGAAAGCCTGTACTTCAGTTGTGATTTAATCTTGCCTTTCTCCTATACAGCTTGAAAGCCTTCTATGTTTCAGCTGCTTTGGCTAATAAGAAAGTTCCTGCCAGGGACTTATATATCAACTTACCACGATTTCCATTTTGCCATTAAAGATTATAGTATGGCAAACATTGTCTCTCATTTTATGATTATCAAGAAATACACAATTTCAAAGCAGGTATCTTAGGCTTAATATTTTATTCCTATGTACTTCAAGGGCAGTAAAAATTTCACAGATTGTAAAAGTAACAATTTCTAAGAGCCAAATATTCATACATAGTTTAGGCAGTTTCACGATAGAATAAAAGAAAGAAGCATTTGACATCTTGTGTAAACAAGTGTCCCTCCATGTTCACAAAAGGCTTCTTTCAGAAGGAAAATCTTAGCCAGGAAATGCTGTGCTCTATTTGGCATTTTGAGGTTTGGAATTTCCAAAGCGTTTTGAATTAAGATTTGAATAGTTCCCAGTAGGAAACGTTAATCTTCATGAAAGTATTGAAAGTTCCAATGTTCTTTCTGTTGTGAGGTTTTGTTTGATGCTTGTTTTATTTTAATGGCATTTTTACGTAAAGAAAAACACTCTCTTGTTCTACTTTATGTAAAGAACATGCGGCACGACCCCTATAAGTTTTCTACACCTACCGAGATAGCAGCGCCAACTTCTGTTCCAGCATCATCTCCAGCTTCTGGGCCTGTTTGGAGAGCCAGTGATCCACACCGTGCAGCCGATAGCAAGTCTCCAGCATGAGCCGGAAGTCACACACGAAATCTGCTATCCCCGTGTATTGCCCACTAGAAAATTTCTCTTCCATTTTCAATAGCCATATTCCAGCTGGTAACTGCTGCAAGGACTGATTGCTCTTGCGGCCCGAAAGGGAACCAGCGCCTTCTTCCCCGAAAGATGCCTGATCCGCGAGGGGCTTCAGGAACGGCGCCGTCAGAGGCCGGTACTTCTCCAGCAGGAACTCGCGCAGGATGCGGTAGCCCTGCTGCAGCTCGGGATTCAGGCTCTGCTGCCAGGCAGTCTTCCCTCCCTCATCATCTGCCTCCTTCTCAGGCTCCTCCATCTCATTCCGAAGGGCCGAAGGCCGATCCGCCGAAAGGTCTTGACCGGACTCCATGTCTTCCGCGCCTGGCCCGTTCTCCGGCATCTGCCGGGGACTGCGGCGCTGCGCCTCGCCCGGCCGCCGCATCCGCGCCGAGCTCACCTGCACGCACGGACACCGCTCAGCGCCCCGCCGGGCCGGGGGGCGGGACGCGGCTGCCGAGGGGGAGGCAACGACTGGGCTGGTGAGCGGCCCCGCCCGCCCGGGGACCGCGCCCTCGCCCTCAGGGCCCGCCCCCTTCTCCCCCCCCCGCCGCCGGCGGCACCGGCGCATCCCGCCCCCCGCGTGC
>VWYO01016995.1:28709-43619 GCA_013400275.1 Rhadina sibilatrix | reverse complement strand
TGGAACTTAGATAATCTTATCAAGTATACAACACACCTTTTGATAACTGCAATACAGTCTCTGAAATGTCTCTCCTACTTCCTTTTTTCTTCATTCATTGACAGCAAACATCTCTTGGACAGCTCTCAGAAGTTCAGTGGGGAAGTGTTCTACCAAAACTAACATTTGTATTAAGTTTTTTCCACAAGATTTGCCCTATTTCTTGTGTTTGAGAATGTTTTTTTGATGATTAGGATGCCCTTGAATACCTCTAAGATCTCAAGTGTTTTTCACTCACAAAGATATTGGTAAAATGCTACTTTTAGTAACCAGCAGGCAAAACAAGTTCTCCTGCAGCACAATAGCTATTTTGACATTTTATTATTGTCTTCTCTTATGCAAAGAAGTTAGGAGTCAGCTGGATTGATTACACCACCACATGAATGTTTTCAGAAAAAAAAAAAGGAGAAGAAATTTTTGATTAAAGCTGCTATGAGATACCAAATATGCAAAGGAGCCTGCAATTTTTATTTTCCTTGAAATTGCTCCTTGGGGAAAATGTCAAGTTTGAATTGTTGGATCTTCAATTATGCACAGTCTTTCAGTGCCAGTCTGACTGTAAATTGATAGTCCTATGCAATTTGTGATTTTCAGTGTCCAAAGTCTATCACACAGATTAATAAAATGCATCAGTGTTACAGAGAAGTTTTATTGGGACCACCCACACTGAGTAATCTGATAGCTATCCCCCTTCAATCAAAAATGCCTGTGACTTCAGTAATAGGGAAAATTTTCTTTGCATTTTAATGCAGTTAAACATCTGCTCATTCCTTCAAATATATTATTGTACAATAAATGATTTAGCATCCCAAGCCAGCAGATCTTTAACTTTTTACCGTGTAATATAGCTGTTTCTTAATTCATCTACTAAAGGCAAAAAAAGACCCCATTTTTATGTATTTCCATGTATGAAAGCAGTTGTAAACAAGGGGGATACTGCAGAGACATGCAATCTATTAAAGCTCATTTAAATGCTTTCTTTTTATAGTTTTATCCTTAGATAACCTTGCCAGAAGACATGAGCAATGTTTGCATGAATTGCCATGAAATTGCCACTCATTCCAGTGGAGTCTCTCTCCAGTCTGGTCCGTACCAGTCACTGTAGAACAGCACGTGTAATTCAGCAGAAATCTGCCTTGATGAGGGTTACTTTACTTCACTGTATGACAATTTTCACTCTTGGGGGACATGTTTCTATATATATGTCACAGCCAAAAGTCGTGGCTGCTCGTGGCACAAAAATCAGACAGCTCTAAGTAGCCTCCCTGACTTATTTCCCTTTGTTTATTTAATATGTATTGCTTAGGTATTGCTGGTCATTAAAGGGTCTTGAAAACAAGATGCCCCAAAAAGCCTTCAGGGAAAGCACCTCTCTTTACTATCATTTCTAGAGACAGCCAGAGGACCAAAAAGATATTTTAAGAGCAGACTTTTTTTCTTTTGCATTAGCTTCGGTGTAAAACCACCAACTTTAGGGCCCTGAGGAAAGCCAGGGGAATCGAGTAGCAAGACAGCTGACAAGAATATATATAGTGAGGCTGGATATCTTTAGAGAGAGGCACAAAAACACTCCTAAAGGAAGTTTGATTAGTCTTTGCTTTTATCCTTTGTTTGTTCTAGCAAAATATTATACATAACTTGGTTTGTTTGGATTTTAAAACTCCGACTTTCTCCCAGCTATTGATTGCCCCACTTGCTCATTTTGTCTTTTTTTTTTAAGATAACTGTAGAGAATTGAAATCAGAATTGTTCCTATTTGAGTGTTTGTACAGCATTTACCATAAGTGGTACTGTTTCTTGGTTAGGATTTTTCACCTTAGATGCAACACGTTTTCAGAACAAATACATACCTAAGTTCAAAAAAGAAAATACACAATGCTGTATACATTCCATGGAGGGTGGAGAGCTGAAAGAAATCTCTTTCCTTCCAAGATTTGAAGAACACCTGTTTCAGCACAGGTGAAATTTAAATGCAACTCTAAAAGAGCTACAGTTCCATGAAACAATTCCAAAAGAAAATGGGTACTGCGTCTGTCAAAGCTATTTCAGGACACGCATTAGATTTCACTTCCATTACTTTTCACTATATATTGCTTCCCTTTGCAGCATCTTATTAATTTATAAATGTGTGGGATACCAATGTTTGCATCTATTAATATAGTTTAAAAATTCATGAGGCTGAATGCTTTCTACTTAAACACTAAAGACATAAAGCCATCATAGCCAATATCTACATACTTTCTAAAGCTTGGTCTCTTTTACAAGAGGGAGAATACCAAGACATCCAGAAAGAGGAAGGTCAAAACCAAATCTGTCCCATGAGCAGGTTATAGACAGAGTTTATGTGCTAACATATTGATTTTACACCTTCCTTCTCACAAGGATATAAAGTTTCTGACATTTGTATTACTTGGAACAGCTAACATTACACTTCTTTCTTTGCTCAGAGTTTACTAAATCTCAACAGGGTTGATCACCTTAGGTTGTATTTTATACTCAAAATTAATTGGTAGTGTTCATCAAGTAAAAGAACCTGGCTGCAGAGAGGGAGTCCTGAGTGTCCATGCCAAAATAAGCACCTGTATTTGCCCACGATTGTGTGAAATACCTGAGGCAGCCTAAGATTGCCTTTTTGCTTTGTTTCATTTATTTCTGTACAGCTTTGAAACAACTCATACATTTCTTGCTTCCCAGAATAGCTGTGAATTCATCAAATGTCAATAAAATCAGCTGCTTTTGCATTACTTCTTTCTGCTTTACATTTGTACTTCTACAAATATAAGCATGTGTGTGTCTGTGTATACATACATATACACACTTTTTTTCTTTTGTAATGCTGAAAAGATGCACATTTTTAAATTCATATATTCCTAAAGAATCTCAGATCTACTTTAATAAGCCTTTTGTTCCCTGTTTTTCAGTTGCCAGTTCTTTCTGTTCGAAATATCTAACATTTGCTCCTTATTACTTGGAAGAACTGAGGTTTTTTTGTTTTTTTTTTTTTAAATAACATAGAGCTCACCCTCAAACAGCTTAAAATGAACTACCTGAACTGGAGTCTGCAGAACCAGACTGTTCTTTTGCCTTTCCTAATTGTGTTGCTCCTACAAATGTAAAAATATATTTCTGTCTTGCAAATATGCACACGTATGCACAAGTATGTTAAATATTTGTTAGCACAGAGGCTTTTTGGTCCCTAACCAGTGGCTTCATAATCTTCAGATGAGCAGGTGTGCCAATTGTATTACGTACTGTAAGTGTGTCCGCTCAGCAAACAAAAGTACATTTTGGATTCTGTGAAGGTTAAGCTAGATGTAGTTTTGTAATTTAAAATGCAGTTAGCAAAGGCTGGTCAAAGATGGGTGAAGTGGCCCTCTGTGTTTCAGAGAACTGTTAGTTTCTGACTTGTCAAAGATATAACACCTAAATGCATTTTTTTTCCCCACGATCTACACTAGCTAAGATTACATTCATTTCTAAGCTGATTTGAAAATTATATTGGGTATCATATAACCGAGTGTTACAAAATGCTTCAATTAATAACACAATTATGTGCTTCTGTTCATTCAATATTCCAAAAGACCTTGTGGAAATACCACAACATGAAAACTTCCACATAAGTTGACGTTGTTCAAGATCACGACACACTCTCCAATTCAGAAGGCTGACAATGACTCCGTTTATTTCTGGTTATTTTTCTTTTTTTCTTTCTTTATATTATTCTATAAAGAACAACCCACTTGGTAAAAAAAAAAAAAAAAAAAGACAAACTTCTTCAATCACATTGGTCAAGTCAGAGGGACATCAAGAAGTTGTTCCTTCCAGGGAAAGGAATGTAAACAAAGGTGACAGTTAGGAAACCGTGTCTCTTGTTGACAGAACAGTGTCTGGAATGAGTTTCAGAGAAAACTCTCTGGGAAAGAGTTCCAGAGAAACCAAAACATCTCAGGCACCAACCAGGGCTACAATAAGTCTTTTAAATTAGTGGGGGAAATCCAGTCCTTTGGAGTGACTTAAAGCAAGGTGAATGTTATTTTATGTACACAAAGTAGGACCACATCTCCGACTCCAACAGGCGTTTGCTTGCCTACCAAAAAACACAAGTATGGGTAAATTTGCTGCTGCTGCTGCTGCTGCTGCTGCTGGCACCCTTTGCTGAGCTTTGCTGTGCAGGGGGGTTTCCCTGCAGTGCAGCAGTGGCAGGCCCCGTGCCCGTGCAGGGCAGCTGCCCGCTCCATCGCAGGATGACCCTGCTCAAGATTAACAACGACACAGACTCCGAGCTTTTCAGAAGGCTGAAATTACTCCAATCAATTTTTATTACCCGAGAGTTTCTTCCCTTTATACTGTTTTACAAAGAACCCACCCAAGGGGTGGAAGAAAGACAAACTTCTTCAACTACATTGGTCAAGTTAGAGAGACGTCAAGAAGAAGTCCCTCCTAGAGAAAGGAATGCAAAACGTTAGAAAACATGTTTCTAACATTACAGTTAGAAAACGTGTCTCTTGTTGACAGAACAGTGCCTGGGAAAGAGTTCCAGAGAAATCAAAACATCACAGCACGAACCATGACTACAAAGAACCCACCCAAGGGGTGGAAGAAAGACAAACTTCTTCAACTACTTTGGTCAAGTTAGAGAGACGTCACGAAGAAGTCCCTTCTAGAGAAAGGAATGCAAAACATAGGATACAGTTAGAAAACGTGTCTCTTGTTGACAGAACAGTGCTTGGGAAAGAGTTTCAGAGAAATCAAAACATCACAGCACGAACCAGGGCTACAGCGGCTCCACCGCGGCAGAGCGCCAGCAAGGACGCAGCAGATGGAGCCAGCCTCGCATGCTGGGGGTTCAGCTGAGGGCACAAACACACTGCACCTGATCCACTGCCAGGTTTGGAGCCATCCCTGTGTTTCAATGGAGAGCTCACAGTGCCCAGCCACGGCCATGCCCCGCTGAACAGCTTCTAAAAACACCTTTAAAGCATCCGCTAATCGTTTGGAGTTGTCTTCCCCTTTCTTAGTTTCTTCTTCTTCTTCCCCTTCTCCCCTTTCTTTAGTCTTCCAGTGCTAAAGATTGATTCAAAGTCCGAGGCAGAAGTGTCAACCAAAAGCCCACCCTTCCCACATGAGAGCACCTTCCTAACACCAGGTCCCCCCCAGTCAGAGTGGATGACTTAGGGTTAAAGTGCCTGGCCCCAAGTCCCTGCTGCTCTGAGCCCCTGTCAGCCCCTCACGGACTAAGGGGTGCTGAGGTACAGGAAAGTGGCAGATCAAATCTCCCAAGGTAAGAGCAAAACACATGAAAAAAAAAAAAATTTCAGTGAGAGGAAGAGCCAAGACATGACTAAGGCAAACCTCAGCAACCAGCCCAACTTAGTTTGTAAGTTTGTATTACTTAAACTTAAGTTTGTTTTTTGACAATTTAAAGAAATGGTTAATGTTTCTGTCTTCTCTCTGGAGGCGTTTCACAAATGAAAATAAATCTGAAAGGTATTTTTAGATATCTTTATTCTTCTCAGATACAGCTTTTGTTTTCCACTGAATCAAAACCTGGAAGTTTCCCTCCATAGCAACAGATCTGGAGAATCATGTGGAAGTTTCCCTCTTCTGTTTTACCGTCCATGTCACCATTCCCTTACAGGGTTTTTCAAACCTACTGGATATCCTTGGTGGAAATGCAGCAGGTTGAAAAACTGCTTTCCCTCCTGGGGCTTTCCTTTTAGCTCATCTCACCTTCAGTCAAAGAAATTTCCATCCAACAGGTGGGACATGACATCCCTGTCACTGTCATTGCCAGCTGTACCACCCCAAAAAGCCATCTGTAGAGGTTTTATACATCTGCATCCCAATGTTTTTGTGCATTGTGGACACACCATAAACCAGGTGTTCTAATAGTTTTGGACACCTCCTGGCAGCTGTTTGTAGGCAAACAAGTAACACAATTTGGCTTCAGAAGTGAGCTAAGTGTGGCTTCCCAAGCACAGGGCTTAGACTGGAAAAACAAGCAATGTCTCAGCAGAACAGCAGAGGGAAACAGAGACACAGGTCTCAGTGTAGCACTAAACACTAATAATTGGTAGTGACAAGGAGATTTGGTGGGTCATGTGAACTGATAAGTTCAAACTCATCATATTTACACCATAAACAGTTGAAAGGTTGAGTAAATAGACTGACAGGCAGAAAGGGAGTCATGCACATGAGAACTGTAATTTATTAGAATAAAGAAACCATTAGGTTACAGCATGCCTTTGCATGATTCTTCTTCATGACTCAACATCAGCATTCTAAGAATATCAATGTGGGAGATTTCCTTGCACTGTTAGACACTGAAAGAGAGGAAAAGGTTGTCTTCTACAATACTCGGCTTTCTGGAGCTCGTACATTTTTAAAAGCAAATTTCAAAGCCAGGTGGTTCACTTAAGCTCTAAAAGTAGACAAAGCACAGAAAATATTTCCTAAAATTTTGCCAGAGCAAGTTAGCTGGAGGTTATTTTTACTCCAGTTTTCCCCTAAGCATCTGTCCCAAGACAGTACTCTCCATCTTATGGCCACATAAATGAGAGTGAGTCGAGAATACACAACAGAGCAAGAGGCCTTCTGTAATAAGGCTTTCTAAGAGAAGAAGAGTAATTTTGGAACCTGAAAGACATCTTTTCCCACTACTATTTCCTATTGATTTTAATTTCCTCATTTAATAAAATTTAGGGATTACACAATTGCAGTAATTTCTTTTTTCCTAAAAGTTTTTTTTTTTTAGGAAATGCCTTGATTATTTTTTTTTTTCTTTTTTTACCGTAGAGGATGAATGCCATTTTTATCTCTAAAGACAAATGTGTTCTCCAAGCCTTGCTCATGTCCAAGTCTTTTATTAATAGAACTTGACATCTTTACAACTGACATAAAGGTCTCTTAAGGTCTTAGTATGATATAACAAGGTAATGAAAAATTCTCTGGTGAAAAATATGAAGGTCTTAAGTGTATCTGGCTGGGTATATTTGTATATACATACATTGATATGTCTGCACCCAGGGACATAGAAGATTATATATTTATACATTCATAAAAGATACTACATATTCTCCACAATAAAGAGAGGGTGCTGACAAGCCTAAATAAAATGATAATAATATATTGGTGTGAAAGAAAACGAGAAATTATTTCCAAAGAACTGTTCTGAACTAGATATAAATATGGTAATTAGTATTGCCAGGTTTTGTGAAGTTATTAAATCCCTCTTGTAAATTAAAAGAAACTTTATCTCCAGTGAAGATTATATAGCTCTCAGAGTTTTCTCAGCTAATTTATATGGTTTTGCTACTTGCAGATCTTTCTGGGCAGAATATTTCGCTCAGCAGTTCCTTGATCTGTGCATTTCTCACTCCACTGTCAGTTCAGTGTGGATTTCTACATTGATCCCATTCTCAATTCAGGTCATTCTCCTCTAGTCTATTCTGGCACATCCCAGTCACCATGACTGGGGACATACCAACTGATGCTTGCACAACACAGATGCCACTGAAATGCCCTAACCAAAAATTTAGGGCAGTTGTATTCCAAGTTCTTTAAATCAATACTCAATTAACTAAATCCATCCCAAACACTACAGAATGCCCAGTCTTTCTGAAGGGGCTAAGTGCTCTGTGTGTGTGCATTTGTGCATGTGTGCATGCAACACTCCAGTCAGAATCCATTAGAATAAAATCTGCTAGGATGGAAAATGATGAACAATCTCCATTTCAAATGTTATCCACGTAATTCATACATGGCATATTAATGGTACATATTCTCTTTCTGTATTTGAAATGTTTCTCTAGACTTCATGACCTAAAACTGTCTTTCTAAATTTAGCTGGAAGAACTACTCAAGTAAATGATAATGTATGTGTCATAATATAAAATACAGGCATCCTTTTAAATGCAAATTTTTGTTGGTGTGCATTCAAACAATAAAAAATATGAAAAAGCAATAACCATGTTCTGATAGAGTCTATCTTCTTATCAGAACAGGATTTTTCTATAGTGTGCAAGTCCTGTCTGCAATTAGAGGAGACTAACTGGCAGAGGGCAATTGCAAGCAGATCTGACAGCTTGTGCTGACCTCTAGGAATTGCTCTGTTGTTGAACAGCCATGCAGTAGTAGTTTCTGAAATGCTCTTGAGAGCTGCAAATCATTTACTTTCCCTTGCAGCCTCGCACTGGCTTTGTGGTGAAAGTCAAATTTCTTATGCTGAGTTAATTCATATTTTTCCAAAGGTAAAGGTGCATTAAATCCACCATTTTGGTGTCACTTAGATTCTAAAGAATCTCCTCTTGAAAGCCACCTTAAAGGAATTTTCTACAACATGTAAAAGTCACTATGTCCTCATGTCATAATGTTGGAATTAAGATACAGCCCCAGAAAAAGTGTCTCAGAGGACACAACCACTGCAGGATCCCTGTCCTGTGGGTGTCACTCAGACACATCAGACACAGGAGGCCTACAGAGAAAAGTGGGCAGAAATAAAATATATTCTAGCACTTGTGTTCATCATCCAAATCTCATCAAGTCAACAAGGAGCTCAGTTTCTGAATGAAGGATTACAATCTCTTTTGAAACCACAGGCTATTTGCAGGTTCTTTTACCCCTTTTCCTAAATTTGGAATAGATGGCTAAATTCCATGAGCAAATGCCTGGAACTTGTTTCGAGCAGATGAAACTACTTTTTGAAGGCACCCAATCCTGATGTCTTAGAATATTACCAAGAACCAAAATTTGAATCTGAAACACGCCAGAGTATCAGAGGTTTTCACTTCTACAGATGCAGGATCATCCAGCACCTGGCAGCATAATCCTCCCAGGAGCATTATGTTTTACCAAGACATTGTTAAAAAGAATGTTGTTCTCAAATCCCCAAGGGGAAAATATTGACATGAGAAGACAGAGCTACTCATTCACATCAGATCATAAGAACTCCAAACTGAGACACTCAGAATCAGCATCAGAAGAAATTTTTTTACCAACCTTCATCAGTGGTTCTTTGTGTGTTCAGACCTGACAACTGGCCCCAAATACTCTGGTCTTCCTAAGAGACCAGAGCACCAAGAATTCAATCTGGGTGGCTAAATTCCTGTCAGATGAAATAAATACTATTCTGTAAAAGAAAGCATAACTTTAGATCATGATGGGAGGTAAAGACTGGCAAAGCATTGTAATTGGAAAAGTTTGCACGTGGTCAAGAGTTCTGCAGAATTCTGACTGTTTAAATTTGTGTCAATACATCTCCTTAAGTGCCCAGTTCACTGAAGTACAGTGTGAAATTGTGAACTGCCAGCATGGTATGGCTTTGGACAGTAAAGCCAAGGCATTGATACAGTCAAGAAACTCCTTCACTATCAGACTTTGAACTCCAGAAGAACTTGAATTTTAAATACCTCTTGATCATGTGAGGCACTCCAGGTTCAAACTGTGAATTTTTAAGGCGCCATTCAGGTCTCCATGTCAAGCTAACACTTGAATTTCAAGCAAGTTTTCAAATATTTGAATACTTGATTTTGCCCAACCTCCAGTTAGAAACATCCTAGGCATCTATATTTTTGGTTATGGAGCATTACCTATGTACCCAGCTTGATAGGACCAAAGGACATGGACACTTTCCCCTGTGAAAATTTACTTTGGGATTCAAAAAAACCCCAAGTTTTCATTTAGCTGTCTCACCTGCAAGGCTTATCAGAACAGATATTCTCAGAGTTTATCTATGGAATCAGGCTCCACAGAAGAAAATGAAAGCCAGCTGCAGTCCCACACCTTTTTATGCCAAAGGGTGAGTTGCCAGAATATTTACTGGGAGAAATGCCTAAAATAAGACCTTGGATACTAACATAGCTGGTCATGGAAACCCGTACCTGGAATGCATTGAATTCAACCAGACAGGGGTGTGCCAACCACTAAAATGAAATGTCACCAAAAATCCTGCTATTGCTCCTTGCTATACAGGCAGACAAGACACTCAATAGTATTTTGCCCACATATACAGTTGGAAAAATATGAAAACATTTTTCATTTTGATTTCCTTTTCCCTTCTATCTCTGAGCAAAACTCGCCAACATTGTGTTTCACTTACTTATATTCATGGTTGTTCCTGTGAGCAGCCTCACTTCTTTTGCCTTTATTGTAGAAAAAGTGATGTTGTCTCAAAGCACCAGAAGAAAGCATTTGCCAGCACGTTGAGCTTGCACTGCTTACACAAGTACATCTGTCCCTTCTCATCTCAGCACTCCATGGTGAGCCTCATGCTAACACAAACATGCCTGCTCAATTCATTTGTAATGCATGCCTCTGCAAAGAGAAATAAAGAAATATTTCAGAATGAGGATATCTCCATCTGGGCCAGCAGCTTTTGGTGACAGTGGCTAGTACTGGATGCCTTGGAGGAGCATGCTGGGTCTCCTGACAGTGCAAAGTTACTGTGCTGCCAGGGACAGGTTTTCAAACCTCTTGCTTTCATTCTCTGTAAACATATGAAGAACTCAGACCACTTAATTCAGGTACATTTCCACTACACTTAATTTTTCTTTATTCTTCTCCCAGGAAAAATGGCATCTCTCTCACACACATATATACACAAAAAAAAAAAAGAGAAATAATGATTTAAAAAAGGTTATGTCTGATTCATCTTCTGTTTGGAACACAGTTAGAAGTAAATTTGTGGTTTTAATCTCTTTATCTCATCCTAAATATCTTCCTTATCTAACATATTTTGTTACTGAAGCTGCATAATGAATGTGAACACTACAGTCATGAACAATCACTGAGTATCAAATGATACTGGTATCAAACAGTCTGGTCTGAGACACTGTATGGTCTTGACAAAACATGACAAATGTTTTCATTGAAAATATTTGACTGCATTCTTATGTGAAATGTCAAATATTTGAAGCAGATCATAAGAGAAACAAGCTTACAGTAAATTGATGGTGGTTTTATCACCACAAAGCATTTAGCAGGTGACTTCTTTGAGCTATGCCCTGTGACCCTTTCCTCAAAAAGTTTTAGTAAACTGTAATTTTTTTTAGCAAAGGACAAATGCATTCTATACCATGGCGTTCAGAAAGAAGCAATGAAAAGAAAGTTTTAAACATTCCAAGACCACGTTGTCCAAATCAGAGTTTCATAAAAAAGAGAATAAATTGAGCAATCAAGACTACCCTGAATAAGAAGAGAAGTCAGTGAAGGAAAAACAAAGGGCTGTAAACTTGGCTCTGATCAATTTGAGATCTATTCTGTATCAATTGCAGACAAAACTACTAACTAGGACTGCACAGAAAATATCTCTTCAAACAGTGCTCTTATGCCAGCAAGGATTGTGACCAACTCTTCAACACCTTTGTGGTGCAAGTCAACTGCAACTAAGCTGAGATTCAAATGAAATGTTAAAATTAAGGGCAGGAAAAAATACCAACCTCTTCAAAAGCTGAAGTCTCTGGTTTTTAACTACCATCCATAAAATGGCAGAATTCCATAAGCAAAAGAAGGTTTGTCTAACCATGACAAAGTCATGATCATGTCTAACCACCACGAAGCAGACAAAATGTAAGTTGATTTTTGATAATTTTGATTTTGGATCATTGTATTTTGATAATTACTTTGATTTCCAAATAGCCTGGCACAGTTCTCATGGCTTGCAAAAAGTGAGAGGCATTAAGGTTTCACAGTTCACCCAGCTCTCTGTTTCAGAAGACAAACGAGATAAAATTACCACGTCTTTAAAATTCATTCTAAGAAGGAGACACAGAATAGCTTGGTGAAAAGTTAAAATCACAGAAAATTCACTTGTAGTAAGAAATGTACTTTGTGGAAATAAGAAAAAAACAATTGTTTAAAAAAAAAAAGAGAGAGAGAGAAAATAAAAAAGAGGAATCATGTTAGTAGCTTAAAACTGGGCCATCTGGAGTTGAGTGCTGCGTTGTCCTCCCAACCACTTGCTCAAGGCTTATAAACATCATAATCATAAAAGCATGCCTCTAGAGGGAATAGAAACTGCCCCAGGTAACCATGCCTCTGCTAAACCAAGATGATTTAGACCTCAAAAGTAAATAGGCCACAGCTATTACAAGCTAAGGAAATTAGGATAAGGTAAGGTAACACCAGAACGATAACAGCTTTAACGATTTGCAAATGAAGAGCAATGCTTGCACTCCTGCAAGGAGTTTTCAAGGACACAGAAAGAAATTTGCAACCTGTAACAAAATTCTGCCTCTGTTTGTGTTTATAGCTGGTACCATATTGCAGGACTGCCAGCAACATGTTATTTCTCTTTCCTTGGCCACGAAAAATACAACCATCAGCTCTTCTTTTTGCCCCCTAGAATTAGGCCTCCATTAAGCAGTTTCTTACTGCAAACAGTGAAAATAATCTTAGGGATTCCTAAGGATGGCAAACAAGCAGAAGAGATATTCTAGTTGCAAGGCAGGTGGGTAACCTATTTCCCTACAGGCTAGTGCACTTTGTCAGCTTCTCCTCCCAAAATCTCACCCCAGGTGTCATCTCCTCACCAATTTATCTTGCCGAGTCCCATGTGTTCCCCTTCTCAAAGTCTGAGTTTACTGCTTCCCTTTTTTACTATTTTAGAATAGTCTGTTCTCTGTGTTCTGAGTGAGCAGGATACTTTTGTGCACTGCAAGATGGCAAGATTCAGGCAAGACACTGAAAAAAACCCCAAAAACCCAGCAGTAAAAATAGTGAGGCACTGGTATAAAAGCAAGGAAAAAGCAGAGACTGCTTAAAGCATGAGGGGTTTTGTTCTCCTGTTAAGACATAATAAACTTCAAATGGAAATTGAACATCATTTTATCGACCTCAGCTAGTTTAGAAATGTTCCATGTCCATAAGGATAATTCTACACTAACTTGGGTAAGGTGTTATATTGTAATATTCAAATTTTGTAAAATTCAACATACTGGGGGAGTGTTACCGTAGCCAAAATTATTCCAGCCATCAGCACTGAGGGGAAAAAACCCCACCTCTTATAGCCAGCATGTGATGCAGGAAATGGATGGAATTCAGCTCTCCCCAAGGACAGCCTGACTGCTGATGTCAGAGCTGCCTTTGGAGGCTGCAGTCCTAGAGCAAGGAGCAGGAGCAGCTGACACGCCTGGGTACCAACAGCTCTGAGATTGAAAGGAAATAGTTTCAGATAAGGAAATAACCCAGAAAAGCCTACAGATCTTCTGTGTAATATTCTCATCTATTTTTAAGCTGTAAACGGGAAAACAAGGAAGGGGAGGGAGGGAGACTTCCTGGGAAGTAAGAAATGTTTTCTGAATATTATTGATGGTATTGCCTTTTTAAGAGAAAATATGTGTGTGCTATGACCATAACAACGTTAGGGAACAAACCCCTCTATTTGCTTCAAAAATAGAATTAAACCTCAATTCCTATATACATAGTTCCAGATTTGTGTTTGTGTATCTCCTTTGATTTATGTGCATTTTTCTATAAACAGATTACTGGTCAGCTTATTCCTGACCAACACAGGCAAGCACAGCAGATTATTTATGTTTTAACCTAGTTACAGAAGAGCCTTGTTTGGGGGCAAGTGCTTGCTTAGAGGTCCATGGCTATTTAAGCCTTGTCATCACTATTTATTGCCAGACTAAACAGGTAATTTATTTTTACTTAAACCATCAGATTGGTTTGATATTTATCATCATGGAGCATATATGAGCTGATAGCACAATCTTTTAGGAGAGGCGTGAATCTGTTCTACAAAATAGGATGGAAAGATAAATAATGAAAATGAGTGTTGGACACTGTTTAATACTAAAACGAAACTATAATGTTTCCAGATATTAGAATTGTGCCAGCAGAACTTAGTATATCATCTGAAGGCAGGCAATTCCAGTCCAGTCACTGCTCTGCTGAATGGAAAGTAAGACCATGAACATGGATTTATTACACCCCAAACATGCATTGGTAGCAGGGCCCGAATTCTTGAGCTCAAAAAAAATTTATGTGAACAAGTTCACAAGTATTCTTTCAACCACACAGCCTTCTTCCAATTTTCTTGGGTTCTTCTCCTAATTAATTTTATAAATACTTTTTTTTTTTTTTTCCCCCAACCAAGTCACTCTACATGTTCTGTCTTGCTCATTTTTGGCATATGTGTGACAGCTCCAGCCCTTCTACTGACCCAAACTTACTTCAGAAGGCATTTGGTAACTACACAACTTGACTGTAGGGAAACTTTTATTTAAAAAGGCTCTAGAAGTACAAAAAATAAAAGCTTGTTCTTGCAAAAGGCTTTTACCATGTACAACAATATGGGCAAAGCATGACTAAAACCAATCTTCCAAATGCATAAACAGTGCAATACTCAATTACTGCCATGATTGGAAATCAGAAACAAATTTAATAAATTTTAAATAAAAAAAAAAAAAAAGGAAACAGACAAAATGCCTGTTGCCACACACTCGTGTGTAACAATTAAATTAGCCAACTTGCCTTTCCTTATAAAATCTTTGCAAAGTAGAATGCATTTAGAAACACTAAATATGACTTTCTAACTTTAGGGGCACGGATATTACCAGAATTATTCTTGGCATGCCCTAAAAGTCTTTCAAAGTGCTGAATACAGTGACTGGGATGGAGGCTGGTACCACTACAGAACCTGCACCTCTTACTGTCCAGGGAGAGTTCTGCCCTAAACTGCATTACTGCTCACTGGGGGTGCACATTAGATTATTACATGGAGCTCATGCTCCATTAAACCATGAGGTGTGTATGTACCTGTAACACTGACTTCTAAATTCATGTCTTAGTACCTCTTCTTTCAGGTTTGCATTTTATATTGCTTTTGGGCTATGGTTTGGGTGGGTTTTTTTGGTTGTGTGTTATTTT
>VWYO01016995.1:0-21280 GCA_013400275.1 Rhadina sibilatrix | reverse complement strand
TTTTTTTTTTTTTTAGTTTTTTTTTTTTTTTTTTGTTAGCTTTTAATGAAAGAATTTTCTTTATAAAAATAATGATTTTATGATTTTTTTTCTTTTTAATTGTACGTATCTGAAAATTTTGATCCATGACATTTGCGCTATGGGGAAAAAAAAAAAATCAACATACTATGGCCAAAAAAGCAATCCCCAAAACATTTTCCAAACAAATGGGAACATATTTTCATTTGAAGCCAACACTGAAAATTTCAGTGCTGAAGAGGAAAACTGAGAGAGTTTTTATGAAGAGATTTGGTGAATCGAAAACCCCTTTCAAGCACTCTAAATTGGAGGGGGGGGAAAAAAAGGAGCAAAAGGAAGTTGGGGAAAGTGAGGGTCAGTTGCTGGATGGAGGAGCCAATATGGTTACAAATGACACAGGACACAGTGAGTTAGTTGATCTTCAAAGGAAAATTGAGCCTCCAGGTAGATCAGTACATTTTGCAAAGGAAGACAGCTGACAGCGAAAGAGCAGCAGATTAGAAACTCCCTGAAAACTCCACAGGGCTGGATGAGATTCACATGAGGATGTTGATATGGTTGGCTGAATGGAAAAATCGCCCTTAGCTTACCAAAGGTCACACTCCAATCAGACACAGCCTCAGGAAACAGAAACCTGCTAGCAAAGTCAAAAGACAC
This sequence comes from Rhadina sibilatrix, assembly GCA_013400275.1. Lineage (NCBI taxonomy): Eukaryota > Metazoa > Chordata > Aves > Passeriformes > Phylloscopidae > Rhadina > Rhadina sibilatrix. The sequence goes on along the minus strand of VWYO01016995.1, from coordinate 20,605 downwards.
GGGTAGAAATGAATCTGAGATGGAGATCCCCAGCCTGCCCTCCAGAAATTATCACAGAAGATGGGTTCAGAGCAGGATGAGATATATCTGTTCCTAAGTAAACAGTGCAACAGGCTGGGAATGGCACAGCTGCTGTGAAGGTAGCAGCCACAGCAGTGATGGGCTGATCAGACCCACTGCAGCAGATGACTCATTCCCTTGGCCTTCTACGGTGCCTGACATGAATGGGTAATTCATTCTGGAACACCCACCTGCTAAAAATGTCAGATTTAGTGTGTCTCCCCAGGAACAGATAGGATTTAGGACATTTTCCACTAATTTCTTTGGCCTTAAGGCAGAGAACGTTACTTTAATTTTGGGTAGGGCGAGCAATGAAGGACATTAGTGGAAGAAATAACGACTAAATCAGTACAGGGGGCTGGTAACTCAGAGTCACTGCGTCACTTTCCATCCACTAACTCTGGACACCACATAAAGACCATTCATCCATTCACACTGAGCCTTTTCAAAAAATTATTCAAATAAAACACACGATGTGAAAGAAGTTAGTTTAACGCCGGCTTCTTTCACTTGATTTTTAACAGGTGAGATTTTATAGAAGCCTGTGAGCAGTCACCATCACTTGACTGTACATGCTAGTGTGAAACACATAAACATCTTAGGCTCCTGCTAAGCAAACACTTACAAACTGTGCACTCGATGTTTTTGAAGCATTTTATTTTATTTTTTTTTTTCCTCCGAAATACGCTGTAATGCTAAATGTAGCAACGTGAACATATGAGCTAGCGTTGACAGCCAGATTCAGCTGCCTTCAGGGAGCCTTGCATCTGGATCCTCCCGTGGAGCACAGCAATTGACCAAGAGCAGTGGCTCACCAGTCTAAAAATAGAGCACCTTCTGTTTTGCTGCGGGAGCTACCGTTGCACGCGGCGCGCGTCGGCGATGTCCGCACAGCACTGACAAGCCAGCACGCACTGACCTCCCTCCCCAAGGTGGAGAAAGAACAAGAGCTGCTCTCCCAATGGATTGCCCTATGCAACCAGCAGGGATGGGAAAGGCTCGCTGACACACAGCTGCTGCCTTTTCTGTGGGGAAAAAAAAACCCCAAATGTGTCTACCGGAGCGTCGCGCACGACGCGAAGAGGTGACACCCACACGTTGTGATGTCTAAGGTAGAAAGGAGGAGGGTTTATTTACAGCTTCAACATTTATGGAATTTTAGCAGTGATTATGGATTGGAGGAAGAAAATTTTCCTCTTCAACCGCACTGGGCAACCCAACAGCCCATCAACAGTCTCCTCCTTATGTGAAGAATGTAAACGTGGTTAGATGGTTACGATAACAAAAGGCTGTTAATGTAAAATTGCAAAAAAAGGTACACACAGAAGGCCAAAAAGGAAACTTTAGAAAACTCCTTAAAGAGACAGAGGAGAAGAGCAAAAACCTAGACAACACCTGAGTGTCTGCAGTAAGTCAAACTAAAGAACTTAGTGACTCCAGTATCACCAAGAGAATTGAAAATTTCAGAATAATCTCAGTAAGGATGCGAGAGAGTCAGTCAACAAGTATTCTTTAAATTCAGGAAAATAGTTTCGCCCTGTGGCTGCAGATGAGGCACTATTTCTTGGGGAAAAAAAGAAGCGGTGCATTATAACAGCATTATTACTGCCACTCCTGCAAAAACACCCAGTGACCTTTGCCCAGCTGGACATCCTCTCTGCTAGTCCAGGCTATCACGTTCCTGATAGGGACAGACACCTCTAGGAGGTGCTCAGATTAGGTGGGATCATTTGCTCTTTGGAAGGGCCCATTTCTCTCCATTGAATACAATAGTAATAGGGCAATGAACTCAGATTATGCCTGTTTCTTCAAGGCAGGCAAAATTTAGAGTTATTATCATCTACCCCAAACAACAGTCCTTGTCCTAAGGTGAAGAATAGACTAAAATCCTGAGGGTTTCAAACAAGGGAAGGGATAGGGTCAAGCATAGAAACAATCAAGAGGTCTAGTTACATGAAATGTTATAGTCATGATGGACTGTTTTAAGACAGCACACATAGAAAAAGATTAGATCCTCTTCACTTCATTTTACTCTACAGAAATTTTCAATAAAATTTAATTTTTTTTTTTTTTTTTCTAAACAGGGGGACAAAGATTTTCCCCCAAAATCCTTTCTTCCTCTACCATGAAGAACAGTGAATATATATCATTTAGGAACTAGTTCCAGTGATGCTGGTGATTTGTAAGCTCCTATAAATATCTTAAGACCCTCATAACCCTAGATCAGCAAATTTTAAAGCACTTATTCCCAGAGGGATCAATACACCTTCAGGAAATGGGGAACTAATAGGATCTTTTTACAGATATTATCAACACTGTTGGCCCTTTATCCTGCATAAGCCAAGATTGCAGAGTAGAGCCATCTGCATACACACTAAGGCCTCAAAACTATTATCTCTACCATCAAAGTGAAACCCCAGACTCTGACTGTTCCAAACCAAGTAGCATATCACAGGCTACATGTTAGCCAGGAATTATAATGTGACAAAATATGAATATATATATATATCAATCACTATGTATTGCTATAATAGGAATAAAAAACTGGAATAACAGAAGTCCTATTAATTTTTTTCTATTCTGAGAACAAGTTCAATGTACAAAGGCAAAAAGGAGAGAGCAAGAAACAAGCCACAAACTATGCATGCCTTCTATAACAGAGGGGAGGGGTAATTGCCTTTTTGTTTTGTTCCTTTAGCAGCAAGCCTTACAAATGCAGGCAAGCTTTTAAACTTATCAGTGATGAAACTTGTCTCTTTGTAACTTATAGTTCCAAGAGAGATCACTCAGCCATTCACCTAATTAAGAAGAGGGAATCTTAGGACAAATGACTTATGTTGAAAACGACAGAACTTAATATCATCTAGGGGTCCCAGTGTTTTAGGAAAGGTAGATAGATCCTATTTTTTCTCAGAACAGAAATGTCTAAAAGTTACACTTTTATTTCAAAGAACACAGGTGTAAATTGCATTTCTGCTACTTATCTTTGTGTTTCATTACAAAAAAAAAAAAAGGCAGCACATCATCATTCAGTGGACTCTTGCAGGATTTGAGGATACACCATGAGCAGCATCAGTGTCCTGGCTGAGAGCAGATGTAAGCCAGAGCTTACCTGCACACCGTTTTGCCAGCCCTGATTACTTAATCTTCTCTTTTTACAAGCACATCCCTGCCAAAGAAAATAAGTTTTGAGCCCAGAGTGCAGCTGACATTTTTTTCAGAAAATGGCATGGAACCCATTTCCATGATTATATAATGTCATGCAGATCACATCAAGAAGTTAATGAAATGAAGGCTAAGACTTGAGATTTCTATTATCATATGCTGTTTCACATATTAGATGACAGAATTAATGCAGCACCCTGGAATATTCTGAGGCAAGCAGACATTAGAAACCCAGATGTCAACAAGCATTTAGTAATTACAGGCAAGGAAATTCCAACCAAAATCATGTAACAGGTTAAAAAACACCTTTCAGTAGACTTAGGGAAAAGGGAAAGTAGTACAAGAAAATAAGATTTTATTTTTGTATATCTCCCAAAACTGTTGTACATCTGTTTTCACAAACAGTTAAAGAAGCATTTTGGGATTCCCCTTCTACTTATATCTTTAAAAAGAGTTCAGGGGCACATTTAGGAGAGTATCATCAATATTTATTCAAGAAACACACAGAATCAAATAGTTATGGCAGCAGACATGCTCCAGTAGAGATATCCACAAAATATGATCAATACCAACAGGACAACAGTCTAGTCGTAGAGCCAGAGTATTAATCACACTCCATGACCTTTCCTAACAGCTCACCCCATCTCATATTCCTGTGGGAGAACACACAGTGACACTGGTGGGTGATGCCATTAAAGAAAAAAATTAAAGGACAGCTGGAGTAAAGAGCTGGAGTGAAAGGCAAGGACTTAAAGATGAAAGAATATATCACAACACACAATAAAATACACATTGTATTCTTATTGCAAGATATGCTCGACAATCAGCTGCTTTCATTATTATCTCAGCTTTACTAGTCTGTCCTTGAACTTCCTTGTAACCACTCAAAAAGAACACACAGAGATGAGGTTATTTATGAAAGTTAGCACTCATACTTGTATCAAATGCTCCTACACTTCCAGTATTTTGAGAGCACTGATTTAATCAGCAGCTGCTCCACAGTCTAGGTCATAAGCTTTGATTTTTTTTTTGATCTCTACCTGTTTACATCCACTCTTTTTATTTGTTTGAGGTTGGGGTGATCACCGCAGTATCTGTGGCTTTGCTCAGCATTTATAAAGCACTTTGACTAGTCAGCTATCACTGTGACACTACAGAACCACAGAATAGCTGGGGTTGAAAGGGGCCTCTGTAAGTCACCTGGTCTAACCCCTCGCTAATGCAGACTCACCTAGAGCAGATTGCACAGGGCTGTGTCCAGGCTCTGAAATTCTCCAGAGAAGGAGACTCCACAACCTCTCTGAGCAGCCTGTTCCACTGCTCCGTCGCCATCAAAGCAAAGGAATTTTTCTTCATACTCAGATGGAACTTCCTTGTGCTTTCCTTTGTGGCTACTGCCCCTTGTCCTGCCATTGGGCACCCCTGGAAAGAGTTTGTCCACCCTCCTGACTCCTGCCCTTAAGAGATTTGTATTCATTGATAAGATCCCCTCAATCACCTCTTCCTTCTAAGAAACATGGAATGGAGGGAGAAGAGAAAGCCAAAAATCCTCACTTGTGCTATTAACCCTTGTCTCACTCACCAAGCATCACAGCATTTCACCAGAAATGGTGCATTGGGTGGAATTGTACCCTTCAGCCAGTGGCTCTCCAGGTTCTGGGAGGAGCCTACCACTGCATGAAACAAACACCCATCTCTCATTCCTGCTGCCGGCTTCTCAGGGCTCTCACTTAGTCCAGGATTCCTGCAGAGCTAGACCACTGAAATATCAATGCCTTCCCTCTTTTTGCTACAAGGTGCCAATACAAACATGTTGTTTCAAGTGTATGATTTGATCTGAAGTATAGGATTCATTCTAGCTGACAAAATCATTCAAAATTATGCCTCTGGACATCTTGAGAGACTAAGAAATCCAAGTTGTGAGACATGGCTACTGCAGTCTTTTGAAAACTTTTGTGGTGTTTATTGACTGATTTAGAGTCCTTTTATAAGTGATGATCACAAGCTGGCATGAAATTTAAGTAATAGGAAAAAAAAAACAACTCCTGGCTATGCCAGCCCATCTAAGATAAGGCAGGTCAGCAAGCTCCTATTAAACTTGAAGACAAAAATAAAGCTGAAAGAGCCTTCTAGCTCTTCTGAGGCCATGGTGAGAACTCAGAATCACCTTGATTAAATAAGTGCCCTGACAAAACATGACCAGAGCAAAGTATCACACGTGGAATAAATAAACTGATCAACTGCATAAATGTTAAGACAAAAAATGACCTACTGCTGAGGCAGTGGGTTATCTCTTTTTAAAGACATAAGTAGAAGGGGAATCCCAAAATGCTTCTTTAACTGTTTGTGAAAACAGATGTACAACAGTTTTGGGAGACATACATGAGGCTTGCTGGCAAGGAAAAAAATAAAATCTTATTTTCTTGTACTATTTTCCCTTTTCCCTAAGTCTACTGAAAGGTGTTTTTTAACCTGTTACATGATTTTGGTTGGAATTTCCTTGCCTGTAATTACTAAATGCTTGTTGACATCTGGGTTTCTAATGTCTGCTTGCCTCAGAATATTCCAGGGTGCTTACCTTCTGTAAGGTCCTCAGAAGAGAATCTGGGGTTCAAGCAAATAATCTGAACATGTATCAAGCAAATAAGGCTACTAGGAAAAAAAACCCAACCATATAATGAAAAGGATAATCTCTCTGTATAAGGGTCAGATAGGAATTTGGTGGTTTGTTTTTTTTTTTCTGGTTGGCTCTGGAAGTGTACTGCCTAAAATTCTGTACCTGGCTATTGGGAAATGACTTAGAGACATCTTAATCAATTAGAGAAAGTCCAATCCAAAGGAGGAGAAAAAGGATAAAAAGTAATAGAAGTGCAAGAGTCACAAATTGTGAGCAAAGACTGAAAAGATTGTGATGGTTTGATATAGGGAAGCATAATATCAATTTTAAAAATATGAAAAGCTGCTACAAAAAGGCTAAAAACCTGTTTTCGAGATATAATTAAGGAAAGAAGAAAAATCAAGGACTTAAATTGCAGCAAGTGATATTTTCTGTGTGAAACTTTCCATATTAGAAAGATATATAACAGAAATTAATTTCTATGAGGACTTGTAACATTTATTGGAAGGCCTTAATTATTGGAAGGCTTTCAGAAGACGTTACACAAAAATCTGTAAAACAAACATGTGCATGTTGTTGCCCTGGCAGAGCAGGAATCTACACAAAAACCCTTGGTCCATTCCAACTTTACATATATATAATTGAATCAGTCATTTACATTTAATTATAATTATATTAGTAGTAATTTTTCAGATTATCACTAAGAATTTTCAGAGGAAAAAGATCTCATTTCAAGGATGACTCACAGCTTCCCTACTTTTTATTCTGCATCTTCTGGGACAGAAGATGAGGCCGTATTGTCATGGTTCATTTGTTTTAAATAGTCTTGAGGACAAGGCAGAAATGTAAAACATTGAAATTAAATAATAAAAATGCCCTTCTTCCCATTTTGAGGCATGATGTCATGCTAAAACATCTTTTGTTAGTTCATCCAAGGTGAGCAAAAGGAGGAAAAACAAAAATGAGAGTGAAAGGAGGCATAGGAAAAAATGCAGCCCATATATCCTACGTGACAGTAGGTCACAGTTCACTGTCTAAAGGAAGCCTGAATTCACTGTCCCTCTTTAAAAGAAATGTTAAGTTGCTATGCCTGATTGCCAGCAGATCCTACAGCAGAAAGAGAGTAAAAGCAAGCTGCTTTTCACATTTTCTTTTTTTTTTATTCCTGTTTTCTGATCTATTTTGAGTCTTCATTATAACTTGTGTATGAAAATGGCCTCCAGAAAAAAAAAAAAAAATTTTACATGTAGACCTCAAACTATTCATGCTTTTTCCTAAAATAAACCAAGGGCATGTGTCTCTAATGGTAAATTTTCTGCTTGAATGAGTTTTCATGACAACGTGAAATGCTGCAGAATAGAAGGGCCATGTCAAGGGTGTAGCAAAAACAGCCATGTGGGGGAAGAAATCCTCAGTGAAAGCTGCCTGTGCTTCATTCCCTCTAGGGGCTGCTAGGAAAGAATATCTGGTATGAGCTGCTGCTTAGTGACCACCTCAGAACACAGGGAGAGCAGGTAACAGTCTATTTATAGTCTTGATTTCGTGGGTTTTTTTTATTTCTCTTCATGATGGCATTGGTGTGTTGAATGGTGGGAAACCTCATTTCCCTGATTTCAGTGAGCCTCCTTCTTTGTGGCTTGCACAGAACTGTGGGCTGCTGTGGATACACACATCAAATGGCATTAATGTTGGGAATGCTAGGCAGCAAATGAAACATCCTGACTTCTTCTAGAAACGGCTGGTGAATTTTAACACTTGGTATTTTTTAGTTTAATACAGGGAAATACGTCAAGAAAAGAGCAATTCATCAGCAATATATACTTCTGAAACTCCTAGAGGTACAGGAAAACAGTGATGAACAAATCAGCACCTTTAACTGACAACAAAGTCTTTTTAAAGCCTAGTTCTTTTTTCACTAATTACCCATGAAAATAGTTTCAAAACGGGACATGTCTGTACCATATAACAAACATACTTAAAATTAATCTTAAAAAAAAAATCTCCTGAATATATTTCCAAAACTGTGAAACATATCAGTGTACATTTGCTTATAAATACTTGTCCTTCTTGTTACTTACTCTCACAAAATAGCAAGCTATAAATGAGAAAAGGATTGTCCCTCTTTATGGGAAGTAATAAAAAAAAAAAAAAAAAAAAAAAAATCCAGCGCTGCAGTTCCTTACTCTCTGCAAGTCACTTTCAAACCTTCAAAGTCACTTTTATGCTTGGCTTGACACTTTAAAATCAGTTTAAGTATTTTCTCCTAATACAAAAATAGCCCCCTATTTGCTGTCTCACAGAGGTCTCACGGATGTGCTAAATGGGAGCAATGTGGGATTTATTTGCCTTGCTGGATGGGTGCAGACAGCTACATGTGCACTCTACCCAAGCTGAGAGGCTTGCCAGAGCATGAGCCAGCCCCAGCACAGAAACAACAGCTGGAATTAATAAATCTACCTCTCAACAGGGCTTAAAGTTGAAAGAACCTTTCTGGAGTTTTGATTTCTAAGCATGGCTTGTATTTGTAAACACGGGCTAGCAAAGCAAATGGCAGTAGTTTCATTTAGTTGAATGGTGAAAGCATGAAAATGTGATTTTACTATAAATCTTCAGAAAATTCAAACTGGCGAATAACAGTCTTTTGCAACCAGAAACAAAAGGATAACAGGGTTCTGCACCAGTTTGTTTCATTAGAAAGCATTCTCTTTGCTGTGATTCTATGGCATCATTTCTGGACAAGTGAGACATATAAAATCACATGGTTATCTCTTGTTTAAGACAACATAGATGTAGAGTGGACTAAATTTGGGTCCATTCTAATCTTCTGCTGGATGAAGATTGTTTTCTCAGGCTGGAATTTCAATGGAACCAGTGGAAGTTGGTTTAATAGTTTAATAAGCCCAAGTGTATAAATCCACCAACCTGCTCTTTAAAATGTAAAATGACAAATGCCCATGAAGAAAAAGCTGATTTTTCAGGAACAGCAACTTCATCTCCCACTAATTTCATCAGAAGTAACAGAATCTATAGAATATTTTTTTACTTGTCATATGACTTGGAAAGCTCTCTCAAGCACCATATCAAGTTTTCTAGTTCTGGGTTAAAACCAATCCCAGTAACACTGCACTCTCTATCTGTAGGGATACAGATAATTAACTCCTGCAATTCCTTCAAATGAAATGTATCTGAGCCTCAATTTTCCTCAAGAGTAGAGAAAACAAGTCCTATTTCTACAATGATTCAGAAAATTCATTAAAAAAAAAAAAAGGAGAAAATGTTATTTTAATGAGGAAGAGGAGCATACTTATTTCAGCAAAAAGAAACCAATTTTCCAACAGCAAGCAATCAGACAGTTCTGAAATACACTGAAAAATCAGGGAACTATCCAGAAAACTATCTAGGAAGTGTTGCAATATACTGTCCTCACTGTATTTAATGTCTCCCATTAACTGTTTGGCAGGTGACTAATTGAGGATTAACAGTAATTAGTCCCTAACATTTTGCTCCTGGTAGTGTATATTACTTATTTTTTAATGCTGTTCTTGAGCAATACAACTGGAGAATTACTGTAGGGTGTATAACCCTGTGCAACAAAAGACAATAGGAAACTAGCTCTTTACCCAAAGAACTAACAATGATAAAAAAATAAACTGGACATGAAAGCAAGGGGGACAAAAAAGATCAAGCAGATTTAATATTGTAAATGTGGTTTCATCACATAGTGTTTATTACTATCACCTTACTTTTTCAATAGGGAGGTTGGACAGTGTTAACCTGGGGAGAATTAAAGAAAGCAAGGCCAGAGGACATTTGAAGAAATGGAATGAGGAAATGGGCAGGAAAGGGAAAAATAAAAATAAAAAAGGGGAGGAAAAGGAAAAGAAAAAGGTGATTTTGAGGCAATGAAACGAAGAAAAACAATTTGTGATAAAACTTGGAGATGCATGACTTTTCTGTACTACTCTGAGTCCAACTTCAGTTCTACATAAAGAAGAAAAAATCATTCAGATACTTCCTTGTGTCCTGCAAACCCAACTGCTGCAGTGAGAGTAGAGTGATCATTAAAAACCAGCAAAAGATCACACACAGCTCAGCAATACCTTTTCTTCAGGAAAAGAGTGGCTGACCAGTGTGCTTAGTGATATTAGTTATCAAACCCCCTCAGNAAAGAGTGGCTGACCAGTGTGCTTGGTGATAGGCTTTGCCTTTATTAGTTATCAAACACCTCAATCTAGAAATGACAGAAAATTTCCCACATCCTGTAAAAAATAAATAAATAGGTGAAAAATCTAGCTTGACAATGAAATGCTGGAATAAAGATTAATATAATTGATAGTGTAATCCTGTAGGAAAGACTTCACTTTCCAGTGTTCTGTACTTTCCTTAGACTGTTTTTCCAGCACTCTGACTCAACTGTCTGCAAACATTCAATTACACCCTGCAGCCATTTCCAGAGAACTAAACAAGGCCAGCCTCCCTTGGCAGAAACCTGAAATCATACAAAATGCTTTTGGCATTTGTTACTTGCAATCAACTGTTTGAGTACAAATAAAAATCCAGCCCGGCATGAACAGCAAGAATATGTGGATTGTTGTGGTGTCCAAGCCAGACAGCAAATACAGAAATCTAATCATTTAAAAAGCTTAACTGTAATAGAGACTATTTCTCTACAGAATGTACACACAGAGGATATTTCTTAAGGCATAGGAGTGGACTGTGATGAATCAGATACATCCTAATGGCCTCATGCTCCAAAGAGTAAATTGTCTTGAATGTAAGCATGAAATCTGTAGCTGTGACCTTCCCTCTGCATATACAACACATACTGAATATCATTACTAGGTTGAACACACTGCTTCTTACAGACTGTAAATCAGCTCTCAGTGAATTATCAGCAACTTGATATCTGTTTTAAAACTATCATTCCCCATGTAATGATAGTTTTCTCTAACGTACTCTTATTTATAATTATAATAATTATATATTATTATATTTATATAAATATGATATGATATATAATAATAATAATAAAATAATAATTAAAAAATAATAATAATAAAAATAAGGCAGGTCAATAGCTCTTAGCTCACAACTTGTCTGTGAGTTTTACAGCAAACTTTCACTGGCTTAAAATCAGTCTGCTTGCTACACAAAGAGCAAAAAAACCTCTCTGCTGTGCTACTACCAGATTGGCAGTACAAGTGTTTGTAAATACAAATATAGATGTGACACTTAACTCCCTGTTAACAGACCACATATTGACAATCCTGATATGAAGCACAGCATTGAATGTGTGGTTTACCAGAAGAAGACACTTGACCCCTATTTCTTTACTAGCATGCATTTGCTAGCAAACCAGCTAATAACATAAACCAAATTAATCTCCCTTGCTTTCCCCCCACTCCCTTTTTCCATCCTTTTGCATATTCATCCAGCTCCTTTAAATAATCATTAAGAGCACGACATTTTAATGCTGGATCTGTGATGTCTCTGCTCAGCTCTCTCAGTGTCTTGGTTCTANGCCCCCACCCCACTGCCAAGGGGATGTGATGCATCTCACAATGGGGTGATGGAAATGCAGATGCACCACTCTGGGGGCGGGGTACAGCCTGGGGGGTGCTAATGGCCCATTATCAGAAGGTGTCAGGCCTCTCTCCCACAGATGAAAATAGAACACACAGATTTGGCTCCACAACCCAGGACACTCAGCTTTGAGGTCTCACACGAGACAGACCACGACATTCCCGTGACTTTAGCCTGGAACAACCTCCTTGAAGCAATAAAGATTGTACCTCACATTTTTAACCATCGAAGCACAGCGTTGCAGAGGCAATTTCAGCGTGGTGGCTGAACCTACCCCTGCAATGCCCAAGAGCAAGACTTCTCAATGTGACACTGCACAAAGGCAGTAAAAGCCTGACTCTAAACTTCACTGTAGGTGATATCCCACCCATGAAGAAGGCAGAAACCAAGCCTCTTCTACTGCAGATCATGTTTTGTATGTTTGGGAGCTCTTGAATAGAAGAAAAGGCTAAAATAATAATTATTTTTTTTTTTTTTTATTATTTTTTAACCTACACTAGGCCATAGTTTCAAGTTTTCACTGAAGTCCATGAAAAGGGAACCTGCTCTAAAAACAGGTCTTTTGCTGTATCCTTGCTGGTATCCTACAAATCATGAGACTGTGCAGGGCATGGGACTTGCAATATTTTCAATATGGCAAGAGTTTCAATGCGGCCAATTTCAGAGCTGTCAATCCAGAATTCACACAAGAGAATAACTTATTTTCTCTTTTTAGGTTACGTAATTCAGAACAAAATTTGAAGAAGGTACAGTTACCCTCAGAAATCTTAATTCAAAACTGTCAGAGGGGTTTTCTTTTAAGGATTTACATAAAATACAGGAAATAGTGCTTAAAAGAACACATCACTGAAAGCTAGTGGATATATTCCTGTGCTTTATGACTGATAAAACACTGCTGAAATGAGATGGTTTAATTATTGCTAAATTTGATAGACTTAAAATTTTGTATTTCTGACATCAGCAAGGACAGTTTTCTATTTCTCACTGAGGGCATAATATATATATATTATTCTTTGCTGCATTTAATTTATACTCAGATATTTTCAAACCTCAGTAATCCCCACCATGGTTCAGCTTGAACAGAGCAGTGTTACCCTTAAATGTGGGGAACAGTTACAGGCTTGATACAGCAAGCAACCAAATTGGAAGGAGTTGTTGTCGAAATGCTTTTTAGTAGGGTAGACTGAAGCAGTAGCAAGAGTGGTGTAACACTCAGGCAAATCAGTCTGACTGAGATCTTCACAGGATTCCAGTTTCTATTAGCCAGGACATAGTGTTTTATAGTGCATATTTTATAATGTATCAAGAATTGGAAAGAAAAGAATCAAGAATATAGGAACATGAAAGAAATATGTACAGGTGCACTCCAGATAAATATTGTTCACCTAAGATCATGTCAAGCACAGCATATTGCACATTTCAAACTTGGGCACAGGGGAATGATGGCTGTATGGGCTTGTTGTTTTTTTTTATATAAAAGACAAGAAGATTTTAAGTTAGAACAACACCAGAGACTGAGACCTTAAAAGAACCATGTCATAGTGAAACAGAAACAAAGTTCAGGAATCTACAGACTCAAGGAGGCAGTTTCCACTACATATCTTTATAATCCAGATGCAATTCTTTAGCAAGAGATTTTCTGTTTCACTTTTAAGAGTACAAAATATTGAAGCAGAACACAAAAATGATCTTAGAAAAAAAATGATTATCATCATGACTCTACTACTGAATTTCTGGAATCAAAATATGTCCTATGATCCAAGAAATTCTGGACCTGTCTCAGAACTACATTGCAAGAATAGTTTAAATGTTTTAGATAATTTATCACAGTTATTATCACAGTCATGATAAATAACTGTTGAACAAGACTGAACAAAGATTAATTTGGCTCATTACTCAAGAGGAGAGAGGTCACTATTTGCTTGGGGTTATCCTGCTGTTTGGCCTTGAATACTGTAATATTCTCTTAAGGCTTCTAACAAAAAAGAACAAAAGGTTTGCTTTGTGAATTGAAATAGACCCAGCTACAACCTTGCAATAAGACATTTTGCTTGGCACATAATAAGGATTTTGATTTTGCTTTGCAAAAATGACAGAAGTTGTGAAAACTTGACCATCAGTCTGGCAAAATTTGTGTCAGTTTATCTAAAGAGCTAAACTGAGCAACACCTCAATGCTCTAAGCATCAAAATGGCACAAAGCTTCTTTTTAACACAAGAGGCCTCAAGGAAGAATGGTCCTCAGACTCCTTACTACAGCTTATGACATAATTAATCAGGGGAGGTGGGGTGCAGAAATTGCTATTAATTCTTCTATCAATATTGCCCTTCTATGTTTGGTCTAGACCAAAGAGGCAATGAAGCTGATGGGGCCACACTGCACATGATCTAGTGGCTGTCAAATGAAAGGAGACATTTGCATCTGTATGCTCACAAAACTGCTGAAAAAGAGGGGAAAAAAAGAAATCAAAGTGGCAGTGAAGGACTTCAACTATGCATATACAGCGAGACAGAACAAATTGTACATGGCACTTCAGGACAAAGAAATGAAAAAATAAGCCCAACAACCCTGTTCATCCATTTAAGTAATTTGCATCTCCAAATCTTCACTTCCAGCAGAACTACATAAAAGCTATTCAGAAGTTCATGCTCAGATATTCAGAAATTACTTCAAAAAGTAGAAATATTTGCATTGTGGACTAATAACGATTGCATGTAGTTCAAGGCTGGCACCTATGAATATGTATATACAATTTCCTTCCTAGATTTAGTATTTTGTAGACCAACAGAAAGATTGTCCTAAACCATACACAATAACCAGGAACTCCTCACTGCATGTATCTCTGGTTTTGCACGTCTCTCCATCTGGTTTTATCAGAATATTACCTTGAAAGAATTCCCCTTTATTTGGTAAAATTTAAGTAGTCCACCTTGGTCTTAGTGTTTGCAAGCTGTCTTGGTTTGGAAAGACAGGTATCTGCCAGGGAAAGCTGGAGTTTCCCTTAGAATGGGGAATGTAAACCCCTTACCCCCTCCTAATTATAATTTTGCAGTTAAGGGCTTTCAGGCAAAGATTTNTTTGGAGAGGTGTTAATGGCCCATCAGCAGAAAAATATCCCCTGAGGGGAGGACCAGCTGTGAAAGAGATAACAAACACTGCCCTACCTGGTTTGAACAGCTGGCCCATGATCAGAAGGCATCCACCCCCCAGAGTTACAAGAGATAAAGAGAAAAACATCTCCCCAGCTGCTTTTAACAAATGAAATAGAATGCACACCCCTGGCTCCACAACCCAAGGCAAAAGCTAAGGGTGAGATGGCAATAGAAGATGTATAAAATATTGACTGCATTAAGTTGTTGTTCCTACCATCTTCAGTCTCAATGCTAAACCTAATATCTGAGTCCTTCCTGGTTTGTCTGAGTGGCATAGTGCAAACAGCACAATGCATCAACAAATACAGGTTATTTTTGGCTGGTTTCACTACTTGCAGAACACAGGCACTAATTGCTTTTCTTAGATGAGCTCAGCAAATGCACTGTGTTTAAAAGCATTAAAGACCTTTATCACAAATGAAGAGTATGACCCATGATGAGGAAAAACAAGCAAAGAAATGGAGGCATTTCAATTGTTACAGAGAAATAATGGAATATTTCTTCATCATCATCATTTGCAGAACATCTTGCCAATCTGAGTGGTCCCTCAGCTCAACGTGCAGGATCTTGTACTCCCATAATGCCCTATAGGCAAGAAATAAAAGTTGAAGGTGCATTTCAGGAAAGCTTTACAGCCTCCTAGAACACTATCCTATATCAAACAATTTTATGAATGGTAAATTGTCTTCACATTCTCTGTTGTCCTTTCTTCCAGCAGTCTCACTACAGCTTGCCAGATGCACCACAAACAGATAAACAAACATTGAATCCAAAGTGCTTTTGACTTATGGAGTGAGACAGAATTCAAGGAGCAGATCTCTGACCTATTTTTTGTGAAGCTGTGTTGCAAAGCCTTTTAAAAATATGCTCTCTTCTGCCCCCATTCCTTTGAAAGAATTGAAGTTTGAGTACACATTCAAAAAAAATCTTTTTTTTTTTTTTTGTCAATGAGCCAAACTAAATGCACTGTCAGAGCATTTCCAGAGCTGTACATTACAGCATGCCATTACATTGGCTGTATTCACAACACTGGGCCTCACATTTAATTAGCAGGAAATCTAAGAAAGATCACACAGAACCCATTAACTTTAAATTGCTTGCAGGGGTAACTGGAAAGTGTGGCAGCTCCCTTTTCAATATTTTAAAATGACATTTTAATCTATTTCTGCCAAGGAGCAACAAAAGAACCAAGGAATGTATGAACTTTTTGGTAACATTTTTAAAAATGCAAGAAGTCTTCTAGACAGAAAATTAAAATGCTTCAGTGCCTCTAAGGCTTCCATAGGTTATTGAAAACCTATGGAACCTATTATTTGTTCACAACTGGTAAGAAGTAAAAAATTGCTCTTCATTGTCATTTTACATTAGGTTTTGGGGATTTGCAAACTACCATCAGACTACTTCTTTATGGTGAATTTTATATTGGCATATCACAGACCTGCTGTAGCATATCAATTTCCAACTCTCAAAATTGAAAGGAAATCATGCCCAATTATTGAAGGAAAATTGTTTTCTAACTTAGATACCCACAAAAGCATTGACTGGTTAAACTTCTCCATGAAGTTGAACTGATGCCATGAACACATCATTTAGAAGCAGAGGTGCTTTTTTGCAGTCGTTCTTAAATGGTAGCAGGACTTTTAATGTCAGTCCTGTTAACTGCAAAATTTATCTACATTTCAGCTCTGATATATTCTGCATCTTGCCTCAAACTGACTGTGAGGCTGATGAGTGGCTTTGAGATGTGTGTTACTAAAGATGACGTCTCTTCCTGAGAAGAAAATACAAGTTTTCAACAAGGAGTTGAAAGGAAGGAGTTGGTTTTTTTTTCCTATTTAAATACACACAGCCTGTGTGGAGTAAGGAGGGTGAAGGCATTTCTTTTATGTCATCCCTTTCACCCTTTCTCCCTTTTCCCTCCCATCCCATACTCAGCAGGGAGAGAAAGATCTTCAAGAAGGTGTTTGCAGAGAGTGGAACAGACTCCATTCTGCTGCTTCTGAGTCACTGTTTCAGGCTGAGCAGGTTGCTGGTTCTCCTGCTTCAAGGAAGTCATTCTTTTGAAATGTGCTTTGGTCAGACACTTCACCTTGCACAGATTTCAGTCATTTTGCTTGAGTCTGCAGTAAAACAAAGATATTTCCTCTTACCTACTCCTAAGTTAGTACCAGCTCAGGCTCACCTGGAGCTGGAAAAAAGCCCCACTGAGGACTGTGGTCCCAGTGGTTAATAGATACCATGAAGTTCCATGCTCATCTCCTTGTTTCTGTAACTGCATCACAGAGTATCAGGTTGGCAGAATTTACTGAATTGTCCCAGACTCCTACCCAGACACGTACTTTGTGCAGATGAAAAACCCCACATTCTTTTACTCCTGCTCTACCTTCATAAAGGTCACTTGGAAACATTCCCACTTCAAATATATACACATCCAGAAAGGTTAGAATCACCCAAGGGTTTAAGTGAGGACAGTGATTTCCAGAAAAATTGACTGTCTAAAGCATGAGCTCATCTGCTTTCAGTTTTTCAGTCACTTCATTACACTCAGCTGATGAACTGCAAGGAATTATTTCCTTTTTTTCTTTTGCTTACTACAAATGTATACATCCACTCAATCAGCATGAAACTCTTTTCAACAGATCACTGAGATCTAGTAAGCCTGAAGCTCACATCTACCATCACCTCAGACAAGTATATCCTTGGAAAATCAACATTCTCTGTACATAGAACTTCAAAAATATTAACTTCAGCAATATTAAATAGACAATTTACCCAACAGCGTAGTCTTATTACTGAAAACTAGCTTACAGAACACTGCTAATGACTCAGATCAGCAACTCTTCTTACTTATCTCACTTTTAAAATTTTATCCATGTCTGTAGAACCAAATCTAGGAAATTCTTAACAGCATTTCACAATATGTAGTTAGGCAATCAATTCCTCCACTCCAAAATAATTTTCTCAATATGCTTTAGTGAGATGTCATCATAAGAGTGAGATAAATTGTCACCTGATTTTCATTCTTAGAGTCCAAGGAGGCATGTTGGCCATTTCATGCCATTAGCTATGTTCCAATACACACATACACACAGATAAATCATTTATCAGAAAACCAATTAACATTTTCAACTTTTCCTTCAGTATCACTTTTTGCTACTCAAACAAAACATATTGTTATTAAAGCCAAAGAAATGGGCAGTGCTGAATGATTTGTGAAATTATGTGCATTGTGTATCCTAGCAGCATGCATTTTTAAGTATTCTTAGACTAGCACTTAGCAACTTGCTCTCCCATGAAATGGATGACATGAATAAACAACAGGTAAGAAGATTTATTTCCCTTCAGAGTGAAAAAATGAGGGGGTCCCAGTGGTGGAAGCATCTTCATTAATTCTCCTCTCCAGTAAAATGATACCTTCTTACAGCTGAAGGGTGCAACATATCTACATTTTGTAAAATATCTTTGCATTACCACATGGGAGGGACAGTACAACTGTAGAACACTATCAATAACATTTTCTATTTTCCATTAAAAAACAGCCATTTTAATTGCAAAGGATAGACAGAAAGCAACAAATATTGTTCATCAAGGGAGACTTCAGCATTGCATTATCAATAAACATTTCTTTTCCTTAAAAATAAGTATGAAAAGAATGAAAAGTCACGAAAAAGATTGCCGATTTTAGCAATATGCTAAGTGCTGCAGTTACAGAAATAAACCCTCAACCTGCTGAACTTTACACTCTGGGAAACACAAGCTTTCCCAGTTTTTATGAATGCTGTATTTATGGAATCACAGATTCCATTAGGTTGGAACAGACCTCTGAGATCATCGACCAAACACCACCTTGCCAACCAGACCACTGCACTGAGTGCCACATCCAGCCTTTCCTTAAATACCTGCTGGGAGAGTGATTCCAGCACCTCCCTGGGCAGCCCATTCCAATGCCCAATCCCCCCTTCTGTAAGAAATCCTTGGTGTGTTCAACCTGAGCCTCCACTGGCACATCTTAAGACTGTGTCCTGTCCTGTTGTTGGTTGCCTGGGAGAAAAGGCTGACACTCAGCTGGCTACAACCTCCTTTCAGGGAGCTGCTGAGGGCACTAAGGTCAGCTGTGAGCCTCCTCTTCTCCCAACAACGCCAGCCCCCTCAGTCACCCATAAGTCATGCACTCCGGGCCCTTCAGGAGCTTTGTTGCCCTTGTCTAGACCTCCCCCAGCACCTCCTTGTTCCTGAATTAAGGGGCTCAGAATTGGACACAGGACTTGAGGTACAGGGGACGAATCACTGCCCTGCTCCTGCTGGCCCCCACTATTTCTGGTAGATGCCAAGATGCCACTGGCCGCCTTGGCCACCTGGGCGTGCGCTGACTCATGTTCAGCCACTGTTGAGCAGCACCCCTAAATGATTTTCTGTTGGGCTGCTTCCCCCCCAAGTCTGCCCCTGCCTGTAGCAATGCAGGGGGTTATTGTGGCCAGAGTACAGGTCCCAACACATTGGCCTTGCCCCATTAATCCAGCCTGTCCAGGTCCCTCTGTAGGGCCTTCATGCACTCCAGCAGATCAACACTGACCCAACCTGGTGTTATCTGTGAGTTTGCTAATAGCAGACTCATTTCCATCATCCAGATCATCAATAAAGGTGTTAAACAGGACTGGCCCCAGCACAGACCCCTGAGAGTCACCACTGGTGACTTTCCCCAGCTGGATGCAGCACTGCTCATCACCACCCTCTGGGCCCAGCCATGCAGCCAGTTCTGAACCCAGCAGAGATGCTCCTGTCCAAGCCATGGGCTGCCAGCTTTTCCAGGAGTGTGCTGTGGGAGTGTCAAAAGCCTTGCTGAAGTCTCAGAGACAACATCCACAGCCTTTCCCACATCCACCAGGTGGGTCACCTGGTCATAAAGGGATATCAGGATGATCAGGGAGGACCTGCCCCTCCTAAAGCCCTGCTGGCTGGGTCTGACCTCTTGGTTGTCCTGTAAGTGCCATGAGATCACTCACTCAATCTGCTCTGGCTATTCAGTTGCCAAACAGGCATAAGGAATTTAATTTTTTTCAATTTTAAATGTGAGAGAAATGTTAGGCAACAGAGCGGATGCCATATTTCTGAACCTTATTCAGGGGAAAGGTTATTCTGTCACCTAGCACAGCAGAAGTTGCTCGTCTGCTTTGCCTACACTTGACAGAAAAACGGATTTCACAGAACTCTTGTTTAGAAGTACAGTATAGTTCCAAACAACACTTTTAGTAAAATTAATTCACACTTTTGCCTGAATGAGCCATAGGAACCATATGTATTTTTGTTACAGCCAGCCTCCACTTCTAGTGAGTCATTCACAAAAAAAAAAAAAAAAAAAAAAAGAAAAAAAAAAAAAAAAAAGAAGAAAAAAAGAAAAAAAAAAAAAAGGCACTTTCACTATAAATATGAAAGCTGACTACTTTTTTCATGTGCTGGGATGACCGCATTGCCCCACTGTCAATGAGAAATTGAAATTCTCACCTGTGTTTCCATTTGAAAGGTTTTACTAACTGAGTAATTGAAATAACTCAGTTAGTAAAACCTTTCAAATGGAAAGACAAAGTAAGTGAGAAAAGGACAGGGATACAACACTGCTGAAGACTCTCAGTATGTGATCATCCTCCCAGCAAGGTCTCAATGGCAGACTTTAGCTGTCCAGATGCAGAATTTGATTCAGCATGACTTTACATCATTGCTTGTCCAAAGAATCCCTAGAGAAGATCATACTATAGCTGTCCCCTCCCTTTCCATATACAAGAGGGAAGGAGAAAATAGAAACAGCTTTGTAGCAAGAATCCTCTTCCACTGCAGTGGGCCCTACTGGATCAGGCCACTCTAAGTCCCCATGTCCCTAAACTGACCAAGGCAAAACAGACTCTTTCCACAGAAATCATGTCATGCTTTTCCTGCAGTAAAAATGGCACAAATGGAAGGTGACTGGCTGACAGTTGCCATAGAATTGGAAAACATATGTGTCTTTCTTAGGAAAGACAGGGAAAGCTGGAGT
>VWYO01016991.1:17272-38108 GCA_013400275.1 Rhadina sibilatrix | reverse complement strand
GCAGGTCATCTGCTCATGAAAGGAGATCAGCTTTTCCAAGCAGGACCTGTCATAAACCCATGCTGACTGGGCCTATTCCTTTGGTTAACCTGTATGTTCCCATGATGGCAAGATATCCTTTTCCATAGCCTTTCCTGGCACTGAAGTCAGACTCACAGACCTGTAGTTCCCCATCTGTGTCTCCTTTCAAGTGACTACTCTTATCTCTTTGTACATCTTTTAAAATTAGATAATCGGGAAAACGTCAATGTCTCCATTAGAGGTAGAGTTCTACCCTACCTCTTTGGCTTTTTCCAAGTCAAAGGCCCCTAGTAGTTCTCAGGTCTGTGCTCAGATTGTGATATTAATAGCAGTGACATTATATAGCCTGATTTTGCTGTATTAATCTAATAATCTCATCAGTTTAAACAGTACAGCTGTGTTTTGAAGTATACTTCAGCCTGAGACATCCTCCATGGCAAGTCATTAGCAATCTCATAGAATCATAGAATGGTTTGGGCTAAAAAGAATCTTAAAGATCATCTAGTTCTAATCCCCTGATAAGGTAAGAAACACCTTCAACTAGACCAGGTTGCTCGGAGCCCCAGCCATTTACCCTGGCCTTCTAGACTTCAGGAATGGGGTCTACAAAAGCTTCTCTGGGCAGCCAGTTTCAGTGTTTCATCATCCTCACAGTAAAGAAAGTCTTCCTAACATGGAAACTAAGCCTACTTTCTTTTAGTTTAGAGCCATTCACCCTTATCTTGACACTACCTGCTCTTGCAAGAAAGTGCCTCTCCATCTGGCCTATAGGTTTTCATTTGTCTGCTGGATGTCCAGAACTATGTTACCCTTAAAACATCTCTTTTACAGGTTGAACAAACTCAATTTTCACAGCCTTTGCTCAAGGAGAGGTGCGTCCACCCCCTAATCATGTTGGCCTCCCTCTTCTGGACTCACTCCAACAGGCCCATGTCCTTCCTGTGCTGGGACCCCAGAGCTGAATGCAGGGTTCCAGGTGGGGTCTCACTAGAGCAGAGCAGAGCAGAGAGGCAGAATCCCCTCCTTCCCCTGCTACCCTCGCTGCTTTGGATGCAGCCAGGACACGTTTGGCTTTCTGGGCTGGGAGTGCTCATGGCTGGGTCATGTCCAGCCTCTCATCCACCAGCACCCCAAAGTTCTTCATGGCAGGGCTGCTCTCTGAGTTTATCCCCCAGATTGTGTTGGCACTGGGGGTTGCCCCAACTCAGATGCAGCACCTTGCACTTGGATTTGTTAAACCTCATGATATTTCCATAGGCACATTATTCAAGCCTTGTTTCTTGGAGACACACCGTCTTTGACCTTCCTTTTCTAGTTAACTTCTGTAGAAGCCATGTAATTCTTTGTGTCTCTTTCTAGGTTCAGTTCCAGCTTCACCTTGGCCTTCTTCACCCCATCCCTACATAAAAAGACTTATTGTCTATATTCTTCCCCATTCACCCGTCCTTGCCACCACTCTCTGTGCATTGGCTTCTTCCTCTAATTCTATCAGCAGGTCTCAGCCATGTCCTTCTCCTGGCTGTGGCCTTGCTTAATTTCTTTCTCTGAAGGACTGATAGCTTTTGCTCAAAGGAAGGCTTTCTTTTAGATCTACTAGTCCTATTCATTTCCTTTGCCCCTAAGGGTAGTCTTCCTGAAAAGCTGAAAGTCTGCTTTCCTAAAGTTCAGGGGCCTCTCTTGACTCCTTTCTTGACCCATATTCCTCAGGACTGTGAACTCCACCAAGGCACAATCACTGCCTCCTATCTTGACAACCCCCATTAGCCCCCTTGTGCCGGTGACCAACAGATCCAGTGACACCTCCCCTATTGTAGGATTGCTTCCTGGCTCAGGCATTTATCCACCATGCATTCCAGGAATCTCAAGGGCTGCCTGCAGGTACTTCTCCAGCATGTGCAGGGTGGTTGAAAAGTCCCCCAGCAGCAAAAGAGCCCGTGACTGCAATGCCTCCAGTAGCTGGAGCAGGCAGGCTTTGTCAGTGGTCTCTCCTTGGCTGGGAGCCTGTCCCAGACACTGACCAGAGGTCCCTTTGTGGCCTCGTTCCGGGACCATATCCCACCAGCTTTGACTTGCTCGTGGCTGTTCTTCAGAGACTCCTCATACTCAATGCAACTCCTGATGTAGAGGGCAATCCCTCTGTGTCTCTTTTATCCCATGTCCCTTCTGAGCAGCCTGCAGCCATTGTTAGTCACACTCCAGTCATGGGATCCCTCCCACCAAGTTTCAGGAATGACAACAAGGCTTAACAGTCCAGCCGCACACTGGCTTCCAACTCCTCCGGTTTGCTGCCCAAGTTGTAGGACAGAAACAATTTCCTTTTTTCAAAATCAATTACCCTTTTCACTAAATTGTTGATCTCTGTTCCCCAGTTCATGAGTGTTTGTCATTTAACCTTCAATGTGTTCTTCCCTTTTAAAATGCCTCAATCTGGCGTGTGTCAATGATGTTTTGAATCAAGCACATTCACTGATACAACATGAGGTTTTTCTTCCTAATCTCTAGTATTGCAGATCCCTTGTGAGGAAGAGCTGTTTTGACATCTAGAGAACTGAAAACACATGTAAAAAGAGACCATCCTTTCCACCATGCTCATCCACACTGAGCAAAGTGGCTGATGTCTTACTTTATTGCCACCAGCAGAAGACTACTTAAGGAGTCTAAATTAAAGATCAAACAAAGAGCTAGACAAAAAATACTTATGGAATATTGCAACCTAACAAACTTTTTTAGCATATTTCTCAAAAATGTTTGTTGGAAGTTTTGAAAATGCAGACCTTTCTCCTATCTTAAAAGACTCCATACTTGATAACTATATTATCTTTCTTTCGTCTGTGTATACATTCAGGCCATAATTTTCCTAACCCATTTAATCCAATCGTAGAACTCAAAATATTTTCAAAATAGATGCAACAAGAGATGAAAAATTTTGAGGATTACAGCCCAATAACATCCCAAATTTATAGTCTAAAGTTGCATATAGCATTTAAAATTTTTTTCTTGATTTTTCAGAGGAATATTGCTGTGCAAAGGGAGGAAGTAGACTCAAAATTATTCAAAGAAAACAATAGGTTTGATGGTATCACTCTGTTTCTCTTTAGTGCAGGAAAGAATGAACAATTCCATTACTGATAACTGCAATTACCAGTGGTTAGTTACTTTGAAATTTCATGACTCTGGCCAAAAGATCAACTCATAAAGTCAGGTTTTCTTTTTGTTTGTTTGCTTGGGGGTGTTTTTGTTTTTGTTTTTGTTTTTGTTTTTGTTTTTGTGTGTGTGGTTTTTGGTTGGTTGGTTGGTTGGTTGGTTGGTTGGTTGGTTGGTTGGATATTTCATTTTTTTGTTTGGGTTTTGTTTTTGTTTTTGGTTTTGGTTTTAATTGTGTTTTTAATTTTGTTTTTAACATATTCCTTATGTTGTTCTCAGAGCCTGTCTGGTTTTTCTTACATTCTCAGATGAACAAAAGAGAAAAAATCTATTTACTTTTACTAAGATGTCTTGATGCCTTTCAAAAATATCATTAATAATTACTTTTCTGTTGAAATTTCTTTAAAACATACATAGAACAGGGGGAAAATATCAGTGTTTAAACAATTCATTTTTTTGAAGTTAAAAAAGGAATGAAAAAAATTCCTTGCCATAATTTCCATGTATTAAAAATGCAAAACTAGATTTTTACCATACCATGTTTTATCATCTTCATTATAAAACCCTTCACTTCCCCTTAGATACCTCCTTTTTTGAGTATTACTCTCCCTGTTTTCAGAATGTTACACTAATCAATGTTTTGCAAAAATTTGTCACAGAAATCTTAGGTCTTGTGGTTTATCATCAGTATCATATTGTAGAAGTGCTGTTTTTAATAAAATATGGTACAATCTGAGGTTTCTTTTGAAAGTGTATTTATATTTCAAGCATTCCTATTTCCTTAAATCAATTCCCTCTGTATAAATTTTTTGTGGGTAAATTTTTACGTGTTGTATACAGGACATCTAAAATTAATCATTTTAGATGATGCACATACCATGTGCACATAATCAGAAGTTTATAGTGGAGATAACTCCAATAGCTTTACAACGTCCCGTGTGTGACATGTCTGAAAAAAACTGAGTAAAGATACTCAGTTGGTTGCCCCCTGAGAGGCACAGAGGAGAGAGAACCATTCTATTACATTAAAAAAAAAAAAAAAAATCCTGCCTTTAAACACTCTTCCACACTGAATGTTACCACTTTGGAAGTATGTGTGTAGCTGTGCATATACACACACATGTTTATGTGTTACTTTGTCTATCTGAGTACTACTTGTTGGGAAGTATTTTCAATGCATTAAATGTAAAATACAAGCACAATCCAATCCTGATGTCACTCACCAGTAGTAAGTTTTTCAGTGTGCATGACTTGCTGACTTCCACAACCCAGTGGAACTGTGTGTTCCCACTCAGCCTTGTATGTTTAACTGCCCAAAAGTCTTCACAGGACTAGATTACTCCCTATTGTCAAATCTCGGAATAGAATTTATTTCTCAAAACAGGAAGTCAGGTTGTTACAAAGGTTTCTGAAGATATATTTCCTACATGGAGATTTCTGAACAAATCTACTCTAACCCAAATGTGTGCATAGGCTTCAAAATGTGCAGTATAATCCATTAATCCGCTGCACTTTGTTGCTGTTGTATTGTTTGTTGGGTTTCTGCAGTGTAAAATAACAAAAAAGGAAGGCATATGATTTTTCCAGATGGCTGTTTTTTATCATCTGAGTTGCCATTTTCAGCAACAGTAAGTAGGTGGAATGACTTACCAAACTTGGAAACCTGATATGAGGGCTGGGCTGCAGCTGACCAGATGGGAGCACTGTTGAAATAGGTGCCACAATACCAGTTGCTGTCCTCAGTAATATCTTTGATGATAAAACACATCATTGCTAACACAGGCACTTAAAGCCCCATTTTTTCCATCTGGGGGCCCACACTGCAATGCAGAAGTTTGCAGAAATATTCACAAAGGTTTCTTGATTACACGTTCATGACAGGAAGACCTGCAGAGGTGTATTTTCTTCACAGCATTAGTTGAATAGATTTGTCACCACAGTGCTGGCGCCACAGTAACTTTTAGTTTGCTTTTATGATTTGTGTCTTGCTCAGAAGTTGTGGGTGGTACTAATTCAATTTAACTGTCCTTTCCTGTGCTACCCTTATCTTTACAGTAATATACAAAATGTATCTTACTGTAAACAGTGCAAGTGTGCATCACTGACTTCAGGTCAGGCTGTAGTACAATTGCTATATGCATGAAATCAATGGGGAATTATTTATTCACACTGGAAATACTTGCATTAGGATCATATGCAAAGCTATCATTGTAGATTGCTTTTCAAATTACTTGGAAACTGCAAACTGCAAACAACTGTGACCCATTTCTATTTGTTGCTAACTAAATTTTCTAATTCATAGAAACAGAGTATACTTTTTGTTGTAACTTACTTTTTTCAGAGTGACATATGACTTTGGTCACTGTCATTAACTCACACTTCAAGTGCTTCATTTTGTCCCAAATTTACCAGATAGCAATGAAATATAGCTATACATTGAAAGATATATATACTATTATATTATTATTATTATACAACTATATAATTTAAAACATGATATGTTTACATATGTTTAAATATAATCCAGTTTTATATTTATTTCCATTTTCTGTGTGTTATGAACATTATATTTTTTGTAAGTTTACAAGCACTCAAAAACAACTTTCTTATGCAGGAATGCCTTTGTAAACAAAACTGCTGAGTAATAGGAAGTCTCTGGTGTAAAATAATTCTTAAAACGTGTAGAGAAGAGCTTTTTTCAATTATTCACAAGTTACAAGTGAGCAGAAATTTTCCGTGAAAAAATGCAGAGCACAAGTAATGCAGACAGGGAATCAAGAAAAAAAGAAAAAAAGTCTCAAACAGAAAAGCCCCAAACAGAAAAGATAACACAAAGAGCAAACTGTTATGAATTTCTGGTCAACAGTGTTGAAGAAAGCAGAAATAGAAAACTCAGTCTTGCCACATGAACTCCCTACAATAAAGTCTTAGTCTACCTTGAAGCAATGACAGCCTGCAATACAACAATGTTTCACTTCCAGAGTACAATTTTATGTTTTCTTCTGATGTAAAATCACTTGGCAGAAGGTTGTAGAATGAGATAGAGAGGCTCTAGAGACTAGAGAACAAATGAAAAAGATTTGATGACTCAGTGAGAGCTGTAGCTTTCATGTTGCCTTCTGTGACAGTGTGAAGGTTCTTGGCAAGGGCAGAAAGTAGGCTTTAAATCATGGCATATTTTAGTGTAAAACTAGATGATTCTCTGTCAAAAGATGAGTATGTTCTTTTTTTTTTTCATTACTGCCATTAGGAAGGAAAGAAATGGACCTGCTAGATGATAATGAGGTCGGACACTCCTCACCTCATGTGTTTGCTGACTTGCAAATAAGATATGAACCTGCACTCCTTATCCACCATCTTCAGTGATATGGACAGGTTTAATATTTCAAAATTTTCAATTTAATCTCTGCACACATGGAACCAGAATTAATTTATGGGAAATCTAGTGGTCTGGAAATCATCTCACATGAAATCATCTTATTCATTTTCATCCTCTGGAAATCATCCCATTCACTGCCTTGCTATCAGATTGATACACTTGTAATTAAAATAAAACGAAAATTCAAAATTTTTTCAATTGTTTTAGTAAACACTTGGGACAACAATTTTCTATTAACCACCTGGAACCCAGAGCTGGTTGGTGGCAGAATCATACTCATGCTTTTAGCAAGTGAATACATAGATCCATTGGTCTGTAGATCCCAAACACCAGTAAATGGAGCATTTTAACAGAAAAATGTTATGGACAAGTTCTATTCTTATAAAGCCATTTGGATTATCTGTGTAAGGAGCATAGTATGTTTTGCATCCAAGACAAGCCAAGGTCCCTGATCCTGGCTAAGGAGTGGAAGTTTTACAGAAGTTTGTAGTCATCCTAGAAATTGAATATGTGATGCATGCAATCACCTGATTACTGCCTGCAGAAATGCAGTGCATCTTGCACAGTTTGACAATGGAGGGTTTCCATGTAGGTGCTTGTTTTTTTCACAGAAATTATTTATGCTGCAACTCTATTTTAGTCTATATCCAATGTAAAGTTTTATATTGAAAATCGAAGTGTCCTATGATTGCATATTTGATTTTAATCATTTACACATATACTCAGACTGAAGCTTGTACAAATACATTATTCAGGACACAATAGCTTATTTCTATTTCATTTTAAAGATTTTATTGTTTTCTCTTTCTCTTTAGTTCATATTAATTTGTTATGATATTCATTAACACTTTCCTAAACCTTAGGAGCTGAATGATCTATTAGTCAAAAGTTGTAAGAGAAAATTAAAGTGTGCATGGACTAAGATGAAGGCTCTGCTACTTACTGGTTTGTTACCATCTAAATGAAGTCAAATGCTGGCTAGACATATGTTCAGTTTCTTGTAAGGGAGAAAGGACAAAAAAGAGGGGGGAAAAGTGAGTGTCTCACCCTTATAGACTAAGACTAATTACACTTCCTGGAAGTCATTAAGGTTCTGGCAATTATAGAAAAATTGTTTCCCAAGAACAGACCATTCGTAATTGTTCATGACCCTTATTTTGGTTGTTAGTTTGTGGAACATGCTTTCAAACAAGTTGTAAACCAGTTTCTGTATGTCAAATAAAGCAGAAAGACAAAACCCTTACGTTGACATGGAGGTGGTAGTTATCACTCACATTTTGTGAGATTTCAACCTTATCACATAAGGATCTTTAAAGGAAGATATTTAACAAATAAATTATTGCTACCAATTATCCATTTTCTTTTTACCTATGTTTACATGTTACAGTTACAACATGCTTTGCTCAAGATACGTAGGGTTCAACCACACTCTGAAAAAGCAATATAACAGCTCTGTTTGAAGTATAACTTATTCTACAATGCAACATCTCTTCTAATGTGTTGGTAGTGCAGACTCCTTTCAAAAAGTGTCTGAAGCTTTATCACGTAGGAGACTAGGGGTAGAATTGGGAAAGAGAGTATTTGTACTTGTCAACAGCTTGGGCCCATTTAGGGAATGCTAGCTGCCATTACTATAATAGCCCTCTCCCTACATACCCCTCTCCCCTTTCTTCCCTCTCCTTTCTCCTCCAAACTCTTTGTGATGTGGACTAGGCAGGTTTTAGAAGAGTCTGCACTAACACTTAAAATTGCTTAAGCAACTTAAGCTAAGCATCCCTAATGATTTATCCTTGCCAACTATGATTATTCCATAGCTGTGAGCAAGTGGCTTGTTTGCTGAATACTCAGAGTTACTCCTAGTTTATAAGTAATATTTAGAGTCTGCAGAAAGGATAGTGTGAATACAATTGGAAGAATAGAATCCAGCACATTGGATTCACATGTGAGTAAAAATCTGTGGTAGGGAATCACTGTTTCCCCACAGTATATTAGCCTAAAAAGGGAAAAATCATATCTTTTTCCTTGTATTACTTCACGTATATTTCTTTTGTCAAATCTATAAATCCAACAAGATGTAAACCAGACTCCCTGTAAAAGTCTTATTTTATTGTGAATTACTCAGTTTGGAGAAGGGATGGGAAGAACTTAAATTTCTAATGATCATTTTGATAATTAATCATTGATAGTGATCAGAATTTTTAATGATCATACTTCTGGATGTCTATGACCAGTAACTGCATAAACAAAATCTTTCACAATCCCTTTTTCCTGCCTTATGGCATCATTTTGCCTTTTTCTAAAGCACACTTTCCATATTTGAACTCATGAACTGAAATGCTGGGGCTTTTTTTTTTTTTTCCTAGAGACTGAATTCTATTCTTTAAGATTGTTCTAACACTCCAATTTTAATGCTGTTTCAACTTTTTTTCTAAATAAAAGATCAAGACCTTTGAAAAATATTTCATTTCAGACTTTAATGTGTTAATTTTCAAGAATTTAAATTAAAGACTAAAAATGGTAGACCGAGATAAATCCTTACTTTAGACTAATCATGGCATAATATTTACTGTTTACTGGAAACCATGATCAATAAAACCAGATATTGTTTGATTTTTCTGCTCTTGCTTAATGGAGGTAAATTGAACTGAGGAGCACAAATGACCTTTCACAATCATCCTTCATCTTTTGGTCACAACCAGAGTTGATCAAAGCAGCTTTCTACAAAAACTTTTCCTCATTCTCTAGAGTCTGGTGAGCCTGGAGAGGCTACTTGTGTACTGCTTTGAGCTACCACTTGCTTCTGTGCTGGATATGACTGCGGTATTGTGATATGGAGACATGGTACATTGTTCCCAGTTACAAAACCTACCCAAAAACAGAGGGAAGGGGTCAAAGTCGAAAAAAGTCCTATTAGACTTGAGAGTTCATTGTGATTTTCTTCCCCCATAAAAACACAGATAATTTCTGACATTCTACCACAGAAATATAGCTAAACTGACAGCATAATCACACACTTGCTGATTCAAGGAGATGGATGCATATATACCCAAGCATTAGAATGTCCATAACAATGATGGTTAATTCAGACTATAAGCATCTAATCACAAAGGTTAATAGAAAGGCTGTGAATAGGACTTGACAAAGGGCCGTTTTAAATCATGAGAAAACACTATTCTTCTTGAAAAGATGGGAGAGATAAATACTTTTAAGAGGAGGAGTGTGCTCAGCTATTGTTACAGTGAATATTTTCAGGAAGTATTATCATAATGATTTTGCATTGCACCATATTCCTGAAGAATATTCTTACAAATAAAACAACACCGGGTGTTGAAAGAAAAAAAAAAAAAATACATCTCACAGGTTAAGTATGCTGAATTAGGTGCATGTATGAAGATGTATGGGGAAAGAGTGAAAGATCCAACATAGAGTAACAGTGGAGCAAGATATATGCATTCTGTACAAAATTGTATTCAGTTACCAGGAAAGAGATGGTATCCTCACCTGTATTTGAGGTCCAGATTTACAAAACTTTGTTTCATTTAAATAATTATTCATAGAGTCATATCATAAACCAGTAAAATAGTTCAGGTTAGAAGGGAGCTTGAAAGGTCAACTGCTCCAGCCTTTCATGGGAAAGGGATCCTAGATAAAAATTATCTAGCATTCTGGTAAGTTCCATCTTGAGAGCCTCGAGTAATAGGGACTTTATCACATCCTGTGGGGAGAGTGTTCCAGTGAATTATTGGTCTTAATTCTTTATAATTGCAAAAAATTCTTTCATACATTGATATAAAACTGCTTGCAGTGCAACATGTATCCATTTCCCCTTGTTTTCTCAATTTGACTTCTAAAGAGTCTCCATTCTCTCTCTAACAGCCCTCTAAGTATTGGAATGCTGTGATGTACCAGCATATTGGGAACTCAAGCCACTCTTTGTTGAAAGACTAAACCAACATTTATCCACTTTAAATGTCTTATGTACATGGAGTATAATTGCTCCTATTAATAAATGCATTGCTCTTTATTTCTTTTTATTTAGGCTTTTTGTTAAGGTGTATTTTTAAAGGAATATTAGAACTCAAATAATAATACCAAATGAATAATTTTTAAAAAGTGAAGCATGAGAATTAAATCAATTAAAAAACATTTTGAAAACCTGCTATTAGAAAAAGCATATTAAAAGTACTTAGTAATTGAGGAATTGCTTGCTGTCACCAAAATATATATAAACACTGATGTAAATTTTATTTACCATCAAACTAAGAGTTAAACTTCAAATAATACTCCATCCTTTTGAACATGCAAATTCTAGTAAATGAGTATATGTTGATACAGATGATTTAGAAAGGTTTACATGGAAGAAAAATGTAGCATAAAATAAGAGAAAGCCCATGTACTTAGATCTAATACAGGAAGAGTGTTTTCTTTTTGCCATTAAATCTCTAAATATCAAATAAATAATCTTTAACAGCAACTAGTGTGACATCCAAGTTTTAGGAATCTCTAATCTTTTCTAAATGTCACCTTGATTTCTGAGATTTATTGCTTTTTATGGAACGAAAATATAGGAATTATTACTGCAAGTAAGAGGGCTCAAAAACTCTCATAACTGTGGTGCTTTCTTAATTGGTGGATTACCAAGTAGAAGATCTTATTTTCAAAATTTAGGTAGTAAAGCAAAAAAATTGAGAATTTAAGATCATATTTTAATCACTTTTAGTAGCTGAAGGAACCCTGAACTTCAGATATTCTTGTAGGATAATTTAAGAAAAAACACGGCAGCACATCAGAGCTGCTTTCTTCTTTCCTATTTACGTCTTTGTGTATGATGTGTAAGCAAAAAGGTTTCACCATATGGTTTGATCACTCCTACCTTTGAAAAAATAAATGAAAATTAATGGCTTTTTCTTTGCATAAAATTTCAAGCCATGAAACTGCAACGTCTTTTAATCTATCAAAATACTATGGCATACACAAATATTGTATCATTAGCATATGTCATTTAAAATGAAAGATACCACTAAAATAGTTTTCTAATGTCTTGTGACAGATATAATCCTAGGAAAAGCATAAAACCTGGTTTACAAACACTTCTGTTGTCACACTGTCAATTCTTAAAACAAATGTTATGATACATTAATATGTCAGGATGACTGTATATCGGATTGAAATGTAATAATCTTAAATTATTCTTTTCATGGTTAGGCAGGCCGGCAAACCTGGATTGCAAGTGACAATTCAGTTTGTATTGTTGTGACTCAGCAGATGTTCTTGTGCCTCATATACTGATATTATACTAATATAGCAGCATGTAAGTCAAGACAATAAAGCACATGTACACCTAGTTCTTTTGAAAGCAAGGCAGCATACTAACTTTGAGGACTTCCGTGTTTTGTTTTGTGAACACAAAGCTTGTGCAGAGCACAAGAAGGGAGTTTTTATGTTGTCACCTAGGGACACTTAGGAGGATTAAAAACCATGCAAAATATCAGCTGTGAAACAGCAAAGAAACAAAAATAACTAACATTTTCTTTCAGGGAATGCAAATGATATTACTACTACTACTACTACTACTACTACTACTACTGGTATTATTACTACTACTTCTGCTGTTATTATTGTTATAGTAGACAATGCATAAGATGTGTTTTTAAAGATCTTTTTTGTTTGTTTATATCCATGAGTGTTTATTAGACTCAGTCCAAATTTTCCCTGAAGAAATGCCTTTCCATAGGAGAGTTATTCCTTCTTGACATAGGCATCACAGCAAAAAAAGCTGTGCACAGGTGATCTGTGGGGCAAGAAAGGGTGGATAAACAAACAGGAAAAGGTAAGAAACTATTCAAAAAAAGAAAAAAGACTGAATTAATTCCCATTTTCCCAATTCTTTTTCTTCCTGGAAAGCATAGTATAACTATGTAGTATTGGAGGGTTAGTAGTGGTAAGATGTCACACAAATGTTGTTGTCACTGTGACAGTTTCAGTTCTGCCTTGCCTTCTATATGGCTTTAGGAAAGTCTGGAGTACAAATTATTCAAACATGGAGCTGGCAGCTGCAGCTTTTAGTTTCAATTAAAATATTTTAACTGGGAACATGAGTCCAGCCTTTACTACAATAAATTCCAATAATAAGTGGCAGAGTTCTGTAATGAGAGAAAAAAATAAGAAATTAAGAGAATGGATGAAAGGAGATGGTAAACAATGTTATTGGAAACCAGCTAGGTCCATGTAGAAAGCTGAAACAGTAGTGGAGAGCATGAAAAAAGCACTGAACCATGAGACTGAAGGAAGCATTTTAAGTATCAATGGGCTTTGCATCTGGATCTTTACCCGTTCTTGGGAAAAATAACTTAAAGTAGAATTCTCTTACTCTTCCAGTTTAATATTCTTGGAGGAGAAGTACAGGCTGACAGGAGCCAAAATGGTGTCATTTTTTCCATCTTGAAAAAGGTGAAAAGTTAGACACCTGCAACACCCCAAGGTCAAAAATGGCTTATTACTTATTACTTTCATGGTCAAGCTTTAAGATGTCAAAATAGATTTCATTGATGTGAAGTAAGCATACTTGTTAGAGATTACAATGTTTATATTTTAACTGTGGCCTGTGTGTTTACCTTTTTGACACCATCATTATAAGTTTGTTTTGTTCCTTTATCCCTTACAATCCATCAAATACAATGGTTAGAATCATACAAAATAACAGATTTCATGATTATTGATTTTCCTTTCTAAATCTGTCTAGTAATAAGGAAGATAGGTTTTTATGGGGAAAAACTGGTGTATGAGTTTTCCTTATTACGAAATATCAGAAATATTAAAACACTGAGACGCAAAATATCTTCCATTTTAGGTTCTGAGTCAATTACCTGGTCTACTTGAAAAAGGTTA
Organism: Rhadina sibilatrix; assembly: GCA_013400275.1. Taxonomy (NCBI): domain Eukaryota; kingdom Metazoa; phylum Chordata; class Aves; order Passeriformes; family Phylloscopidae; genus Rhadina; species Rhadina sibilatrix. The sequence goes on along the minus strand of VWYO01016991.1, from coordinate 24,676 downwards.
ATTTTCACTTTCTCTAGCATGCATCTATATAAGCCAAATACACAAGCATGTGCAGAAATAATTTGTTCCCACTCACACTTTAATTTTGCGTAAACTGAATCAACAAGCTTTGCTTGTAGGATTTCACTTCAATGCTTTCAATATTCCCTACACTCCTAGAATGAAGAAATACACAAATGAGAACTGCTGCACATTTACTGATGTACAGATAGAGCAAAGATAGCTGGCAAACCTTTTTAGCTGTGTGTTGATTATTTGTCTTCAACTACCTTCATCCTCAATTAAACCTTTGTGCTGTGACTATAGATTGATTTTAATTACCCAAGTCAAACTCTGTTGTACACTAATTGTTTGTTATGATTGCACTGTATATTTACATCATGAGATTTTCAACTTATATAATTTCCAACTGTCTTAATTGATAAAGTTAATTAAATTAATTGTGGATTAAGTCAGCTTAATTGATGACATACAGATTTACTATTTTTTTGATAAGAAAGTAATTATTATTCATTAGATAAGCCTCATCATTGCTTTGTGGTGTGAACTTGATAGATGAGGACGCATCACAGGTTGTCAGAGCGTAAACAAAATAAAGCATTTAGTGGATATCTAACTACTTTTAAAGTGTAGTACATGATCAGAACACATTTATTCCACATTCTTTTTAAGATTTGAACAAGTATGAGATAGCATCATGGTGATATTTATTTAATTTCCCTTTATTTTTGTATCATTTGAGATCTGATATTATGTATTGATCTTATTATTACATTGAAGAAGTTAGTGTTGCCATTTATTTAGGATATAGATCCACCCACCTGAGAGCTTACCTGTTGTATTNTCTACTATCTATCTACTATCTAGTATGGGAATACACAAGACAGAGAGTAAAACAGACTTAATTAGCATAACTGGTTTGGTAACCAAGATGCCATGATAGAAACAAACAGAATTCTGAAGATTACAGAAGATGGGATTAAACCTGCTTATGGGAAGAGATTCAATCAAACTCTGCAAGCAAAAGATGTTGTAAAAAGTATAAGTTGTCTGTAAGATCTTTAACCGGATTATTGTAATGGTATATAAGCTTTTGGAAAATCTGAGTAAAATCAAATTCTGATCACCAAATCAGTCATCTTGTCTCTCTATTAATTGTCAATAATCTAGAATCTGAGCAATAACACTGAAATGGCCTTCCCATTTCCCTGCTGGCTGCTGTGCATGAAATGTCAGAAGAGATCAAGAATGATATCCAAATCACAAATGACTGGAACTAATGTAGTTAGATGAAGGCTTGTCATGCATGAGCTATGGCACAGTTAAACATCTTGGTTTCAGCTGCAGCTGAATGTAAAGATAGGTTAAAATTGGGTTGATCAAAATTGGATTGTTCTTACAGAACTGTGAGATCAATGCTTCTTCCACAAAAAGCAATGAAAAATTGAGCTCTGTAAAATGATAAGATTGGGATGGAGAGGTGGTTGAATGCAGATATTGTGGGGTTATACAGTAACTATCCTTTAAAGGAGACACAGTCACTTTACTTCTGTTTAAATTAGACTGAGTTGTTCACATAGAACCAGTATTTTCTGGCTTTTGGTGCTTTAAATAATTACACAGATTACTACTCAGGTGTTGCAAAATGGCCTTTCTGAGACATTAAAGATGCATACTGCCATCTTTGCAACAGAATAGGACATTCTACCCAATTTAGACAAAAATCCATGCATGGATTTTAGATTATATAAATTTGCTGTTTAAGTATGCCTGGGCATGAAACTTTGAACAATACTTCCAGTTGTAAATCTAATGGGGGGAAATCCATATTTAATCCTGATGATGTTAGTCATTATTTGGACTCATTTGAACTTTGAGGAAATGAAGATAAAAGTATGAGACTCTTATGTACAACTGAGACTGATACCAGCGCTTGGTGGGTATTTTTGGCTTCCAAGACTTTATGAACCACAGCTTCAAAAATTATTCTGCTTTGATTTGCCTACTGCTCTAAGCAAGGAAAGTCTCCTGATAGCTGCTGAGCACCTCTGTTTAATTTTTTTTCTCAGGGTGAAAAAATTCATTTGGCTTCCAAACTAAAAATACACAGAAAGGTCCTTATCCAAATTGCAGGCATGTGTTATGTTAGCATGTTGGTAGTAGTCTTTCCTCAACTGTGTAAAGCTCAGTATGGTTTAATGTACTTTTCATCATTTGAAGATCTGTGCTTTGATTTTTAAGGTTACTTGTATTTTAGCCTCTTTGTGGTTTTCCTTAGTAAACACTTCTACAAATCATCTCCTGGAGCAGAATAAACTACATGTGGTATACGCTGCAAAGCCCAGTTTTAATCATTTGTCAAGGATCCCATAGAAGCCCTGTAGCAGAACTGCCACTACAAATTTCTCAGCTGCTTCAGTTGAAGCATCATTTTTTCTTCTTGTTTCTCCCACCAGACTGAAGCAGTGTTTGGCACATTCATTCATAAACTTTGGGTTATTTAACAAGTTGACCTGAAGCATACAGGCAATATCCTCCTGGATTCAGCAACTCTAATATATTTTTTATCCAGGCAGCCTGGATACACTAAAGGGGCTCATTCATTCCTGGACTGTGTGTTTAAAGACTGTGTGTTTAAAAACTGTGTATTTAAAGACTGCATGATAATCTGCACAAGTAAGATATATGGTACTGCTATTCAGCTTCCAAGTCCTTTATTTTCAGAATTCTGAGTGGCTTTGATTTGTAATCTTAATTATTAAGTCTGAACATAAAAAATAATAATTGAGCGTATGAAGAAATTAACCGGGAGTATCTTATGTTGCTGTTTTGATAAAGATGTGCCAGAAATCTAAAATTTCTCATGTCTTGCAAGGGACTGTCATCAAAAACCCAGCAAACCACTGGTGAAGTACAAAGTATAAAAGTTTTGCAGGCATTGAAAGTGCTGCTGTACGCATTTGCTGTTTATAGATGTAAAAATTAATTTTTCCGAAAGCAATGAAACCGTTTCATAATCTTTCTTTCTTTAAATATTTATAAGGGTGAATATGCATAATTTCCAATTAACTTCCCTGGGTTACAACTTTTACAGGAAAATGCTAATTGCAACAATATCCACAGCAGATTCATAGGCATATAACACTTTATTTTCCAAGTGATTTTTTTTAGTGCTATGTTCATATATATTCAGAAATGTATAGTGCATATTAAGCAAGAATATCTTGAATAGAAGAAAAAAACAAACAAACATTAGAACCCTTAGTAGATAGTGAAAAATGGATGCCTAAAAGACATTTGTACTGCTTCCTAGACAGGAATCGGTGTATTTAGATTAACTAAGTGGTGAGCTGCAGATGTAAAACATAAGTATAGACTACTCCATTTCCCAATGAGGAAGAATTTTTCTTGTAAGATGGGGAAAGCATTATTGGCTATGCTGGCGTAAGTCTGGTTATTTATGTTCATTACTATTTCAGCTGATGAAAGAACATATATAAAAATCAGTGTTAAATTCTGTTTTATCAAAATCTTCAGAAGTTTAATTGCTGAGACAAACACAGATGTTTCTACCTCCTAAAAAACTGACCAAACCAATGAGGAGGGGCTCCATTAATATGGATTCTTGTATTGATTCCACCATATTGATTCTATTAAACATCTATTTAACTGATTTTGAGCTATAGGAAATCCTATTAGAGGACTAAATAAACAAATTATATTTGTTTACAATGTTTGCTTTCATTTTCTCACATGCTCAGATTCCAAGAAAGTAATCAAATCAGACTTAAATATAATACAAAAGTAGATGTAGTCTGGTAATTTGATATGTTATTTGAAGATTTGAAAAATAGAGATTCGTATTTTGGAATAAAAAGTGTTATACATTTTTGAAAATATCCTGTAAAACAACAGATGTTCTGTACCACATTTCTCTCATTTGAAAATAGAATAATGGGATGTAAATAGATAGAAATATATAGCAGACCTGGTTAGAAGTGACTCCAAATAATTATCTAGTCCATTTTCATGGGAAACGGAGCTTGGATCACATTATCTATCTATCTATCTATCTATCTATCTATCTATCTATCTATCTATCTATCTCTGTCCCATCACATCTTGAAAACATCCAACAATGGTGATTTTATTGTGTCCCTTGGAGAGGATATTCCACTGAATGATTGATCTTACTGTAATTTTTTTTTTCATATATTGAGATGAAGCCTCTTCCAGTGCAACTTATACTAAATTCCCCTGCTCTTCTCCTTTATGTTCCTTGTGAGGAGAGAACCTTCAACCTCCTTACAGCTTCCCTTCATTCTTTCAGGAGGCTGCTCTTTAAAAACTCTCAGCATGCACAAGCTACTATACCCTCCATGGTTATTTCTCATGGACCTCTTCTCAGCTTTAGTCTTAAGATACTCAAGTTCTCTCTTTTAAAATCTAGTGTGTTTGCTCTACTACGGAGTTTCAGTGAGCTCAGTAGGATTTTGAAATTCAGTGTTGTAGTTGCTGTATCAAGGGTTACCATTTGAAGTTATGTTGTCAAGTTAAATTTCTCAGTTTATGAGCAGTAAATACAGCAATACCTTGTCCATATTCTGCATTTCCAGTGTCTGTATAAGAAAGCAGTTCAATGGATTCCATTAATCTGGTGAACATCTTGTGATTGGAAGAGCTGTGTGCTTTTACCAAACAATATCAAGGTAACTGAAATTGGTCATGAGGACAAGGTTCTATTGATCCAAGACTTTTTGGAGCAGTTGAAGGAAGATTTAGTTGGCCTTGTCACTCAGATTATAAGAGAAGGTCAGTAACAGAAACAAAACAAAAGATCCCTCCATGGTGATAATCATTTCAGTTTTGATCCCAAGAACTTTCATAATCTCTATACCTCCATACACTACCTCTTTTACATAAAGTAGAACTCCAGATCCACTTCTTCCTTTCTTATCTTGCCAAAAGATTTTATAGTCATCTTTACAGACATCCAATCATGTGCCTTTTCCAATCAATTTTCTGTGCTTCATATGTCTGAAATCTCAGACTGGGCTCCAGTTCCTGCTGTCTGTTCCCCAGACAGCATGTATATCAACACATTATATGTGTTGATATACTTGCACTTAAGATGGCTATGCATAATACTCTTGACTTTAGAAAGAGCTAATGATTATCTTCAATACTCTGGTAGTGAAAAATGCATTCAACTGCATCCTGGTTTGTGGATATACAAGTGTCACAGCTGGTATATCCATAATCCCAAATTTCTTAGTTTAAAATACAATTCACTCAACCAATCTGTTAATGAAGATTTTCATGTCTCTACTAGATAAGATGATTCAATCTCCATCCAATAGGTTTTATTCTTCAAAGAAACAAATCATAATGACAGCAACATCAGCCACAAAGCCAGGTATTGATCTGCATAATATATCAATTGTACCCTGGTTTTTGACTTGCAAGATCTGGCACAAGATCACTTGAACATCTGTACCTTCACTTGTGCCTTGAGGGCTCTGATGTCCTGGTGATTTGCTATACGTTTTGCTTGCATCTGTGCAAGCATTTTCCATGTGCCCACATGGAAAAGATGTAGAGGATAGTCGTCTGTGCTTTTAACCAGCTGTGGCAGTCATTGTAGAGAAAATTAAATCCTGTCTCCTGGCAAGATGCAGATTTCCCTTAAATGTTCATCAGGTCTCCAGATGAGTGTCTCTGTGCCTGTCAAAAGTCACTTACCACCAGCACTCACCACTTTCTTTTTCAGTTTTAGTTATGAGCTGAAGGTACAGTTTCTGCCTGTGAATTTTGCCCATTGATCTTGGCAGCTGTCAAGGTTTCATATGTTTTCTAGTTCATACATAGGAGAGAGTGAAGTGATACCCTGTTCTCATGAATCACCAAAGACAGTAGCCCTTCCTCCTCTGAAGTGTTGTCTATTCACTGTTGGCCTCATTTGGTAGACCTTGGGAGTCAGGTCATTACTATTTCTTCCTGTTTCAGATAATTATCTATTTCTGATCCTCTGTCCTTTGTAGGGTATAACCTGATTACTTCCTTCTGCACCTCCTCCTCCCACTGCTTGAGTGACTTCAGCATACCACACTTTGTGTACCACACCTTCTCCTACCCAGTGGGCAACAATACAGTTTTATGGCCCTGCACCTAAGCAGCAGCTTCCCTAGCAAGTCTGTCCAGGTGACACCTCCATCAATTGCAGGTTAACTTGGCTAGATTGCTGGTTCCTGTCAGCTGCAGACGCCAGTAGGTCATTTTTACCACCATAGTTTTAACATAAAAACACAGATTAAGCAGCCCTTTATTCTTTGAAGGCCTCAGACTGCTGGACAGACTTGCACAGTAACAGTTTGCTGAGTTGACTTCTGGGTTTGCAGCCTAAACCAGTAGGTGAGCAGAGCACATGGCAACTCAATAACTGGCAGGGCACACAGCCCTTTCTGCACACCTTTCCAGGAGACCTGATATGAACAGTGCCACGCCACTTCCATTCTCTCTGCCTGCCCTGTTTGCTGGTTATCCATCTGGGCAGGTTATATGCAGCTTCTCACCATTTAAACTGGTAATGAGAATGCTGCCCATCTGTCGCACGCCTCTCTTGTGAGACCTTTCAGCTGCCAATTTGTCCCTACACACACACAAATTAAGGGAGATAGGAACTCAGAAATCCCTTCAGATACTCCCTGTGGAATTCACAAGTCTCACACGCCTCCCAGCACACAGCATTTGCTGCTGCTGCCATTGCTGCTAACATCTGCTTCATGCATCAGTTATGTTTCAGTAATAGAATAATGCAAGTGCTCTCAAAAATGCTGCAATTTCATTTTTGGAAAGGATTAAAAACAGCTACATGTACAATATAATGGGGACATTCAGTAATATATGAAGAGACAGGTTGTAGAAAGCATTTAAGATTCATATTAATGGAATGACTGAGTAATGTTAAATTCCAAGAGACTGTGGTTAGTGGGGACAACACAGGCTCTCATGAGGGATTTTCAAGACTAATCTAGAGAACTCCTATGTCAAATGCATCATTTCTTGCCTATGGCTTTCCAGCTCATACACAAGTTTTGTGCACTGACACACTACCTTGCTGATCAGTTATCTACTCAGGAAAAAAAAAACAAAAAACATTGAATGTGTTTCTAAAATGTCATATTTAGACTTAATATGCCATTGTAAGTCTTTATGATTGTCTGAAAAACAGAATAATCCAGAATTTTATTTACAATTTAATTACAAAAGCTGAAAACATATCTTCTGATAAAGTTTTCTTATCTTGTTTTTTTGGACGTGTTTCAGAATTTAAGTTGATAATATGATAAACCAAAAAAAAAAAAACCACCAAAACTCTTATTCAAAGGAAAACAGGGAAAAAAA
>VWYO01016991.1:5376-16894 GCA_013400275.1 Rhadina sibilatrix | reverse complement strand
GAATAACTTCTCTTGCTGTATTTCTAAAGTACTAGGAAGGGCTGACACCACTGGTATCTCTAGTGGTCTATCTCTAGTGTCTTCAATAATTTTCTTCTCCTCCTTTCTATATATATTTTATTTTATTTTATTTTATTTTATTTTATTTTATTTTATTTTATTTTATTTTATATTTTATTTTATTTTTTATTCCTTAACAGCATCAGTCAAAACTTTCTTTGACATCAGGTTTCATGCAGGAAGGAAAAATAGTTCTCATTTATTATATTTCTCATTTATATTCTATCAGCACTCCCCTGGTAGCCAGTCATTATTGCACTGGACACATCAACAGGGAGGTAGATGCACATTCCTCACCCCTATCACATATTCAAGTTTCCTCAAACTGTCCAAATATGTGCACAGGAGAATAAATCCAAACCAGCACAGAGAGCAGCAGATGGACAGGCAACCAGAGTATGACCAGAGAGAGCAGAGGTGCGACAGGCACAATCACTCACAGATCTGTGCAAAGGGAAACCCTACTGAGACCAGGGTGTAAACATTTCCCCAAAGGTCAATAAACTATTTCACCTGCTAAAAACTCTGCTACTTTTGTTGGCAAATGGAACAGTCTTACACTATTGTAAAGAAGATAAAGTCAAAACTGGTCATCTGAAGAATCTGGAAGGAAGGAAATGTTCAGCTATCCCAATGAAAGACATAGCATGTGACAATTTCTATGCTGATTCAATTTTCTGATGTGTTTGTCCATGCTTAGAAAGGATTATACGTACCGATATGTTTCTCAAAAGTGACTTTAAATTAATTAGGATATTTTAACCTTATGACATTTTGCCATCCTATGATAACTGGCACCAATCAAAGTCAGAGAAAATTTTTAAAATTTATTGTTCTCTGTTTTGCTGGAAACAAAAGTAATGGATAGGTGAAATGGAAACATTGTGACTTATGCCCATATTTGTCCATTTGTTGTATATATAAATGATATAATTTCCAAGATTCCAATCAGTTTTTGCAAAACTAAAATCAATTAGGGACTGGAAGCTCAAAACTGCCACTCTTTTGTAGATTTGTTGATCAAGAGAAAAGAAAAAACTTTGATGATTATTTGGCACATAATTTTATTTATGCTTATTATTCAAATTCAGGTTAATTCAGCAGCTTGAATGGGAATAGGTTTTGCCATTGAAATGGTAAAAAATTTCCCCCTCCTTTTCTCTTTTTTTTCAAGCTGTAATTTACTTAGTGTGTACTTTCCCTCTAGAACCTTTGAGGTTTTAACCATTTAAAAAATTCATTTTGTTCTAAGAAGTACAGTATGGTCACAAAACTGCAAGTTTGTTACTTTTAACTTCAGTTCAGGAAAACATACTTTTCTGCATAGGCAATAAAACCCCTCTAACACAGATGATACAGATGTTGAGATAAAACTTTAGAACGAGCAAGATATACTTAGAAGCAACAGCTCTTTCCCCCAGAGTAACAGCGATAGTGCTGGTGAAATTGCACTGACAGCAGATTGCTTACAGTCATAAGAAAAAAAAAAAAAAGGAAGAAAAATCCAAACATTTTCTTCACAAGCTTGATTTCTTTCACTGAGGTGACAGATTGTTCATGAAGGTAAAAAGCTGTCATACCCAGAATAGGCTGTGGTAGCAGCATAAAGCACAGCAATGATTGCTGTGACTTCAGGTGCATGGCCTGTGAGCCAGTGGTTTCTGATATGATATATGTTGCAAAAAGATGTAACAAGATTCTCCACGGCTTATGCATCCTGTGCTTGTAACACACAACATTTTATAGCTGAAATATCCTTCTCTCCACCCATAAAATCTCGTCCTCTTTCCCTCTTATTCTTATTATAATAATAATCCACTTATTTTTTCACTGAAAGGTTTGAGCAACAAATTTTCTTTCTAAAAGTGTTTTACTGCTTTCTTGAGATATATGAAAAGTAATCTTTCCTTCTCCCTCTTTTCCTCCCATATGAAAAGAAAATAAATCCAGAATCTTTTATTCATGAATTAGAAACTGTGTCTGTTAATGCACTTTCTGATAAATGCAGCAGCAATTATAATGGTTCTTTCTGCACATAAATCAATGAGATTTTTAAAGTCCTGAATATGCAATGGGAAACATGGCAGACACAAGCAGCTTACTGGTAGTTCATGTACCTAGGAATCTTTAAAGAAAAAATTTGACATATTGTACACTGCTTTCAAATAATTGTATTCATAAGAATGAGATTTCTAGTAATACTAATAAAAGTGTTATTGGGGTTTGCTGTATAATCTAAATTACCATTTCATAGGTGAATTTGCTTAGAAAAGTAATTTTTTTGTACACATAATGAGTACAAAAATCTCATTATTGAGATTTTCCCTTTGCATGAATCTCTATCTCCAAAGAAGACAAAGATTTTGGATGCTTTTGGTATCTAATTAATCTCACTTTTAAAAAGCAACTACCAGTGAAGTATTACTGAAAATCCTTTAATTACTTTGTTACTTAACAGGGTAGGGAAAAAAAAAAAAGAAAAAAAGAAAAGAAAAAAAAAAGGAAAAAAAAGTGGTATTTTGTGTATAAGGTTAAAAAATCCATAAAGTTATTAAAATTTCACTTCAAACTCATACTTAGTTTTACTGGTACTAGCACATCAATATTATTATGCTAGCACACAGATGAGCCTGACATGGAAAGAAACTAACTGAATCAAAATAATTGAAAGAACTCATGCAGTCCATTTATTGCCACATCATTTATAATTTATTGAATTTGTACAGAACAAAGGAAAGAATAAATCCAGGCATTGTGGGGATTTGTGGGAGGTGTAATAACATTCAAGACAACCACTCAGACCACACTATCTGCCTGCTTGGCAGAAGGGCAGGAGAGGGAGTGGTGTGCTCACTGACTGTGTGGACTTTGCACACTTAGGAATCCAGGGTAGCTCTGCAGCAATTTGTTCTCTCACCAGACACAAGCAGCCTCCATGCAGTCTGCTATTAATATGTCAAACCCACAACATCGTTTTAGAATTCTGACCCACTCATGCATTTTGATTGACATTTAAGCCAAAAGAAACAGTTATCCAGGCAGGAAGATACTGAAGAAAGTAGTTACACAGACACAAACTTATGTTCAGGTGATTGTTTCTTACTGGATGGTCCTGCAGAATCTCTCCTAACAACAAGGAAAGATTCTGCTTCATGTCCTGTTTACATTATTGAAGGTATGCAATTACTTTTGTGATTGCAACAGCCCGTACACATGCTCTATAAAATTTTGTTCCTGAGTATTTCCTTTTTGTTTTAGGTCTGGTTTGTAGTTTATGACAAACTCATATTGTCACAGGTAAACTCATTCTGAATTATATTTGTAATATGATAGGTCTCCTTTATACCATACTTTTGAAATTACTTCAGTTTTTAAAATATGATTACTGCATCTTAGAAGATACTCTGTGGAACCCATGATTTCAATATTTATCTCATTCTGTAAAGTACTTAGCTGGAAGACATAAATGTACAAATTGTATCATAATTTTAGTATTTCTGGTATGAAAAAAAAATGTGAGTATACTGGTCTGAGTGGATGTCCAGTATTTAAAATAATTTTTTTTCATCATTCAGCAATAGGAAAAGCCTGATATGAAAAGCAACCTCCTTTTCTTTGCTCTCAACCTCCTTGCTTGCCCAGCCTGTGCAAGCAATTTTGTTTGTATATTTCATTGTAGCACCCTCTCTACATCAAATCAAGCTACAACTGAGTAGTTCGCCTTTGCTATCCTTGAGAAAATCTCCATGGAACACAGCTTTAAAATAACTTTTCAAATATCGTTTTTAAACAGAGGTAGATTTTCCTAATTAAGGGAGTCTGATAGTTCTTTTGCTGCCTTCTGTTGGATTCAGGAGTGATTAATATCTATAAATTTTGGCTGCTTGTTTTGTTTTTTGTTGTTTGAACAGCCCACTCTGCTACTGAACTCATTTTGCTTTCAGTCTAAATTTCTGTTCTATCTGCATATCTAATGTGGGGTTCTATTTTGAGCCACAGTTAGTTTACACAATGGTGAACAGCCAAAATCCAAAGTACTTTATTCCTCTTTCTCTAAATCTTTTCAGAACAAAAAACCCAAAGCAACCCACCCAAGGAAACAAACAACCCACACAAAACCTATTAAACGATTGGTAAGAATATTTGGAAGAAAGGTACTGGAGAATCTTGATATGGAATGCTATGGAGAAATTTTAGGCAAGGAAGTATAGGAAGTTTTTTGCACTTGCAATATTCATTCACACACTGCTAAATTATATATCATTTGAACATTTTCAGTAGAGGAGAAGTACTTTAGGTAACAACAGAAAACAGAGTCTTCATTTTACTGTAGTCATTAGACTGGCAGAAACCCCTGCAAATATTTGGACAAGCTTTGAAAGATATAACCAGGGAAGTTATTAAGGCTGTAGTTAACTGGCCAGTGTGGTAAGTAGATTAATAATTAATCATCTTCTATCCAGGCTAAGCAAAATTCTTCATCAGTTTGTGCTCAGAATGTAAGAAATAACAGAAATATTTAGACTTATAGTTAAACACAGTAGTGCAGCTTGCTAGAGCAGGTCCTTACAAACAACTTTGAAAATACTTTGAATATACCCTCCTATAAAGTATATCATCAAGACAAATATGGATGGATGTGTCAACAAATTGTTGCAGAGATTGCAATGAAATTAGGGGTTCAAAGTATATTGTATTCTACGATGAGAAATATCTGACATGAAAAACTGTGAAACACTTTTGAGTTTATTAGAGAAAGAGTCCTCACCCAGAGGGTGCTACAAAACAGGCTCCCCAGGGAAGTGGTCAGAGCAGCAAACCTGGCAGAGTTCAGGAATTACTTGGACAATACTCTCAGGAACAAGGTGTGATTTTTGGAAATGTCTTGTCCAGGGCCAGGAGATGGACTCAATGATCCTTAAGGGTCCCTCCCAATTCAGAAGATTCTGTGATTCTGGGATGCTAAAAATATGCAAGGTAATTTATTGCTGCTTTTCAAAAGTCAGTAATAGAGTCTGCATGTACCCACCCTCACTATATATTAAAGAATATTACAGACGACGTCATGAGCTACCAAGAAGCCACCCTGCTTAAACTCGCATGGGCTCAGTGTAAAGGAAGATGAAATTTTCAATGTTTTCCAACAAAACAATCACAATTTGAGGGAACGTGCTCCTTTTCACTGATTTCTTATTTGCAGGGGAGATTATTTACCTGAGGATATGAGGATATTTACCTCATAACCTGTGCCACAGGATACCCAGGGAACATGTTTCAACTTTATTACATTTAAACTCAGAATAGCCCAGGCTGCTGTGTCACAGAAAAATATTCTCATGCAACAGTGAACCAAGCAAGGCCTTTCTTACACAGAACAAGCCCACTGAAGCACCAGGACAATGCACTGAAATGCTCAAACAGCTTTAGTAACTATGCACAATTAGAGAGGGAGATAAAAGTTAAACCTACAGGGAAAACACGTGAGAATGCCTGCAAAGTACTACGTTTGGTATTTTTTATTTATGTTTGTACAAACAATGCAAGCCTAAATTGTTGAACTTGGAAAAAAAATTAAAGTTTAGAGAAAAACTTCTACAAATATTCAGATGAAAGGGACCTCAGGATATGTTAGAAAAGACAAAAAACCTTGTTGGAAACAGCAACATTTTCCATTTTGTATCTGAGATTTTATTTTGACTCTCGAAATTACACAAAACTCTTCTCACCTCTTGTGAGGTACCACTATGATTAGATAATCTTAGTATATTCAATATCCTGTTAAGAAAATCAACATAGTTTTGAGCCATCAAGAAATTTATTAACCATCCAGTATTTTGAAAGATCACTTTTTTGCCAGAAAAACTGGATTCCCAGTGACCTGTAATCTACCCAGCTATCTAGGTACCCAAATACTTGTATGTACTTAAAGACACGCATAATTAAAAAAGGTGCTTGAAGTTCATGAAATGCTAAAGGTACTTGGCAAAAAGACAGTTTTTCAGCAAGATACTGGGCTCACAAATCTGAAATATTTATCAAAGACCTGTCTGGAAATGAGGCAGATCCAGAACTTGTCTTTTGTCTGCTTTGTCAGTATTTCTGATGAAATATCATTTTTATACAAAATGAAAAGAAGTGTGAAGATGAGGTTATTCGTGTGCTGTCTGGCAGCACAGGAATGACTTAAAAAATAGCCTTTGTGCCCTCATGACATCAAAAAGTTCTTGACAGAACCAGGAAATATGGAATGGTCTTTCTCAGCATTGGCATTGTTGAAATTTCTCATTCTCTTCTGATAAGTTAATTGAATAATGTCTCAACTTCCCTTATCAGAAGTAATGAATGTTTGTTTACAGCTAACAACAATGCAATATTTTCTGTTTCAATTATACATTTTAATTTTTTCCACTGTGCATACCCACTTCATTAAGAGAAACAGAACAATAACTTTTATATATTCAACCCTCACTTCAAAGACTGCACTTAAAACCATGATTTAGTTTCTTCCATTAATGTTTTCTTTAAACAGAAAATATTTACAACATTTTTTCCTTGTGTTTAGTCTGAGATGCAAAGATTCAAAGGTCTTCTTGAAAGGTGGAAATTATGTATTTTGGTTTGTAACTCTATTAGTAAAAATTACACAGATAACAGCATTTGAATCACTTATCAAGGAAGATATCTCTCTTTTGTGACATGGAGCTCACTGTTTTTCACAATTTAAAATATTTTTTCCAACATTTAAATTTTCTGCTCATAATAGGTTTTCATGGGAGACTCAGTACTATAGGTTTGAAAAGCAAAGGAAGGGTCTGTATACTATTATATAAAATTATCAGAAACAGGGGATCCATTTAACTTCCCACAGCCATGAAATCCTCTTTAAAACACAGTCATTATATTTGGTGACAATTATTTTTTGCCTTAAACATATTCTATCTAATCCAACACTGGGAGCATATAGGACAAGAAAAAAAAAATACACTATAGACTTTTAAGTATTTAGACATTCAATTTAACCTTTAAGCATTTTTTTTATTATTTACACATTTTTATATCTTTCTAAAGGTTATAAATCTGATAGATTCACACTCATTACCATCGTACAATACCAGTAACATCTTCACAGGAACAAGCTGGTTTTTTTCATTATAATAAGTTCAGAAGTCAATTTCTCATTTTTAATTTTCTGCTTTTTGAATTTGACAAGGCAGAGAATCTACAGTATATGGAAAGAATATGAAAGGAATCTACACCATCCTTTTGAAACTTAGTACATAATTAATTCTTTCAGCGTGTTTAAATACATATGTATGTTTTTTTCACAGGAGGTCTTCTTGAGAGTTACACCAGGATTAAATAGTGGCTGAAGACTAGAAGACACAACTACTGCTGCATTATTAATTACTCTACTGTGTCTTTGCAACTTGATTATTGTAATATAATACTTGATGATTTGTTTACTGAATAGTGTAGGTACAGGCATCTCAGAATACATCAAATCTAGAAACTGTGGGCTGCTTCTAAGATATGGTCAAATTTCCAGAAGGCTTTTTTCACTAGCAGGCTTTGATGAAGTATCATGAAACTTATTTCTCCTACCTTCAGCTGCAAGATAAAGAAAAAAATTATGGGACAATGCTACAAATAGTAGCAGGATTCGTTCTTGCTATGGGAAAGTAACTTGGGTCAATAACAAGAGGCAGAGACACCAATAGACATCCATCAGAAGATTCATGTTTTTGTTTAACCCAACATATTTTCTTCATTTTTTCTTATATTTTCTGTGGGATTGTTTATTTGTTTGTTAAAAGAACTGCAACCTTCACAGCTCCACTGTCATAAAGGTCATGTAGTTGATAAGCTTCTGTGACAAAAGTATTCATTTGGATACATGTGTCACTGCAGCTGTTGGTTTTCCTATTATGGTCCTCTGACAGTTTATTCAATGCCCTCATAATCCCTCCAAGAGGCACTTGCAGGTTGGATACAGAAGAGCTGACCTGTGCAGTGTATTTCTCAACTTGCTGTGTATCCATGGANTAAACAGAAACTGGATATCTGCCTTTTCCCTGATGATTTGTATCAAAGACATTCCTTTGGGGATGTCCTCCACTATCCTGCTGTAAATACAGATTTTTTCAGATTATTTCACCACAACCAATAGAAGCATTCTAAATCTCTACCAGTACTCCACCATGTGTCATCATGTACCCCAAATACATCCTTCTGTATGTATATTCATATCCTTTTATGTCTTTATAAGTTAAGTGCCAGATATTTAGGATTTTTAGCTGTCTACATTGTTATGCAGTTTTTGAATGAATAATACTGTTGAACTTTGGCAGAGGTAAACAAAAACAACAATCATGCAGTCATTCACAAACTCTGTTAGTAGGTTGTGAATTTTTTAGCTTTGTCCAGGATTCCTGGACAATTAGCAGTATGGTTCAGAATGACAGCCATAGCCTTCATTGCCATATTGCTCAATTTTCTCACCAAAGCATCATGTCTGATTTCTTTTGAAGTCTTGCACAAATATACTTCGGATGAGCACAGCTACAAGGTCTATTAGCAGATGGTTCATTTCTTTTCTTAGTTGTTCCTGACAGAATGCCAGACTTATACAGAGCACAATGGGGAGGACAACAACAGAAATTCTGTTCTCCTGAACCCAGTTCTCAGCTCCCATGGCCAGAAGCTAATTAGTATTCAGAGCCCAGAACTGACAAGTAATTTCTCTAACCTTAGCCATCCCTTATTTCATGAATCCTTCTTTGCTTATGGACCACTTTTATACAGTATAGATAAGACATTTGGGGGTTTTGCACACTAATCATACTCTGTATAGAGTAACCATCCCTGCCAAGTCTTGATCATAGTACAACAATAACAGTGACGTCACATCTAGCAATCGATCTTGATGTAAATCAAGTGAGCTTGAAGATGAAGGTTTAGGTTTTAAGAAACTTGTTACCCAAAACATTCCAGAGACTAGTAATGCAATTGTTAAGTCTGTGCTTAGGTCATTAATATTATTAATTCTGTAGGATTCTCACTTAACTGACCCTATGAAAGTCTGCTGGTTTTCCAGATGAGAAACGANCCTTTTATGTCTTTATAAGTTAAGTGCCAGATATTTAGGATTTTTAGCTGTCTACATTGTTATGCAGTTTTTGAATGAATAATACTGTTGAACTTTGGCAGAGGTAAACAAAAACAACAATCATGCAGTCATTCACAAACTCTGTTAGTAGGTTGTGAATTTTTTAGCTTTGTCCAGGATTCCTGGACAATTAGCAGTATGGTTCAGAATGACAGCCATAGCCTTCATTGCCATATTGCTCAATTTTCTCACCAAAGCATCATGTCTGATTTCTTTTGAAGTCTTGCACAAATATACTTCGGATGAGCACAGCTACAAGGTCTATTAGCAGATGGTTCATTTCTTTTCTTAGTTGTTCCTGACAGAATGCCAGACTTATACAGAGCACAATGGGGAGGACAACAACAGAAATTCTGTTCTCCTGAACCCAGTTCTCAGCTCCCATGGCCAGAAGCTAATTAGTATTCAGAGCCCAGAACTGACAAGTAATTTCTCTAACCTTAGCCATCCCTTATTTCATGAATCCTTCTTTGCTTATGGACCACTTTTATACAGTATAGATAAGACATTTGGGGGTTTTGCACACTAATCATACTCTGTATAGAGTAACCATCCCTGCCAAGTCTTGATCATAGTACAACAATAACAGTGACGTCACATCTAGCAATCGATCTTGATGTAAATCAAGTGAGCTTGAAGATGAAGGTTTAGGTTTTAAGAAACTTGTTACCCAAAACATTCCAGAGACTAGTAATGCAATTGTTAAGTCTGTGCTTAGGTCATTAATATTATTAATTCTGTAGGATTCTCACTTAACTGACCCTATGAAAGTCTGCTGGTTTTCCAGATGAGAAACGATGTCTTGTTGACATAATTTGGGGTCTTGATGGTCTCTGCACAGCATCCTTAGAAAATTAAGGATTAACTAATTACTTCACTGAGTATAGTCTCTCGTATCACCCATCATACTGTCAGTCATACATAGAACAGGAGGGGATACAATTATTATAAAATTTATTATACATTTCTGTTCTGTTATCAGAGTATCAACATTTTGCTTGTTAGCAGTCCTTGCACTTTAGTTCATCTGCTTTGTTGCTCTGATCTAGAAATATTATGTTCATCCTCTAAGTCAGATATGTGGAAGAACTTACTATTATTTTCAAGGCTTATTTATTTCTGGAAGGCTTGCTTCTGATCTTTGTTTTGTTCTGAAAATAATTCCCTGACACTTCTGTCCATCCTTATTGCATCCTTATTTGATAACTTCAAATTACTTGGGATTCAATTCAGATCAAACTCAGAGATGTTAAAAAGGAAAAGAAGGTCATCAGTTCTGTATGTTATGGGTAAAGCTTCTCTTTGAAGTTTTTAATTGGCGAGCACCCTTCTCAAAGAATGTTGTGTCTTTTGGAAGGACAGGCATCTTCTCCTTTAATACTTGAAGTTCTTTGTGCATTTTTAGCTAGGGGATAATCAGCTTTTGTTTTTGAGATGGTCACTGAAGGACCAAGTTGTTGTTTTTTTTTTTAACCTTTAAAAATGTATAAGCCAGTTTCTTCCTTACCAAATGAAGAGAAAGCAGAGGTGTATCAATATTAGAACATCCCTAAGCTCTTGGATATATGTATATTTTAGTAAGCTGAAATATACAGGTTTATATGAAACAATGCAAACAATTCTTTGGGGCTACAAAACATTTTTACAGAGAAAATCTTTTAGGAAAAAAATAAAAGTCCCTCATGCTGAAGGGAAAAATGAGGAAAAATCCATTTCTAAGCCAAAAGAGTTTTTGGGATAATTTTAATACTTAGGTAATTCAGCCTAAACTATACAAAAACATGCTGAAGCAGTTTAAGCTATCATGATTTATGAAAACATCTGAAGTGGCTGGTTTCAAATCAAACAAGTTTTAAAACTAGCAGAATTAGATGTTACCTTATTTAGACTTGATCACACTAAAATGGTGCTGCATTTACTTCTGATTCTTTCTTGCTCTGCTTTCTCTGCACTAACCATAGTCTTCAAACATGAACTGCACTTAATATATGCTGCCTCAAACCTGTAGGGCATGTAATGTGTCAGCAAGAATATGCACTCAGAGTAGCCAGCAGACTATCCAGGACACTCTTGGGCTGAACTGAGGGTAACTTCTTCAGCCAGGTAATAGACACCCCTCTCAAAGGGGATATTGGTCTCCAGTGCAGGTTACCTAGTCAGTCACATCAGGATTGGAGGCAACCTGGGATGCAGTGACCATGTATCTCTAACTGGAATACTGTGTCCTAGTTCTGGAGTCCTCAGTACAAGG
Source organism: Rhadina sibilatrix (assembly GCA_013400275.1). Lineage (NCBI taxonomy): Eukaryota > Metazoa > Chordata > Aves > Passeriformes > Phylloscopidae > Rhadina > Rhadina sibilatrix. The sequence continues at coordinate 5,417 of VWYO01016991.1, read as the reverse complement.
GACACATGGACCTCTTAGAGCAGGATGGCCACAAAAAAAAA
>VWYO01016989.1:3202-37221 GCA_013400275.1 Rhadina sibilatrix | reverse complement strand
AACCATTCTGTGATTCTGTATTCTCTGATAAGCACTAGTATAAATGCAGGGGAGAAAACAATTACCAATGGTGCTTTCTAGCAAGGCAGCTTAGGGTTATTAAGCTTAGGCAGCTTAATAAAAGTTATATCTTCACCTAAGATTTCATTTGCACTGGAAACTTGTAGTAGTTTCAGGTTATGTGTACTAAGGGGGCTTACAAGTGCAGTTTGTTACAACAAAACCACTACCAGCCCCCCACAGAAGTTTTCTTTCAGCTGCATGGGCAGCCATTTTACTTGCCTTTATAACCTGTACTATTTTAAAACCCCTACAAATGAGCAATTAAAGAAAAGACCAAGATGGATCCAGTGGTCCAGGGACACCGTACAGTATTTTTGAACATTCTCCGGAGTTCTATCAACTGCAGAAGAAAATCACTATTATTTGTAGCAAAAGTGACCCACAACTATAGCTTCCAGAGTCCTCTGCCAGTAGTACAGAGAAATTAAATGGAAGTTAACTGCACTGTCAGGCTCCAGAAAGTGTGCTGGTGAGAAGCTGTGATTTGAGCACTACAATTAATATTCTGCCTTTTTCCTTTCTACATTACCGTTCCCTTGAGTTCTTGGCTGAATACACTAGAGCCATTAAGATTTAAGTGATATCAGTTTCAGTGCTGTTTAGCAAAATTAGTCCTGGCAACATTAATTTGAGGGGGAAGAATGAGGGTTGAATGGGGAGGGGTGGAATGACCTTGTATTATTTTATCTAAGTGACCTTGGCCTATGATACTGAGCTCAAAACAAAGAATCATGGGCTTTAGTTGTTATTATGTGGTTTTGCCTGCACTAAAGAATGGCTACAGCACTGCCTTTTAGTGTAGGATATCAATTTGATTTTGGCATCTGTGTCTGAAAATCCTAAAATATATGTAATGAGAAATTTTAGACAGATGTTTAGCAGAGTGGTGCTTCCTACTAGCTTCTCCACAAAGACAAATTACTCTAGCAGAGTTCTTTTCCTAAATCTCCTGTATGCCACTGGTAAGATATGAACATAGTAGTTTTCTCTGGTCTAGGGCTTTGATTCCTTTTAGTCTTTGCTGAAACTTTTGGCAGATACTGCCATAGAAAACCTCAGGCCAAATAGTTTAGGTTTACCAAAGTTAAAAATAAGTGAAACGTGCCGAGTGAGAGTTGCAAGGGAGCCCCAGTGGTAGAGGTCCTCCAGCTGTGCTCTGGGATCACAGAATTACAGAAAGGTAATTCACCAGTTCTTAAGAATGGCCAGTTAGGTTTATTATAAAATGAGTTGTCTATTGAATAGACAGGAGATTAACAGACAAAAGGCCCTAAACAGTTACTTACTACTAAAACAAAAGAACTACTAGCAGATTACATAAAACAGTGCACAACATAAAGGTACCTGTATTATAGCTAGCAAGGAAATGGTGTAGATTAGGAGTCTAATTTACCACTGAATTGTTGATAGTGTACACAGAGTCCTTTCACTCAGCCCTCAAGAGAGTAACCACAAGGCAGGCATCCCAAACTTTCAGGAGAAGTCCCCACATGTTTCCAAGGAATGTGCAGAAGACTTATGCTTTGTGAACGTAATTGTGTAGCTTTTAAAATTTGTAAAGTGAGGTATCTGTCTGTCAGAAATTCCAGCTTATCTTTCCACATCTGCTTCCACAGCAGGATGTTTATTGTCAGCTGAGAATGGTAATCCTATGGTGCCAGAATGGCTCATTAACTTAAAGCAAGCTGTCCTGATGGAGTTCACCAATTAGCAGACCTGTGTGAGAGGCAAGATGCCCTGAGTTCTTGCACCAGCTGACAAACTCAGGGATCCCATTCAAGATGGTTTGCAGGATTGAGGAATATTCACAAATACATAGAAATCCTACTAACTTCTGCTTTGACCATGTCCTGAGTTTTGATGCTACAACAGCTAAGAACTTGTTTTTCTATTTCTTCCCTTTCAGAACGCCAGTACTGGGGCTCGGACCTTCAGCTTCCCAAAATACCTTTTGAAGAAGTCATGCACAATGATGAAAGTGCATACAAGTGGTTGTGCACCCTAAAGAAAGTAGGAATTGTTCTACTGACAGGAGCTGCTGCAAGGCAGGGAGAACTGACTAGACTTGGCCAGAGGATAGGCTTCCTGCGTCTCACATTTTATGGGTGAGTTTGTTTTAGAATGTCTTTGTTTTGCCAGTGTTGTAATCACCTGCAATGTTCTTTGTCTAAGCTTGCTGTATCTATTTTGTGGATAAATATATTAAAGCAAGGGTACTTTTTTTCTTTATTTAATGGAAAATTTGGCATCATGTTTTTATATTGTACAGGAGAATTGCTTAGCTGTCACAGGTAGGGTATGTAAAGAAGAGCAGCAATAACATTAACTGTTGGGAGGAAGAAAAGTGCCTGAATACAAATGTTGTCAAATATAGGGTAACAGTGAGATAGACTTACTTATCAATGCCATGAAACAAAACCAAAAATCCCTAATCCAGCCCTGTTCTGAACAGAGGAGGTTATCTGTTCTGAAAGTTTTTCTTTGTCTGATTTTGAGTCATGGATATAGGTAGGACTTAGATGAGGGTATGGTGTCCCACATCACCCAGAAGATGGGCTGAGTACCCATATCCCTGTATTCAACAGAGCATGCTCTGGAAAGCCATAACTCCCAACAAGCAGAGTTCAGCTTGAAGGAGCACAAGCAGGCACTTGCAAATTTTCCTTCTGATGTCAAGGACAGGCAAACTGAAGCTCTACCTCTGCAGGTGCTTACTAAATGAGCAGACAAATGATGATGGCAACTCACATCTTGCTGAGCTGAATCAGTGACCTCCATCTAACTAAGAAGAAATGTTTGTAGCTAATACTTCTAATAATTTTCACCTCTGAAACAGAAGTTCATTTCTTACTGTCATCCAGTTCTGGGGTGGCTTTTACACCGTAACAAAATAATAACTTTGGGTAATTTCCCTGCTATTTCATTGGGAGCTAAATACATGGCCTACAAAATATGATAAATAAAAGGATAAACTCAGAATTGGCAAACTTGCCAAATTCAACATTACCTCAACAGAATCCTGAATTTTAAACTGAAATGTAACAGCAGTGAGTATAATTCTAACACATGAAAGAAAAAAGCCTTTCTTTTTGTCTAGATGTCTGCTTGGTGTGACCTCTCTAAAATGTCATTACAGTAAAAAATGGAAACATTGTCTCTATCAGCCATATAACAACATCAAGAGATCCCACCTTTTTAAATTAACCTTTTTCTTTCCATTATGGAGACCCAACTGCATTAATGTAGTCTCCAGTCATACCACAATTTGTTTCTCCAAACTTCTCACGCCCTAGACCTTGTGTTCCTCCTCTGCTCTGAAGCCTTGTCCAGTGCTTGGTGTGGTGTGCAGGCCTTCCTTTGGGGCTCCAGCACTCCCATGAAGACAGCTAATCCATCAGTATCACCTGGAGGTCTTCAGCAGCAAAAGGAGGACATGTGTCCCAAATCTCATATGTATGAGACAGACTTTTAAGGAAGTGTAAGACCAAATGATTCAAATGCGCCTTCAGTTCCTGGCGCTGCACTTTCACAGGACTGAGGATGTAACAGACAGCCTGGTTTTCTACTGATGAGGACTGAGACCATGTTGCTATCTAATGCAAAAAATTGCTACACCTGCTTGGTGCCAGTCTTCCTACTCTATCAAACAGCCTGAACAATGGGCTTTGAAATCTGACTCTAATTATTAAACCATAAACCATTCCAACCCTTCCAACCTGCTTTGCTCTCCTTAAGGTCCAAGAGTCCTCTGACATACCCTTACTACCTGTGCACCCAACATAGGCAAGTTGATGCTTCAGTTCCATTGAGGCTTAGACAAAGTAAGGTTGATTTTTCCATATTCAATGCTGAGCTCCCTATTAACATCTTTGACTTCAAGTCAGTAACTTGATCTTCGACCAAAGCTCCCTCTGTGGAAGGAAAGCTCCTGGGGAGCAGCTTCCCTTGCAAATCCTGACAGCACAAAAGCAATGATTGCTTTTACAAAGGAAGCTTATGAGGATTCTATAAAGTGTTATCACTCCAGCAATTTTATATATTTCATCTAAATGAGGCAATTAAAATGTGTTAAATTGTTTTAGAACCATCAAGTGACACCATAGCCTATTGAATTAAAGATGGAGCAAATCTAGTTGCCTTCAGCACTCATTACAGGAATGATATAAAGAGCCTGTTTTTTGGCTGTCAAACTGTGGATGTGTGGTTGAAATTACCATACTTGAGTACTGAGGTCATGTGCTGATGAATACGTGCTGTTACTCAAGTAATGTGCTGATGAATATCTTCCATACCAAATAATAAGAACTGTTTCTCCTAGGCAGTTAAACAAATATTCAAGGGGGGTTTCCCTCTGGCAATTGCAGAAGTCTAATTTTAGCATTTTGCATAATTTCCATACTAAATACCACTCCTAGAACATAAGCATTTATATACTGTAAATAAATAATTTTACCTGCGTATTCTTTAGCCTATTTTCTTTTTAAACTGTTATTAAGAAGTTAAGCTAGGCACACACCATCTGGAACATATCTGGTCTATAGTATTCCACAAGGGAAAATGAGTTTCATCATTTCTTTTCAATCACTTACGTGCATGCAATTATATGGACTCTGTATGGTAAATTACACTTTTCCAGACAAACATCTGGATCTATAACGTGCATCTGCTCAGGACTATCTTCAATCATGTGAACTTTGTGTAAACAAAACTCGTGGTTCTTGGTCTCAAATTCTTCTGCATGGTGTGTCACTCCAAACACATTTTGTCTGTGTACCAACATGAGGTGTTCATGTCTTTGTCATGTAGCTGTGACTTACTTTTTTTTCCACTGCAATTGTCAGAAAACTTTTTTACTGAATTGTGCCAAATTCCAAGGCAGAAATTATGTAATAAAATAAACAGAGCTAGTTCTCAAAAAGGGTGTCATAGAAAGGGAAGAAGTTTCAAAGTCTTTCATCAAGACATTTTCCTCCAGTAGCAAGTCTTCAACTTACAGGGAAGATGTCCCTGTAAAGGATACTCTATATTTTCTGAGATTATAAAGCCTTAAAAATAACTTCTGGGGAAAGTTACATGGCCTTTATAAATTTTGCTGTTTCATTGATAATGTGCTCCATGTGGCAGAGGGAAAGTGTTGACAAAAAGAAATGGGTGAGCTTCTACTCACTTATTTCTGAAGCATCAGTACTAAGATGATTTCTACTGGCAGAAGCCTCTTGGTTACTGTCTTCATCTGGCCTTTGCATTCTTCTAGGTACTACCCTGGTGCCAGATGTCCCTTGGCACACTGAAATTTATCTAGGACTGCTGAAATAAACCTCTGTTGGGGTGGAGGGACACAGCTAAATTCTTTTTTCCTTATAATGTTACAATATTTTCATGTCCAAAGATGAAATGACTCTTGTAGTGTGATTTCACAGTTTCAGTGTGTACTCTCTGGCATGCTGGCTGGATGTTCTAACATGTTTTCTCATTCCCTTTCATTATAAAGACCAACTTGGCAAGTGCAAGACAAAGCAGATGCTAACAACGTAGCCTATACAACTGGGAGACTCTGTTTTCACACTGATTACCCCGTTCTGCAGCATCCACCTGGGGTAAGTTGAATTTACTGACTTTCTCACCCCACAAAAGGGGAAAGGGAAGTGTTCCTATAGTGTGAAATATGGTTAGTGATCAGTGGCTCTGAATTTTGTCTTAAAAGAGCAATGTAAAAATACTGATATATTAATCTTCATATGATAGTCCATATACACACAGGTATACCATTTATACAGTATGGTATGATTTCAGCACAAGTCTCCCATATATCCCATAATTTTTAAATACAACTCACAAATTATTGAAAATATGATCATAGGAGAAAACTTTTGGGTCTTGAATACTGTTCTCATTATTTCACAAAAGTTAGGTGTCTAAATGCTACAGTCAGGTTGTGGCATTTTAGGACTGTGTTGGTTTAGCATGGATGGTAAAAACCAGTCAGTGATCTTCTTTGAAACTAACAGCCAGATTAGCCAGTTAAATACAGGTGTCCACCTCTGGGTAACATGGCTTAAATTCAGGAGGATTTTGGGAAGAGTGAAAAAGGCTATTTGGGACAAAGGAGGAGGAGTGGCCTAATTTGGCTGGGCATCTCTAGTAAACTGGAGAATATGGACAATTTTTCCTGTAACATATGAATGCTGCCGGGGGGCAGGGTGATGTAAGGCTCTGGTTAAAAGTGATATGAAGCTCTTTGCTCCTAAGGAAAAGGAGATTTTTAGTTTTTGAGATGAAGATGGTTTTGGAGATGGAAGAAGAGAATCTTTGTTTTATACTAGAAGAGGCATCCTTGAACAGTACCCCTAGTAAGCAGCTATGGCCCATGTGCAGTGTTGGGAAAACTGCTTTTGGGAGAGACTTCACAAAGGCTGATTCCTGGGGGGGTGGCTGTCTTTGTGAGAGTTGAGACCCACAAGAGAACTGTTCTATGTTGTCAGTGGGGCATCTCCATGGAAGTTCTAAGAGAGACTCCTTTCCTAAAAGAACTGATGAAAGATTATTTTTAAATGGTGAAACTGACTGAAAATTATGGGGTTTGTCTCTTTGTGTTGTATGTGGGAAAGTGAACCGTTGGTGGGGGGAGAGGGAGGTGCTTTGGAAGCTTTCATTTTAATTCTCTTGGGTTTTTTTCCTTTTTTTAGTGTGTGTTAATAAATCCATTTGTTTTATCTTTAAGTTGGGCCTGTTTTGCCTTTTCCTCTCAGTCCTATCTCCCAGAGGGAAAAGAGAGTAGACACTCAAACCACTACACTAAATTTGGCAAACAGAATTCAGAGAACGTGAAACCACTACATTCTTTGGTGTTTCTGCCCAGTTTGAACTTAAAACTAGAACACAGGACTCATCTATTCAGCTGAGAAGGGGAACAGAGAAAGAAATACGATAAATATTCTTTTTTCTGTCAATTGGTACAAGATAAACACTTATTTGCCCTTTCATAACAGGCAAAAAAACCAGGGCCATTCTGTAAAACTGGACAACCACAGAAAATATGTTTTTATCCAGTCCCTGTCAAATCCAAGTGTAATCCATCCACATAATTCTAGAGAACTGGAAAGCAGTAGGAATAGGTACGAAGGAACACAGATAACTCTGGAAAAGTTTGCACTATAAAACTTCCCCTTCTGTTGTTGTGGAGTACTCTGTTGTTTCTGTATTTAAACAAAAAGCCAGTGTGATTTCCCCATAGGGAAGTACCAAATACTTCACAATAAGATTATCTTTTCTTCATTTAGATACTATTCATTGATGTGCAGTAAGAATGGAATAGGGCTCCATTAATAGCAGATATGAATTAGCTCACTGTCCTGTCTGTGCCAAAACTCATGCTCTGCTGTCAAACATTAGGAAAAAAGTGTAACCTTTTTCATTCAAATGTGCTTGTAGAAAATAAAAGTATTAAAATACATTGAAGTGTTTTTGAACATTGGCCTGAATGTGCTGTTTTCTTTATGTATCTAGTTATTACACAATATCTGAATTCTTAAGTTGCATATAAGCCACAATAACCCCCCTGCAGTGTTATATGGCTGGACAGTGCTCAGGCAGAAAGGGACCTGGGGGCTCTGGCCAACAACCCACTGGACATGAGCCAGCAGTGTGCCCAGGTGGCCAAGAAGGCCAATGGCTCCTGGCCTGGGTCAGGAATGGTGTGGCCAGCAGGAGCAGGGAGGTCACCCTTCCCCTGTACCTGGCACTGGTGAGGCTGCACCTTGAGTGCTGTGTCCAGTTCTGGCCCCTGAGTTTAGGAAGGACATTGAGATGCTCAAACAGGTCTAGGGGAAGGGTGTGTGGGTTTTTTGGTTGGTTGATGTTTTTTTGGTTTTGTTTGTTGGTTTGTTTGTTTGCCTTTGGTTGTTGTTGTTGGGGGATTTTTTGTTTGGTTTGGTTATTTTTTCTCCCAGTGGTCTCAGAAATAATTCACCATCACGGAAGGGCCAGAAGACAAAGGTAACAACATTTGATATGACAAGTGTATTTTGGGTCATTTGCAGGATTAGCAGTTACAGTTTAGAGCCACAGGGACTTTTACTGCTTGTGTCAGCAGCTCAGATTTACACCAGTGCAACCCAAAGCCCAGCTTAGGCTTTTTGGTCCATCTTACACCTTGGCAAATTCATTGTAAAAAGAAATGAAACTGTCTTAATGATACTTTATCACAGAGACAGGCCTTCTCTGATAGCCACTTCTTCCCCTCTGAGTGGATAATTCACATCAGGTTTTGTTTCTGCAGGACAAAGCCAGTATGCCTCGTTGAGATATGACTGAAATGCATTTAAAATTATGTGACTGCCAGAAAGAGGGACTCAAAGGAGAGAAGCAAGACCTCTTTGCCACTGACTCACAGGTTGCAAGCATTAGAAGATATCCCAAATAGGATGGATTTATGAACATGCTATTTTAATTTTCTGCCTTTGTGATACTGGTGGCAGAGTGTTGTGAAGTAAATGAGAATCCAGTCTGTCACTGGGGAAAAAAAAAAAAACAAACAGAATAAAAGAACCACGGGTGTGATAGAACTGATACTAATAAACTGTTAAATATGCAAGCTGATTATTTTTTAAGAGCTGTTAATTCATTCCAGGTTCAGTTCCTTCATTGTATAAAGCAAACAGCTGCAGGAGGTGAAAGTGAAGTTGTAGATGGATTTCATGTGTCCAGCAAGTTGAAGAAACAAAATCCTGAGGCATATCAGATCCTGTCCTCTACTGCTGTAGACTACGTTGATGTTGGGGTGGATTACTGTGATTTTGCTGTGCACTGTAAACAAAGGATTATAGAGTGAGTAGTTTCAACACCTGAAAAAAAAAATCCCTGTTGTCTGGTGAATTACATGCTGGTAGGAGGTCTGCTCCTGCCACCTTGTGGGAAAACACTGGTTTAACTTGGTCGGTAGTTCTAGGTTTGGGTGGGGTTTTTTGTTTGGTTGCTTGTGGTCTTTAGTCTGCTTTTTTGGGGAATCTGTTTGGTGCATTGTACCACTTACTTGGTTTTGCCACAGACAAGGAAGAAGTGGTGGTAATTAGAGTAGCTCCTAGGCACAGGCACAGGATAGCAACAGCCAAATTGGTGACTAAATGCCAGCCAATGTCATATCATGCCAAGGAGAGGTCATAATTTGACACATTTAGATTAAGAATTATATACTATCAAAAGATGACATGCAAATGCTCATGTTCTTTTCTGATTTTAAGAAGTTTATGATTTATTTTTAAAAGTTTGCAATTAAAGAGTGTATAATACAGATTTTTGAGCAAATTAGGTGTCTACACTTTCTCTTGATTATCCCCTTTCTTAGTTAGGCTTAATTAGCAAAATCCAATCCAATATCAATCTGAATTTTACGATAGAAACATACTGACATTCCAACAGGAGAATTCAGTTATTTTTATATTCAGTTTAATCATTTTGAACTGTTTCAGTAACAACAGAATACATTCCTTTTTTTTTTTCCCTTTCCCTTTTTTTTCCCTTTGTTTCACAGCACAGATTCCAGCGGCCAAGCAATTCGCATCAATTATAATAATGCAACAAGAGACACAGTGTTTGATATACCAGCTGAGAAAGTGAGGCCATTTTATGCAGCTCTAAAGGAATTTAATGATTTATTAAACAGTGCAGAACACAAGTTTACTTACAAGCTGAAACCAGGTCAGTAAGTTGCTTCTCCTCACAACAATTTTTCACGTATTCTTCCTGACAGTCAAAATGCTTGAACACTGCTAGCACTAGTACTGAGAGGAACTTAAAAGTCTTTCTATCATCTATTTTACTTCATACTACATTCTTACATTCATCTCATGTATTTCTTTTGCCATTGTTAAAGAGGAAAAGATGGCAGGGAATAGTCTTCCTGTAGATCAGTTGAATGTAACTTTATAATAAATCCAAAACAGCGTTTTATGCTACATACCGTATTGGAAATTGATGTATCAATAGCACCTTAGATGGGAAATACTGTGTGTGATGTCATGTGTGGCCTTAATCTCTGTTCTTTCATCCCCCAGCATTAAGATAAAGATATAAATCTCTCAAGAAATTACAAAAGTAAATTCATTGGTGTATCTTGACTGCCTCATATACTATGGCACTTGTGTCTAAAATTTCTGTGAGGAAATTAATCTCTCTCCATTGGAAACACGCAGTAAAATAATGTGTAAGATCACATTAATGGAAAAATAAAGTGCCTTACATTACATTAGTGCCATCCATTTTGTTGATTAATGCATCAAAATGGTGGTAGAAGGAATGGGGAGAAGATAAGGAAGATTGTGAGTTTATTTAGTTCAAGATTTATCCTAATGGTGGCACACAATGGAGATATATTAATATTAGTATTAATAAATCAGTATTCTAGCATTAATTATGTGATTCCCTAACTTTCAATGTCTTGACCTTTTTCTCATGAAATTCTCTTAACAGGGATAGTATGTATGTGTCCAGTACAAATAGTACTAGACTGATCAAATAAAAAGCATTCTAGTGGCTTTCACCCATTTTATTTATTTCACCTCTATGGATTTGCTGTAGTTGCCTTTCTCCTCAAGGCTTGATTTTCTCAGTGTGGACTCCTCTACCACTCTGCTTTTTAACTCCTCATTATACAAGAAATGAAAGAGATGTCAAGAGGGAACTGGGCTGTTGCTGTTGGACACAAAGAAAGACACAAGTCTTGTCAGAAGGCTGATGATGCTCCCAAGAAGGGCGCTTTATTCTCAAAACCTATTTTTATGCCTTTCTACAATGTGCCCACCTAAGAGGTGGGATCTTTCGACCACTGGTCACACCAAGGGTAAACAAGCAAAGCCCCTCCTTAGGAGAGAAATGTGAAAAACAAGATAGTTTAGAAAAACATGCCCTTGTTTACCAGTTTTGGGAAAAAAACTTCAAAAAACCAAAACATAACAGGCACGAACCGTAGCAACACTGGCCTCTCTGGTTGAGCAAGTTAAAATTACTCTGTTGCTGCTGTGTATTTCCTTAAAATTATTGCTCCCTAACTGTTGATATGAACCTACCTCTGCATTTTTTTCGAAGCAATCCACTGTAACATTCCAAGCACTGACCATTGTGCACTCTCTTCCTTAGGAGACATAGTGACATTTGATAACTGGCGTGTGCTCCACGGCCGTCAGAGCTACCCGCCGGGTCCAGGAGTGACACGTCACCTGGAAGGTGCCTATGCAGACTGGGATGTCATCATGTCCAGGCTCAGGCTCCTTAGGAAAAGGGTCCTGAATAAAGAGTGAGCCTTCTTCTAGCTAGAATGAGCAGAATGTAGATTATCTAATGGTAACAGCAATAATAATTTAAAAAAAAAAATGAGTCTTCTTTTCAGAAACTTAATATCGCTTTTGACAAGGGCTTGTTGTAGAACCAGGGTAATGGCTTTGAACTGACAGAGGGGAGGTTTTGATTAGATATTGGAAGACATTCTTTACTGTGAGGGTGCTGAGGTACTGCAACAGGTTGTTCAGAGAAGCTGTGGCTGCCCAGTCCCTGGATGTGTTCAAGGGCAGGTTGGATGGGGCTTGGAGCAAACTGGGATAGTGAAAGGTATCCTTGCTTGTGGCAGAGGGGGTGGAATGGGATGGTCTTTAAGCTCCCTTTCAACCCAAACCATTCTATGAGTCTATCATAACTGTATTTTTGATTTCTATAAGCAAAGAAACGTTCATAACAATTTATCTGTGCCCTGGTCTTTGAATCTAGGAAATATATTGCTATGTCTGTAAGTTTATGTGCCTTTTTAAAATCAATGTGCAAAATGGCTTGAAAGATTATCACTTTACTGGACTGACTGGGGATCACAATGCCTTCCTCTACATACCTACCAGCCCTCCTCAGAAAGCTTGAAAGGTAAAATGAAAAAAGTATTACTAACTAAATTTTGTTATGAATGGCACCTTCCTCTGTTTTCAGAGAAGCAATCCTTATTGCATAAATCATAACTAAAATTCACTTAAAAAAACCAACCAAAACCACTGCTGTGGTGTTACTTTTAAATACACACCTTTCTAGGTAGTACTCTGCTGTAATACATGATGCCATTGAACAGAGGCTGTATTCTCTATATCCCCCAGTTTGGTTCTGGTTCCTTTTCATCCAAGTTTTATAGCAATACTGTGTATCAGGAATGCCAGGAATTACTTTTGTTACCCAGTGAGCTATAATTTGCTAAAATCAAGGGATTTTTGTCATTGACTCCCAAGGGTAAATCACAAGAACATTAGAGTGTTTAATTACTAGACATGAATTTCATAATACAGGAATGCTGCAAGCATCATAATGTAGCACACAAGTAATTTAAATGGATGTCCTTGCTCTTCTTATGCTTGTTTAAAGAGCATTGTGGAAGCTCCCCACCCAAAGGCACAGAAGAAACTCAGCAATAAAGGAAGGTGACCAGGGACTCATAGTAGGGCAGCTACAGTATGTAAGTGCTCCAACTAAACCATTAGTGATGAATTTACACCCAGACAGACTTCTCTCTGAGAAGGTACAGAGAGAATAATGTCTAGCAAGAATTCTGGTGGTCGGTGAGGATAAATGCCACACAAACTGCCTTAGGTTACAATGTAAGATGTAACTAAAAGTATGTATTCTATTACCACCCGTGTAAGCTGTTAGAACAGGTGGGGCAGTGTTCTTTATCTCCTCCACGAGTCATCCTTGATAACTCCCTCTGGGGGCTGTCTCTGCTGATGGGCCATTGAGTCTCACTGCATGACTCAGAGAATTACATCATCCCATTGTGAGGTGCTCCAGGCAGGGGGAGGAACCAAGCATTCCTACCTGGACATAATCTGAGGGTTTGGAGCACCAGAGCCCTACCTACTGGATTCCCAGAGGACAAGAGCTACATAACCACTGGACCTTCAGAGGAAGACCAGACTTTAGTACAGGACCACCACTTTAACAGAACCAGATCCATGGTTTAATCAGACTGCTACCACCACCCTGACCAACAGCGTGTCAGGTTGCATCCTGACTCTGTCAGTTTAAGCCAGTGTTTTCTGCCTTCATTTTAATTTTATGTGTAGTTCTGGCTTGGAATCACTCACGGGTTTGCTTTCAAGCTAGTACTAAAATGTATATTATTTTTTATTGAAAGATTGAAACAATATCAAGATTAATCCTTCTAATACTGGAATAGATCTGCTCATTCACCCAACTGCATGTAATACCCCAGGGATGGTTTTTAACATCCCATAAGAGCCAAGTCTAAGCCTTATCTCAATATACAGAAGAAATGAAACTGCCAAGTACCTGTGTGATCATTTTCACTTGCACTCTAACCCCAAGACACACCTTTGTCTGTGGCTGAGCAAAACAAGCACATCTACCCCAAAAGTCATATGTAGCTCATTTAAAACAGTGATTTACTTGCAAGACAAGCTCTTTTCCAGACCAGAAACCAAATAAAACCTTGTAAATCCAGCATGCACATGTTCTGGGAGAGGACATCAAGCAAAAGGTATAACTGGAACCACTGGTAACTATACAGATAAAGTTGGAAAATATTTTTAAAAGTGTTGTGCTAGAAAAAAAATACATAAATGTTTAAAGAAGTTGGTGACCACCATGACAGGTGCCATTTAGAAACCAAAATACAATGGAGTCCATTTGGCCCTTTTCATAACCAACAGCACCTTTCTATTCACTAGCATGAGAGTCAAGCTAAACATTTCAAACCACATCACCAAAGACAATAACATTTTATAAGCTGTGTAACAATGTGTCTTTCTCGGAGTGCAGCCACGGCCTAATTAGATCCCAGTCAGCCTCTCCAGTGGAGAAACTGCTGGAGAAGGACTTAGGCAAACAGTGAAGCTCACACATCCACACACGTTACCAGCTAGCACAGCAGGAGGGGAAGAAGGCTCCCAGCCCCAGATAATTCCAGCAAGTGTTTATTCCATGTGCTGAAGGTAAATCCAGGAGACCAAAGAGGGTGGTCCTGTGGGTTTCCTCAGTTATGTAGTGTCTCAGGTTTGTGGGGAGCAGGGCAGGGGGCAATTGACCAAAGAGAAGACAGAAACTGGACACCAGGCCCCCATAGCCAATGGGGAAATAGGGAAAGGGGATACCATGGGAGGGTGATGGGCTTGAGAAACCCAGGGAGAATATTACACCATGTTTGCAGGGAACTATGGGGGAGAGGCCTTTGTTACAGCTGGGAGAGGGTTGCTTTTCCAGGGCAAGGCAGTTGGAAATTCCTTTAATGGTACAAGGGACTCCCCAACACTCATGTGTCCTACCCAGCAGATTGAATTTTTGGTTTATGTGTACCTCATCCATTGTCTCACCAATTTTCTTACTTTTTACCAGCTCCTTTTGCTTGTTTGCTATTTTTAAGTATTGTACTTTTAAAATCACTCAGCAACTCACATTCAGGTAACTGCTCAGATTTCATAAAGGATTTTGTTCCCATTAGAGAACTCAGTGAAACAGCTAGCTGTGGGAGTGCTTAACACCAAACAATTTCTGAAATAGCGGGGGAGATTCTTTGGAAAACTCTGGATCTAACCATCCTTCCTAAAGAAAGGCTTCTCCTTCTCATTCTCCTTCTCCTTCCCCTTCCCCTTCCCCTTCTCCTCCTTCTCCTTCTCCTTCTCCTTCTCCTTCTCCTTCTCCTTCTCCTTCTCCTTCTCCTTCTCCTTCTCCTCTCCTCCAGCTGGAGAGGAGCATGATGAATACCAAGGGCTAGCTCTACATGCCTGTTTGTTCTTCTCATTAACAAATCAGAATATAATGGCTGTTAGAAGAAGATGAAATACAAAGATCTGCTGTCCAATTGGCTGCCTGCAAGGCAACTAATTCATACAGCATTTACATCTTGCAAAATTAACACTTTTTGCTTTCAGTCTGCAGAGGTAAGCAATGCCAGGAAATTCTAATGGATGACTGGCAAAGCCTCATCTTGTTGGATCTCATTAGTGGGGTCCACAAAACCAGTGCACGAGTCAGATGAAGAGCCTGCCATATTTTCAGTATTCAATCCCATGGTTTTCCACTAAAACTTGGGAGGAGACTGACTGATGAGGCCTCCAGAGCTCACTCAGAAATGATTCCTGACTCTTCTCCAAATTCCCTGCATGGCCTTGTCTAAGTGAGCTTAATCTTTCCTGCCTCAGCCCTCTGTCTAGCTGTAAAACACACCTTAGGTCTCTCTCAGCAAAACAAAAATACTGCACTTAGGTAGGATTAATCAGCAGCATGAATTCAAAATAGGGAGTGATTAGTCAAGGTCAGGCCTGTTGTTTTTTGTAATGGTTCTTGGAGGTTGCCATGGATCTCCAGCTGAGCATAAATAAACTCTGTAATTGGTTATGAAAAGAGCACCTCACTGGAACATCGACAGGAGTGGAGCCTACAGGCACCCCACAGTCCTTCACCTGCTGGTGGTATTCCAGCTAGAGAACAGCATCCCACTTTGGGTGCATGTCAGGGAAGGCAAACCACCAGGAAGGCTTCTGAAAAAGATGAGAGGGAGACCACAAGGGCAGAGACACAAGAAGGGCCTGAATTAATTGCTGTCATCTAGGCAGAAAGAAAAATGAGACAGAGGAAAGCAGGGCTAAAGTAACAGTGTTAAAGGCTGCTGGAGTAGTCTCTTAAAATATTTGTAGTGGCTAGGGAAAGAAACAACTTCAACTGCAATAAGAGAAATTTATATTACATGTGGATTTATACTAAATGTGAAAGAAGTTCTCCAGCAGGAAGTGGAGAAAACACTAGATTAAATCATCCTGAGAAGTTTGGAAGCCCATTCTTGGGGGCCTTAAAGAGGTAGTTGGACAGACATCTTCCAGGAATAAAATGGAGATAATTAATCTTGCCCTGGGACAGCACAATAAACTGATTTGTTGAAACCCATTCAGCCTGTGCTTCTGTGATAATATCTGAGCAGATGCTGTGGGTACAGCACCTTGCCCAGCAGAGCCCTCTTCTTTCTTCCTGAGAGACAGACATTAGTATCTACAACTGGTTTTCTGATCAATGTGTTTGAAGACACACTGTTTAATGCCACATACACACTACCCAAACTCTAGCTTAAATTTCAATAAAATACCTGTTCTGTTTCTCTGCTGAACTAGACAGTAA
The DNA here is from genome assembly GCA_013400275.1 of Rhadina sibilatrix. Classification (NCBI taxonomy): domain Eukaryota; kingdom Metazoa; phylum Chordata; class Aves; order Passeriformes; family Phylloscopidae; genus Rhadina; species Rhadina sibilatrix. Next base: position 21,006 of record VWYO01016989.1, on the reverse strand, counting down.
TGAGCAGTGCTACATTCCCAAAATCAATTCACACAGCTTGCACTGATAGTGGGAAGAGAGATTACTGCTTTGCAGGTAAGGACTTCTCTCCAGTGGTGTAAAAAGAATAAAGAAAAGAAATATAAATTACCTATCTAGTCTGCTTCTTAAGAAATGAAATATTAAAAAAAAAAAAAGTAGGACACAAAGCTTCATCTTTGATTACCTTTTTGCCTTAACCACAATGAATTTGAAAATGGTAGGACTATACCTGTGAATTAATGTCATTGTTGTCTCCTGTGAGATTTATAATTAAAAAAAAAAATAAACCGGTTAATTCCTAAGATTTTAATTACTGCTTAGAGTCATTTTATACATGCAGGTGAGACAGTCACTAGAACTGGTCACTTTACAAGTCATGGTGAAAAATTATCCTCTCTGTCGAGCCTCTTCATGATGTGTTTGCTCTCTTTCCAGCCTAAAAACATGTGCATGTAGAGGAACACCCCAAACTGAAGCAAAAATTGCTGAATAAAAGAGAAGAGTGATCATATCACCAATGGGAAAATTCAATGGCCATACTACCTCCCCCTTACAGACATTCCTGGTAGCTTCTGTTTAGTTCAGTGCCTCATTATTAAATTGACACCAAAGCCTCACAAGGAAATAATAATGTTTAACCAATGTTTCATTTGTTGTTGCCTCAGATGCACTGTTATGCTATAGACAAGCCCTTCTATCTAGTTAGTAGCAAAGGATGGTATTCATTTACATGACTGCCACAGCAGGTCAGTGTCTATAAATTAAATATCAGAGCCTGCCTATGCTTCCGTGTAAATCTGATTTAGGGGAATTGAATCCCATCAGATTTCAAAAATTGACACAGGGATCCATCACTGGATGAAAAACAGTAAGCAAATAATGTGCCAGCTACATAAATGTTTCCCAGATATTAAGCTGGTCTATGTATATTAAGCTACATTCCTACATAATATAGGACAGCCTACAAATTATTGGGGTTTTGTCATTAATATAATAACATTGTATTTGGTATTTTAAAGCTTGGCTATCAAATACATTGTAAGTTCAGCTTTCATTAAGAAAAATAATGTTTTTCCTATCCTAGAGGATGTAAAGTGGTCCCTATCAAGTAGTATCTCATGTCATACAGCAGTAGCCTTAGAAAATTTTTAAAAATGCTTGTCCACTAATCCAATAAGGAACTGTTGACACATTGCTTTAAATCTTCATTCTCTTCAGTACTATTCAACACACTAAAATTCAGAAGGCAAACCACAATTCAGTAGCAGTTTTAGATAATACTGAGAGGAAAGAACAGGTTAGATGTGTTGGGCCTGGCTGAGATGGAGTGACTTTCCCCATTGCAGCGCTGACAATGCTGTGCTTTGCCTGGGTAGATAGAAATTGGGCTGGCACAGCATCAGCACTGTCTCAACACTCCCCACTTCCATCAAGGGGCTGGGGATGGGCAAAACCTGGGGATGGGGAGGGGTCACAGCTGGGGCAGCTGACCCAGGCTGACCAAAGGAATGTTCCACACCATATGACATCAGCTCAGACATAACTGAGTATTTATCAACAGTATTTATCAACATTTAATGTAAATGGAAGCTATGAAAAGGAGGAGAAGGGGGTGGGCATTCATTGTTTACAATATTTGCTTTCCAGAGCAGCAGCTGCACACATGTTGAAACCCAGCTTCCTGGGAAGTGTCTGAACATCACTTGCTGATGGGAGGTATGGAATAAAATCCTGTTTTATTTCCTCTTTGCTTGTGTGCATACAACCTTTTGCTTTTGCTTTAGGGAACAGTCTTAGCCTATGAGTTGTTATCTGTCCTCTCTCCTGTGTCCAGCTGAGAAGCAGGAGTAATAGAGCAGCTTGGCAGGCACGTGGCATCCAGCCAAGGTCATCCCACCACATTAGGCAAGTTAAATATTTTTAATTCAGGCTAAGATACACAAAAGCCTTGGGATGTCTCAAAGCCCTCCGGGAATTGTTCATCTATGGAAGAATAATAACATACCAGAAAACTGCAGAAGAGTGGAAATGGTGATTACTCTTACAGGGTGAAAAACAGAGGAGTAAAAAACAGAGGAGTAAAAAACACAGGACCTGGAAATTTGCAGGCCTGACAACAACGACAACAAAAAAATAGTGGCACATATAATTAAATAATCTATTTGTAAGCACTGGAAAGAAAAGAGCTCCGTGAGTAGCAGTCAGTGTGGACTCATGCTATAGGCAAATAATGTCAAACTATTCAGTTTCCATCTATGATACAGTATCATGACTTGGAGGTATGCAAAAGAGAATACATCAGATAGTTTTTCTCTAGTAAAGTTTTCATGTTTTCTTATAATCACACCAATCACCCACATCCTATATTAGAATTTAATAGGTCAGCTAAAAAACTGGCAGGAAAAGACAGTATTTATCAACATTTAATGTAAATGGAAGCAGAGATTCTCCCATGGATTATTATGTGTCTTGGTTTGGAATTCCCTTGGTACCTGCCNAATGGCCCATCAGCAGAAAATATCCCCTGGAGGGAGGACAGGTGGTGAAAGAGATCAGAAACACTGCCCCACCTGGTTTAACAGCTGGCCCATGATCAGAAGAGCCAGAGTTACAAGAGATAAAGAATATCTCCCCAACTGCTTTCAACAGATGAAATAGAATACACATTTTTGGTTCCATAACCCAAGACACCATGGGATTTTTACTGTGACTCTATGACCAGAAGCTGGTAGTCCAGAGTCACAAGAGTGGAAGCATGAGGTTACAGAGGGACATGTGAGAAGGTGGAAGGTCATCTGTAAAGAAGAGGATGCTCTTCCACAAGTGCAAGATGCTACAAATACATCAGAATAATCAGCTTTACAAACACCAGCCAGGGAGCTGAAGACTAGATGGGGTAGGTAGAGGGATGCAGTAATGCTCTCAGCATGAGTCAGCAGCTCATCACCTAGACTAAGTGCACTCTTGAGCTGGAGTGAGAAGTGTCACTTCCACAAATTCAGATGAAGCTTAATACCTAATTTCAGGGTGCTGCATTTCAGGAGACAGGAGGAGCTATTGGAACTGGATAAAAAGTTGGGTGAAAACCAGGATGCAACTTGGAGTGCTTGGCTTGTAGGTGAGAGTGCAGGGGATAGGGAGAACACTAAATATAAGGATGTCAGAGAAGGAAAGAGGAATATGTTCTCAAGATGTATCAGGAATAAAAGTAATGGGGTTTACATTTCACCACAGGAGAGGAAGATTCCTCACAGGAGACTTACAGATTCAGAAAATTAAGAAAAAAATTCATTTCTGTGTTACACAAGCCAACAATGCAGCAGACCACAGTGTGTTCATCCTTACAGATGTCTAATAATAGGTGAGAAAATACCTGTGAGGACTCATAAATATGGACTGTCTGGCTTGCTTTGGGGAAGAAATTACAGGATTTGCCAAGGTCCAATTTAGCCCTATGCTTCTTCAGTATTCAACACTTAAACAAACAAACAAACAGAAAAAAAACCCACCCCCCCCCAAAAAAAAAAAAAAAAAAATCAGAAAATAACTCAGAACTTCCAGTTCTACAAATCTCAAGTTAGGGGTGATATAATTCACTTGTAGTCAGTCACTCTGTATAGTGAAGGCCTGGGTACTACAAGGAAAGAAAGAGGGAGAAACAAAACTGTATTAGTTTTGGCTGGGGTAGAGTTAAATTTCTTTGTGGTGGCTGGCGTGGGGCTGTGGTTTGGATTTGTGCTGAACACAGCCTCGATCACACAGAGATGCTTTTGTTACTGCTGAGCAGAGCTTATACAGAGCCTTCCCTGATTTTCATATGGCNGGCCGAGAAGCTTTGTTTTTCTGTCTCCTAATTGTCTATTTTTATTTTATTTCTATTAAACTTATAAATTTTTATAAAGAGTGAACCTCGTTTTTCACAGCCATGCAACAGCATTGCTGAGTGTAAGAAGTGGAGGGAAAAGGGAGGGAGAGGGAGGGGAATATTTGGAGCAATGGCATTTTGAGACAGTTTAACACGTGGCCAGAGTGTTATGAGCCCAGTGAGAAGGAATCAGTCTCTGAGGGTGTCCTGCACTTCTCAGAGGGGCTTAAAATGATTGCGAGACAGCCCTTCAGGGGTGTGTCTCGTAAAGCAAAGGTTTTAATAAAAGCAAAATAACAAACGGTACAGAAACAAAAGAAAAGCCAAGCACAGGCATCAGAGAAGCCTCTGGCACCTTGCTAAGACACCCTGCCAGAAGCACCTGAGCTCCTTTGTGCACCTTTATAAATACTTAATGGTTTAGGAGGGATCTATTGGCAAACAGCTACAGGTTTTGAAAAACATCCTGGAGATCCAACCCCTGCCCCTCTGCTGGCATGGGCCAATTACAATGAGAAGGGCGTGGAAAATTCTACCTTAACTCCCTTGTACATTTAGAGGTAAACTGAAACTCTTTTCCTGCTATGGAAAACGCTTGCTCGGGTGTGGGAATGCATTACTGCAGCGTTTGTCTTCCCAAGGAACCAAGGAACCTGTGATGGGGCCCTGCTCCCCTTGGAGATGGCTGAACTCCTGCCTGCCCTTGGATGGCAGTGAATTAATTCCTTGCTTTGCTCACATGTGCAGCTTTTGCTTTCCCAATTAGACTGCCTTTATTTCAACCCCACAAGTTTTCTGCCTTTTGCCCTCCCCATTCTCTCCCTGATTCTGCTGTTGGGGTAGTGAGTGAGCAACTGCACAGGGCTGTGTTTCTGGCTGGGGTTAAGCCACAGCAAAAATCCAACAGGCCATTTTTTCTATGGGGCAGTAACATTTTTCTGTTACAGGGGCAAGGCACCACACAAAGCCTCCAGAAGAATAAAAAGCCCAGACATGAGCCTCTTGGATTCCTGGTGACAGCCTAAACTGCACTACCCTTCAAATATGCTCTACCTCAATTCTCCTCCAGAATTATCTTCTAAAAAATTCAGGTCTGGCTTGCCTGGACTCCACTGGCACATTTTGATGGCTGACTGTAAACCAGAATGGGGCTTGCTATAAGAAGCAACCAAAACAACTTCTGTGACTGGTGAGCTAAACCAGTTAACACTGGGGAGCAAGCAGAAGGCATTAGCAATCTCCTTTGTTCATCTTTTAGGACAAACAGAGCTGGAAAAAGGTGTTTTAAGGTGCCTGTCCCTCCAGCTATGGGCTATTCACCAACAGGGCTGTTACTGGACTCCTGAGGTCTTAACACTGAGAAGAGTGTCCTGGCTGGGAAGTGAGCCTCCACCCAGACCACAAGCAGCAGGGGGAATGATATCTGGCTTCTTCAGCAAACTAGCTCTGGGAAAAGGAAAGGAAAAAAAAAATGAAAAAAAAAAAAAGAGAGAGAAAGAAACTTATCATAACAAGGAAGGCAGGAAAGGAACCCTGAAAGTCAGGAGAGACAGGGGGAGAACAGGGGAGACAAAAACACTGACCAGAAGGAGATATGACAGCAAGGTAATGCGAAAAGAAAATGCATTGGTAAGACAAACAGTGTGTTTTTATTAAAGCTGTTAATTCACTCCTCACCTCTCCTACTCAAGTCATCCATCACAACATAATCTAAATAGAGCTCAGAGTACAGCTGCTCACCACTCTAAAGGAGACCTCTGTACATGGAGCAGCTCTGCTGTGGCAAGCTGGCATCCTCAGAGGGAAAAACCTCAGCTGCAAAAATAAACAACTCAGGTACCACAACCCTCCTCCCTACACTCTTTCCCAGAAAAATGTCCTGCTAAGTTTTAACCCCTTCTTGCTTGTTAAGTAAGCTTAGTGTCTTCTCTTTGCTTAAAGCACAGACAACCAGTATGGTCTTGAAGCACTGAAATTGTTAGTGTATCTTACTGAATGGCATAAAGCTTTTCTGAGGGCCAAATCTGGGCCCAAATTTTACCAATTATTCCTCCATATCAGGGAGGGAACAAAGCAAGCTCCAGCTCCCACTGTCAAATTTATCAAGCAAATGTCCATAGACCTAAGATGCTCTCAGTCGTAACACCTCATATTTTTCAGTCCCTCCTGCAGTCTTCTTAAAACACTGCAGTTATGGCCTCATGTCCTTTGCTGCAACCCTTGCCTTAGAGGTAAACTGATCAGCCTATTTTCTCTGGTGTGTGGGACATGGGAAGAAAGTTTGAGGGACTAACAGATTGTTTAGTGGTCCACAGGACCAGGTGATCAGATGCTGAGATCCAACAGGTGCCTCAATTTGATGCTTGTGGCAGAAACTACTACTCCTTGCTTGAGCAGGCAACTAGCATTCAGAACGTGGTGAAAAACTTTGGTTTATGATTTAAAATAATTTTCAAACTAGATTTTTTTTTTTAAATTAGAAAGGGTGAAACATACCTATTTCCTATTTTGTACAAATGGGGGATATTCTATAAAATTCTTTTTTTTTAGAATTTAAAATTATTTAGAGTAGTTTTTAGAGGTGCTTTGATAATAGTCTGCATAAAATTTAATAATTGCAGTATCAAAATTAGTTGCAGGCCTTTTGTCAGAATTGTCTAAATCCGTGCACAAACACCTATTCTAAACTTTGACAGCATTACAATAAAAAGATACAGAAAATGCAACACATGATTTGAAGAAGAAAATATGTCACTAAGAAAAAGTAAAAAGGGCTTCTGTTAGCTATGAGTATGACTGCCCTAGCAATACTATTTAAACACACAGTCCTGAATGTTAAATGCCCTCATTAGCACTATGGTGGGTACCACTGTGGGTGTGCATATCAAGATGCAAATGTAAATCCTGAAGAGACACATAAATTGGCAAAAAACAATACAGGGTGCCTTCCCAGACAGAATATTAGTAGTGTTCTTCCTTTAAGACCAGGAAACCTTACAGAACAGGTACACTGCAAAGTTTCTCAATTTATATGAGGCCATACAGTTCCCTACTTCAGAAGGTGCTGCATAAGCCATTACTTTAGGGATGTACACAAGAAGTTTCAAAGTTGCAATACTGTGGAAAGAAAATAGGAAGATAGAGAAATACCAGTGGAGTTCAAAATTACTAAACTTCTGGGAGCGGGATGTTATTAAAAAGGGTGAAATGTTGTCTCCCCTTAAGTTGGGGGTAATACAACAGGTGGCATGGCACCTAATCCTATCTGTAATTAGGAGGTTACTTTTCTTACCTCTGAGAATCCTGGGGCAGATTGTTAACAAAGAACATCTTGGATCCTAATTAATTTGCAAATTCCAGTAACTTTCTTGAGCCTTACCTAGCATTGAGCCTTTCTGTTCCTGTCTTGTCACAGAGCTTGCTTTGGCTAGTTTCAGTTCCATGAGCTTAATCAGAAATAGGCTTTTTCCTGCAGTGATTTTCTTTGTTTTGTTTTTCCTGCAGGTGATTAGGGTATCTTTGTAACTGCCTGCCTTAGGGATTAAAAACATCACCTACAGGTGGCCTTAAGTAATCACATTCTGCTCAATGTTTATTAAAATAGAAATTGCTTTAATTACCCAAAATACACAGTGCACATACCATCTACTGTATAAAATTCTTTTAAAAACAGAAATTAGTACAACCATAAACCTTCTTGACAGGAAAAGGTCTGCTTAGTCTCCACATGGTAGTTATAGAAGTGAACAACTTGCCATTGCAGGGACTTACTCTCACTGAATAATCACTGAATAATTGCAAGTACTTTAAATATCCTTTGCCAATACTTTACAAATAAATGTAGCATTTGGGATACTGGAGAAGCTGCATTTATACAAATGCTCCATTCATTTGATTAAATATTGACCTTAGGCAGGAACAAGTAACAAGCTACAAACTTGCCACATTTGGGGATAACACTCAGTTAAACCTTACTATGCTGTTCTTTCTAAAACACAGATTGAAGAACATCAGGAGCCAACACCTCCTTCTGCACATTGGTGTAAATTCTACTGATTGAGTAAACCTGCTCTGAGTTCTGTAGTGCCTTGCACGCTATCTCCCTCTGTCTAAGTGACCTTGCATCCCAGCAGCAGCCTGAGGGCCTCCTGTCAAAGATGCTATCTGGCTTACAGAAGAATGCCAAATGCCTTGAGTGCATGTAGACCCATACTTCCATAAACCCCTGTGCTGATCAGAGTAAACATGTCATGCTGAACAATCTGTGCAAACAGAAGCCAGATGCCTTACAATGGCCAAGACTCAGCAGAACTCCCCTTGCCTGGCTCTGCCCCTCAAAACTGAGTGATGCTGGTTTGTATATCTGGCTCTTTGTTCAGTCAGTGGCACTATAACTGGCAATGCCTGTTACTGTTTGTCTTTGTTTGGAAAGACAGGTGNCACTGGATGGAGCATCTCACAATGGGATGATGGAATGTGGATAGTCTATTTTGGGGATGTGTGTTACTAGGGGTGTCTTAATGGCCCATTAGCAGAAAATATTCCCCTGGAGGGAGGAGTGGCAGTCAAAGAGATCAGAAACACTGCCCCACCTGGTTTAACAGCTGGCCCATGATCAGAAGGCACCTGCCCCCCTCCCCCCAGAGTTACAAGGGATAAAGAAAAAAAAACATCTCCCTAACTGCTTTCAACAGATGAAATAGAATACACATTTTTGGTTCCATAACCCAAGACAGGGGGAAGAAAGTAAGAGCCAAGTAATATTACTATCAATATGACAAAAGGAAAAAAATAGCCATAACACAATAATATATGCAACCTGGGTTCCTTTATTCATTCTGTCGAAGGGCAGAGTAGATACTTACTAGTAACAGCACAGATTTTGAGAAACCTTAATTATTTGACCTATGCTGTTATTAAAAGTGACCACTCATCACCACTTCTATTTGCACACAGGGACAGATTTTAGTGTAACCTCATTGACTTCAAAGATCTCTGGTTAGAGGCACGTACTAAGAATGTGACCGGATGTTTATTTGTTTTTTCAGACCATAAATGAAATACTGTCCAATCTCCCTATGTATTTTAGTAAAGCTGACCAATGGAGACTCCCTTTGCTTTAAAGCACATATTTTAATGTTTCCCACAGACCTGCTTCTTTTTTCAGGCTCTCAATAAACTAAAAGTGCATCTGACTTCCAAACATCTTCTGACTCAGTTGAGTTTGTTCCCATTACTTAGTTTTTTCTTTGGCACATACATCAACTAACGTTAAAAACAATCAAAACAGAGAGTTTTGCTCACAGGTTATTCAATGACCATTAATCTTTGCCTTTAATTCTGAAGTTTTTCAAATAAGAGTTAAATTGCTGGATGTTACACAGTCAGAAAGACAGATGTGAAAGCTGGAATGAAAATGGCTGAAGTGGCAAGCATAATGGCCTACTGAATAAACAGATATGTTTGCATAATATCATGGCATCCTCCTGAAAGGCAAAACTATACAACATGTCAGAGCAAACAGTTGCACAGCATGTGAGAGTGTATTTCATTTGCACAAATTCAGCTGAAGGAATATAAAAGAATGAGCTCATAGGTAAAGAACAGATGGTGTATGAAAATTAAACAGTGAACAGGAAAACATATTTAGTCAACTTATTTCACTGTGCCTGGTTGTTTTTTGGCTTGTTTTTTTTTTATTACCTAAATTTATGATAAAGCAACCTTTAAATGTATGTGAGAGAGTCTTGAGTTCGTGGTATGGACATGCTGATGTTGTGGCAAGGTTCTAGCTGTACCTGCCAACATGCACTCAAGAGCTTGAGCAATTCCTACAGAATTGGCTCAGTTTGAAGAAAAAGCACATGCAAAGGCAAGGTGGTGTGATTTTAAGTGTCAAAATATGGTTTAGTAATATTTCAAATGTCAAACCTAAAGTCATAAGGTCGCTTAGGATATTTGATTCCCCAATTCCTATCTTTATCTTCATTTGTTTTTGTAGCACTGCTGCAAGCTGATGAACAGGAATAGCTGCATTTTAGTGATGGTTGCAGTCAGCCCATGATAATAGAGCTATAACTGTTATAAACTGTTATAATATATATAACTATTTCTCATAATAGTAATCAGTTAAGTGACTGGTTTAAATTTGTTATTAAACCAAATAATCAAGAATTTGCTATAGTAATAGTAAGAATTTTTTTTATAGTGAGATTTATTACTACTGAGTGTAAAAAAAAATGGCACTTCACCTTTTCACAGTTGCAGAACTACAATAAGAACTGAGAAAGGCCTTTTTAAAGGATGAACTTTTGTTTCCAAGTCAGAAAAACCAGCTGAGCAACTATAGGTATAGGACATGATCTACTTTGGAGTAATCATAAATATATTAAAAAATCGTAAATCATTAAATCATAGAATAGCCTGGGTTGAAAGGGAACCACAAAGATCATCTAGTTCCAACCCCCCTGCCATGTATAGGGATACCTTTCACTAGACCAGGTTTCTCAGAGCTCCATCCAACCCTGGCCTTGAACACTTCCATTGATGAGACTGCCTCAAATTCCCTGGGCAGCCTGGTCCAGTGTCTCACCACCCTCTGAGTAAAGAATTTCTTCCATCTGTCAAAGCCAGACCCACTGTCCTTCAGCTGGAATCCACTCACCCTTGTTCTGTCACTACATGCTCCTGTAAAGCATCCCATCTTTCTTGTAGGCTTCCTTCAGGTACTGGGAGGCTGCAATTAGGTCACCCCAAAGCCTTCTCTTGTACAGGCTAAAAAAAAAAAAAAAATCAAAAAACCAATTCTCTCAGCCTTTCAGTTAGGCCCCAAAAACCAGAGATTTCACCTGAATAATAAGGGAGATTAGGTTTTGATGCCATTCCCTTTATGTTAATTTGCCACCCCCATATTCTCTGCCAGCAAATAATTACCAGCCAGTTCTAGTGGGCTGAGAGAGGGGAGCTTCATGACCAGGAAAGAGAAATAAAGCCTATTGTTTCCTGTTTACACTGGACACGAGCTTTATGTAATTATCCCAGCAGTTAGTATGAACTGGGCAATTATCCTGGCAAACAATGGCCCATTGATGGCAGCCAAACAAAGGCATCTCAGAGCAGCTCCTTCACCAGGCCAGTGCAGCAGAGCCCCTCTGGATTGCCTCAGTTCTGGCTGCCATCCCAGCATCATCAGCCCTCCAACAAGGGCTGCACAGTCATAGGGGGAGCAACAAAGGGAGACAGTTTTCCTAACCTGTCAGCATTTAGGAGCACAAACATTTTTCCTGACCACAAAAGGAGTTGAAAATCTGGAGGGAAGTGTCCACAGGCCCAGTGTATTACAGCAGAACAGATTGGCTGGGAAGAGCAGTTTTACTTTCCATCCTTTTGAAATGTTTCCATTAGATTTTCACCTCCTTCATCCAAGGGAAAGCAGCATTTCAGCAGTGGAATGGAAAAAGGAGAAAGTATAAGAACTGGAATGTCAAAGGACTTTTTTTTTCCCCCCTTAACCTCAAATCTGTATAGCAGGAGCCTCACTTAGCTAAATTTTCCTTGGCAACAATTCCACTTCAGTGAATTTACTCATTTTGTCAGAAAAATTCTGGACAGACACAGTCTGCAGTTCAAACAAAACAAAGGAATAACACAATAGTGCCATTCCCATGGCTCTGTTTCTAGCAGGTAGGACTCCTCAGGCCTGGCATGGGAGGCACCAGGCTCTGCAGTGGCATTGCCACATCTCTTGCCTTACCAGACCCAAACAAAGCCTGAGCCACAAAAGGTGCTCACTCTGACAAGCAAGGCAAATATTAGACAAATCCTTAGTGCTACCCTACCTGCACAGCCATACAACACAATTTACAGAAATTAAAGGAGTTATTTTAAATACTGACATTACTTATTTCAGAGGCACGTGAAGGCTGCTCTAAAGTGAACTGGTGCCTGCTGGTTGCTTGTGAACCCAAGATTTCCAAGACACCAGAAGCTGAGATTTAAGTCATAATCTGGTCAACTGTATTTAGCCTTAATGTCTTCTCTTTTGTTAAAGAAAAGGGATATTTCTCTTATAATCTGAACACAAAAGATGATTATGACTGTAGAATATCTCACACTGAATCTTAAAATAGCTACTATCTTATGTACTTGAAACTCTGAATCTTTAGACAGAGATTCAACATCTACAACAAAACTGATCTTTGAAATCCCCACTACTGAAATATTTCAAACATTGACTCTATAGCAATACCTACGACCAGCATCATGAAGGAAATCAGAGCTGCAAATATCTCTTGATTATCCAAATTCCAGATTTCCTAAGATAAGTGAACTGCACTGAGAGCTGGTGCTGTGCAGTTGAGCACAATGATTGTTCCAGCCTGGATAATTTCACTGCCTCACTGAGGCATCAGTAAAAACTCCAAGAAAACAACCTCATGCCTCAACCAAATTCAAAAAATTGGTCAAATTTCAGTTTAGTGGATCCTAATCAAGAATGAAATCTAAAACTCAGTGATTTCTATGAATTTAAGTTGCTTTTATTCTGTTCTTTTTTTTTTTTCCATTCTGTACACTTGTAGCCACAGATAGCTCCTGTAATCCTCTTTTCACCCACTGCAAATACATACTAAAGGAATAAAGGAAACTTTAAGGAAACCCATTACATAGGCACATATTCTTCCAGAAACTGAAGAAAGTTGTGAGCAGATAGGATGATATTTATCTTTGTCTTTTTGTGTTTGATTTTTGGTGGAATTTCTGAAGGTAAAGAAGAAAAGGAGGAGATAGGAATAAAGAATTTGCAATCTGTTTGAGTTAGCAAAACACACAGGAGAAAACAAGTGAAAGGGTCTTAACACTTTCACACTTTTAAGCAGGAAACTAGCAGAGGATGGATGCTTTTTCATGAATGTGCTGACCTCCTCCTACCTTCCTGTTCTCTCTGGAGACCTGTGCACACATTTGAGTTTTGAGTGACAATAGTAGGCTTCCTGCCACTAACAACAAGGTTCACTGTCCCTTCCCAGCTTATCTGGGTCTGTCCAAGATATCTGGCCATCCACACACGACCAGCTTGTTGGCTGCAGAGCCCCTTGCAAGAGGAGTGCTGAAAGCACACATGAAAATATTTCTTCTGTGGTCTTCCTGAACTTCCTAAACTCCAGTGAGTTTAAACACAGAGTGAAATCCATTGTAATGGGGCCTTGGTTAAATCAGTCAACTGAGTCCCTGTTGAGCTAGTCAACCCTAGGCAGAGATACATTTAAAAAACCCCAACCAGCCAACCAACCAACCAAACCCCACAAACAAAAACAAACAAACAAAACCCACAAAACACCCCCAAACGCAATGAAAAATAAATTCTTATTTCTGTTGGCAGTCTTAGCAAGGATATGGGATGTTTTTCAGTTTTAATCCTGTCCATTTGGTGATCCAGAGTGAAATCCATTGTAATGGGGCCTTGGTTAAATCAGTCAACTGAGGCCTTGTTGAACTAGTCAACCCTATGCAGAAATACATTTAAAAAACCCCATCCAAACAAAAAACAAAACCAAAACAAAAAAGAAACAAACAAAACAAAAACAAAAACAAACAAACAAAAAAACAAAAAACCCAAACACAAACAAACCCCACAAACAAAAACCATAAAACATCCCCAAACACAATGAAAAATAAATTCTTATTTCTGTTGGCAGTCTTAGCAAGGATGTGGGATGTTTTTCAGCTTTAATCCTTTATTTCACTGTACTGCGCTATCCAAATACTGTCCATTAGACAGGGGAGCATTTTGGCCTGTGGCAGTGCTCCCCCAGTGCCAGAGCAGATGAGGTCCTGTTACTCCACTAAACTACTCAACATGTGCTTCTGACTTTCATTCAGTAATGATGTCACCCTCTGGTGGTGACACATCCAGCAAGGAACAGACCCGAGAATGCTTAAGGAGCACATCAAAGTTGGTTTTACTGTAAAAAGGAAAGAAGAATATGTCTATATTCCACCAGAACATCAACTTTTTTTTTTTTTTCCCTCTCTCATTTCAATCTGGTACTGTAATGAGAGAAGCCAGATCTACAACAGTAGATGTGTTACATTATCCCTGTTGTGCTTTTCTCAGGAGCAGAGGTGTATTGTGTTTAATTGTAACTCTAGAAATGTTAAGATTAGTGCACAGAAAAAATACCAAAGAAGTGAGATGTCTTAAAAAACTTATGTTATTTGTATTGTGAACATCAATCATTCATACATCCAAGCTCCTGCAAGTATGATAAATCCACCTTACCAAAGTAATGCATTCTTTAATCAAATTTTAATTTGAATTAGAGTAACAGTGACAAAAAGAGGCAAGCTTTGTGAAAAAGGTGGGCAAATCTCAGGTCTTTCTATTTTCTTGTGTATTTAAACAAAATTAGTTGCACCAAAAGAGTAACTGAGTTAAGAATACACCTTCCCTATGGCATGAGCAACAAGTAGCCAAGGACACATAGGAGGCAGTGGAGAGGGATCCTCCCCAAAGTCTTATTCTGTAGCTTCTCATTAAGTATTTCAGTCTCCCATCAACCTTGAAAGTGCATCCCTGTGAGATACAAACTAAAACCAACCACCAGTGTTGGGGCTGCAGCATCAAACTAGTGTTGAGCAGCTTATTTGCAGAGTCTGAAAAGTTTAACTGAATCCTGTCACGTTCACCAGTGTTTCAGGCCTCCACATCCACAGTTCCTTGAACACCTGCATGTTCCTTGCATTTATGTGTCTCTAAAACCATTCCTTATGACATGCAAGAGTTCAGCACACATTGCCTCAGGTCTCCCTTGCCTTCTAATATTTCTGCATCAGCAGCCTGAGTTTCCACCAATCCACAGCTATACAAAATGTATACTTCTTTCATTCTATTTTCAAAAAGCATTTTTAGGAATGAGTCCAAGATAAATAAATTTTCTCAAGTATTGAGCAGTTCCTAATTTTGAAAAAAACTTGCCACATTATTTAGATGGCCATCTATGAGCCCCTAGGCAAATTTTCAGTACTGTGAAACAAAGGAGATACACACTCCTTTCAGCACCACCAGTTATTTGATTGTTAAAACAGCCATAGAAATCTTGGAATTAAGTATTTGAAATTTTTACTGTATCCTCAGGCACTCTTCAAACAAATTTACTCAGTGAAAAGGTGTTAGGAAACAAGAAAAACACCAGTTTAAATTCTGAGCCACAGCTGGCAACGGAAGCGTCAGCATCTTCAACAGAAAGGGATCCCTCCTCCACACCTTATATTATTTATCAAACTAATTACTGGGCTTTGCTTAAACAAGAGCACTGTTTCTCCACTTTTGGTTTTGTTTGGCCTCTAAATTCTGAGTAGTTAGCAACAGCTGGTCTAAGCAAGAAGGTTACTAAGGGCTATTGTGACCCTAAGTGCCTCTATTTTCTTTGTGGCTCTTTTACCCAAGGACCAACACCAAGCTCTGCTCTTTCCATCACCCATGACTTAGACACACCATATTTAGATTAAACAATCCCAGTCCTTGGAACAAGATGCTTAGATCCTTTCAATGACTCCAGTCTAAAAGTAATCCAATCACTGTCCTCAGCCTTTGTGAGCTTTACAACTAGTTGGATTTTCCTTGAGATGTGCCTGTTGTTGAAAGCCAAACCCACTGAGAAAGAACTGAAACCCAGATGCCATGTCATCAGGCAACCATCAGGCACGAGAGCCCGAAAATAGCAGGAGATACTGTGGAATGGGGATGACTGCCATAAGCTTTGCTTAGCCTCAGTTTTTAACATTGAGGCTTAATTCGGGGCTTGAGCTAAAGGGTCTTACTTCAGAACACTGAGTTTTAGAATCATCAAGGTTGGAAAAGTCCTTTAAGATCAAGTCTAACTATCAACCTACCACCATCACTGTAACCTCTAACCCTCTAAGCCATATTACCCAGGAATTTTTACCTACACAAGATTTTAAATGCTGTCATTTTTGATTTCAACCAAGCATTTTAACTCCTCTGTATACTGTACCCTTCCTAAAAATAGCCTTATGGCATATTGTTATGTTTTGGACTTCATCAGGATTGAAAAGGGATTCCCTTGTGTTGTATCACAAGGGAACAACATAATTTTTGAAGCTGAGGATGTTGGTCTTGGTTCTGTTTCCTCTTCCATTTTATACAAGTGTTTGTGAATAACTTGGTGATTTGATGGGGTGGGAGAGGAGGCAGATGAAGAGATATTTTTTTGAAAGATCAAGATCATCCTTCATGTCAAAGGAGTGGGTAGATGTCAGAGCTGGAAGATTTCTGTCCTGATCCTATTAAATTATTGGCCTTTTCATTATAATTTAATACTTTAGAAGAAAGACTTTGCAGCAACTGTTCTTTTTTTCTGCCTACAGAGTTACATTTCTGCAAAATAACATACAGGATAGTGAAATAGTGTATTGGTACAAGCTGAATTCATCTGAAGTCAGCCCTGTGCCTTGCTGTGTGAACTATTCTTACTTCCACGTGTTCATCTTCTCTCTTATGGTTGTAACAAACAAAGAGAAAAAAAAAAATCAATGTTCTGGAAGGATGATAATAAAACCCCAATCAACATATATAGAAGCATCCCTGTATACAGTTAGAAACATCCACTTTACTGACTTCCATGGGTCATCCCCATTCCATCATCCCATTGTGAGATGCTCCACCCAGTGGGGGGAGCCAGCCATTCCTACCTGGATAAAACTGAGACGCAGGAACACCAGGGATCTGGCCAGAGGAAGACTGGACCCTTCTCACCACCACTGGACCCTGGTTCTACAGGATCATCTCTGCTCCAACAGAACCACATCTGCCACTCCAGGAGGACTCACTTTGGGACTGCTTCCAACACCCTGACCAACAGGGTGTCAGGTTGTAGCTCTGACTCTGTCAGGGTTTTCCAGGATTGTTGTTTGTTTGCTTGTTTGTTTTACTACTACATTTGTATTGTTAATATTCCTAGTAAAGAACTGTTATTCCTACTCCCAAATCTTTGCCTGAAAGCCCTTAACTGCAAAATTATAATTTGGAGGGGGTGAGGAGTTTAGATTCTCCATTCCAAGGGAAACTCCAGTTTTCCCTGGCAGATACCTGTCTTTCCAAACCAAGACACACTCCGATCATTTATCTTTTTAGTAATAACAAGTTCTTTCTCTGGATTTTTGTGCCTAGTTCAACAGCTAGAAAACAGAGTGAAATAAGCACAAAGGCAAGCCAAAAGAAATGCTGCGGGCTGGCAGCATCCCAACAATTTGGGGAGCTGAATAAAAGGGCTGCCTGTTTGTAGCTTCCTCCTGCTCGTTCTGTCAGGTAAACAGGAACCCAAAGAACATTTTTTTTAAAAAAATTTTTTGCATTAATTTGGGTTTCCAGAGCTTTGAACTCTTCCAGGGAGTGACAAGATATAAATTCACACGCAGTGAACACATATATAGGAGGTGTAGCTCTGTTAGCAGGGGATGTCACAGAGCTTCAGTTCACCTTAAAATGCTGAATGGTGTAAGAGTCTCCTGCCCTCCTGAGCCTGTGCCAGAGCTTAGGTAATCAACCCTACAGCATTGTTTTAATTCTTAGAGCTAAGGGGCATCCACCCAAGTGATGCCAAGACAAGATGAGGATTTACAGCTTAAAAACCAGGATGAACAATTGTCTCAGCTTAGAGACAAGTTTAGCTTAGGAGAAAACCACTCTAGAATGAGTGAATAAATGCTGAATAAGTGCTAGATATTGAATTGTCAGACCTTACCCCCCACATACACATGCACCCACTCTGGGGAAAACAAACAAACACAAACCAAACCAACTAAACAAAACCCCCCTAAAACAAACAAACAAAAACACCTAAAAACCCCAAACCAACCAAATACACCCCCCCCCCCCAAAACACACACACACACACAA
>VWYO01016988.1:297222-329843 GCA_013400275.1 Rhadina sibilatrix | reverse complement strand
GGGGAGCGGCCTGGGTGAGGGGAATGGCAGCCGGGGCGCGGGGGATACAGGGGCTGCGGCGCTCCGTGCCACAGCCGGCTGGCACCGGGACGGACGGGGCTCTGCTCGCTCTTGGCGGCCGCTGCATGAAGCGCCCCGGCAGGAGCTGAGGGGCTGCAGCAGCGCCAGCCCGGCGGCATTTCATCGCTGATGTTCCAGGGGAAGGCAACGGAGGAGGATTGGAGGACTGGAACAGCTCTCATGAGCACNGGAGGATTGGAGGACTGGAACAGCTCTCATGAGCACAGGCTGAGGGAGTTGGGCCTGTTCAGCCTCAGAAAAAGTGATTGAGAGGGAATCTCATTATGTAAATATATAATAATTAGGTAGTTAAAATAGTGTGCGAGTATCTCAAGGGAGCTGTCAAGAGGCAGGAGCCAGGCTCTTCCCGGTGGTGCCAAGCAGTAGGGCAAAGGGGCAGGAACTGATGCGCAGGAAGTCCAACCTGAACACGGGGAAGAACTTCTCTATGCAGTGACCGAGCACTGGAATAGGCTGCGCAGGGAGGATGTGGAGCCTCCCTCCGTGGAGATGCTCAGGAACCGTCTGGATGCAGTCCTGTGCCTGTGCTCTGGGCGGTCCCACTTGAGCAGGGAGCTTGGACCAGGTAACCACTGCGGTCCCTTCCTGACCCGTTCCATGCCGCTGTGAATACTCCGTGTTCCCCGCGGCAGGGGGAGGCTGCAGCCCGGCTGTAGGGTGCTCAGCACTCAGCTGCCGTGTCGGGAGAGGGGAGCAGCGAGGAGAGGGCTCTCTCTGTAGAGCTGAAGCTCATTCTGGTTTGCCTCCCTACAGGCCAAGCGCACCAAGAAGGTCGGGATCGTGGGTAAATATGGGACCCGTTACGGTGCATCCCTTAGGAAAATGGTGAAGAAGATTGAAATCAGCCAGCACGCCAAGTATACCTGCTCCTTCTGTGGAAAGGTGGGAGATCTCAAAAGTCTTTAAAAATCACATTGTTACTGATGCTGGAAAGGTGATTTGATGCTTCAGTAATTTTTGTACTGAAGGGAAACGTGCCTAGTTCCAAGACAGGGACTAGTGTCCATTGAGCTTTGGGCTACTGTCAGAGTCCTTGAAAAAGAGAGTAGACATTTCACACGAATGTTCAGTAGTAGTTAAATGAAAACAAACATTATTACATTTCATGATACAAAAGAGTGAGCAATGTTGCCATATTATATGTTTTACATAATTAATAAAATGGATCTGACAGAATTAAAGCATTGCAGTTGTCTTGATAATTAAGGCTTGACTTGGGATTTTTTTTTTCCCCTTCAGTAACTTTTTACAGGATACGTGGTGGAGGAGCAGAGGTTGCTTCTCCCACTTTGCTTACTTTTGTGTGCTGTATAACTCTGGATGAATTTCTGATAGGAAGTATCAGAATCTTAACTGTGTGTGTACATAATTAAAATTTGCTGTTGAATCTTAATTTTTGATAGTTTGAAAGGCCCATCACCTTAGGTTTTGCACAGATATTTTTTATTGATATCTGTAGAGTAGGAATCTTAAAAGTGGATGGAAATTAAAAATATTTTCATATTGGGTTTTTTTCTTGCTTTGATTTGTTGTTGGGTTTTTGTGTGTTTTCAACTTACTGCCTTTCCCATATGAAGTGAGAAGGTTCATAGTTTTGTCTGCAGAGCTGCCAAAATCAGGCATAGGTGTGGGCAAACCTGTTGTCACCTCTGCAAGGTGATGGATACCTGCATGGGGAGGGAGTTCTGTGCCCACCACTCATTCTTTAGGTGCTGTTTGAAGTGGGTCTGGGTTGAGCAAGCTGGGCTTGCTTAGAGTGGCCTGGGAACAGTGGTGTTTTACATGAGCACCAAACCAGGTGAGAGTATCAGTTGTTATGACCAAGGTAACTCCTTACTATTTTCCTCTCAAAATAAGCTGAATTTTTGATGATGCCTTCAGAAATGACCCAGTTCATATCTGAATGGAAAAATGTTTCAGAAGTGTCTGTCCCTTTCTTGTCTTGGCTTATAGAAGTGCTGTGGTTTGATGCTGAAGTCCTTGCCTGAAGTTTCTTGTTTGGCTTTTTCAGCTGATGGAGAGTGACTTTGGGGTTTTTTTTTTCTTTTTTTCTTCTGTTGCAGACCAAAATGAAGAGGAAGGCTGTGGGTATCTGGCACTGTGGATCCTGCATGAAGACAGTTGCTGGTGGTGCCTGGACTTACAAGTAAGAAAATGAAGAAGCTCCAATCAGCATTTATTCTCACACAGCTGAGGCATAATACAGCTTTTGATTTTCTATCTATTTTTTTTAATTTCCATCTACTAACCATTAAGTAGATCTATCTTGAGATAGTGGATGGGAGGAGTTGCCTGTTCTGTTAAAATTTGATTGCTGTGGCTCAAAGTCAATTTGGTTGTTATTCTTTGCAATAGGCAAAGCCAGATGTATCCCAAGAAAAATTACTTTCATGTTTTCCTTTCGTTGTAAAAGCAAAAAAATTGAATTATAATAACCTTTATTGTGAGGGTGCTGTTGCTTACTCCCTTTCTTTGCTCTCCTTCCCCCACAATTCTGTAGAAGACACTCTTGCCCCACGCGTAGCAGTCGTGCAGCATCTGAGCCCACGCATTGGTGCGCGTGGTCGGTGCATGACTGGGAAATTTGGGTTGGGATGTAGCCAGTGGAGTTCCATGTGCTTTGTGGACCACGGCCCACGCTTTGTTGTCAGGAGAATAGAAGTGGAGATGGACCCTGTTTGGCAGTGCAATCAGATGGCAGCAATTTGAAATGATTAGTGCTTTCTCAAAAATAAGTAACAGCAGCACAGTTGTTGTGCCACATGCAAATGACTCTGCTTCTTCCTCCAGTACCACCTCTGCGGTGACAGTCAAATCTGCCATCAGAAGACTGAAAGAACTGAAAGACCAGTAGAAGCTGCTTCTTGTTCTCCTTGTGAAACATCCTTTTTTCTCCACTGTCAAGATCTGTCCTTTTATCAATAAAAGGGTAATAATGGAGTGGAATCATGTTTGTCTTTTCTGCAAAATGTCCTGTCTGTTATGTGTGGTGAGTGCCAGGTGCCCCCCAAAGCTGCCTCATCACTGCCTTCCTCTGCTGATCAAGGGAGAGAGAATAGAATGCAAGGTCTGTGGGTCGAGACACGCGCAGGGAGAGATCCCTCACCAGCTCCTGTCGTGGGCAAAACAGACCCGACTTGTGAAACCAGTTCAATTTATTACCACTTGTATCAGAGTAGGATAATGAGAAATAAAACCAAAGGTTAATTCCAATCACCCCTCCCTTCTTCCCAGGTTCAACTTTACTCTTTATTTTCTTGCCCTACC
This sequence comes from Rhadina sibilatrix, assembly GCA_013400275.1. Lineage (NCBI taxonomy): Eukaryota > Metazoa > Chordata > Aves > Passeriformes > Phylloscopidae > Rhadina > Rhadina sibilatrix. The sequence goes on along the minus strand of VWYO01016988.1, from coordinate 326,495 downwards.
CAGCAGCTGCACAGGGGGATGAGCAATGGGGGCTGAGTCCACCACATGCTGACTCTGCTGCTCCATCTTCCTCATGGGGAGGGCTCCTCTCACTTCCTCTGATCCTGCGTGGGTCCCCCATGGTGTCACAAGTCCTGCCAGCAAACCTGCTCCAGCATGGGCTTTTCACAGGGCACAGGTCCTGCCACAGGCCTGCTCCCGTGTAAGCTTCCTACAGTGTCATAGCCTCCTTTGGATGCAGCCCTGCTTCAGCATGGGGCCCTCCATGAGCTGTAGGATTGGGATGGCAGGTTTATTTTAGAAAAAAATTGTTGCAGTGGAATAGAGTTATATAGCTGTTTTGGTTAGCTATAAAAATAACAGCATAAAAGTATAGAAATACTACATAGATAAGCAAATAATGAGAAAAAAGTACAGGAAAGGGAAAAAAAGGAAAAGAGGAAAGATACCACCACCCATGGATCCAGTGATAAGACTTGATTGTTGGTGATTTCAATGTCCCTTTGTTGAGGTGATGGTCAGAGTCTTGATCTGTGGGAGGTGGGGAAGCCCCTGAAACAAAAGTTCTCCAGGTTAGTATCTTTAGGTGTGGTGGGAATACACAGGTTCCTCCCCTGAAGGAGGTGGGGTTTCTACTGTCTGATGTAACTGCGGTCCAGGCCCAAAATGGGTCTGGGAATGCTTTGGGGGTCTTTGATGGTTTATGACCCCTTCTAAGACATCGGCAGCTGCCTCATGTCAGCGTAGCTGAGCCTGTCAGGTTGTCTGGGTCATTTTCCATGTGGTGAGACATGAGTCTGCACACCTCTGTGCTTTCTTCATTAATGCAGAAATTGTAATTGAAGTACAGGCTGATGAAGCCTTCTCAACTGCTCTGAAGTAGCCATTCATTAACAGGTGCAGAGAGTATGTTTCACTGTGTTGATATTCCAGGACGGCTGCACAAGTATCTTATCTGAGATGACTTCTATTCCTGCTGAGGAGGTTCTTAGTTACCCTTTGGGTTTATATTTGCAGAGGGTGGAAGCTGGGCAGGGTAGAAAACAAAGAGAAGATAAGGATGTGAGACGATCTTTTTGACCTGGATTGTGTGGTCCTACCTGCATCCCTGTGGGATGCGCTGTTGCCGCAGATCCCCTGCACTTCTTGCGCCTGCTCCTCGGCAGAGGCGTTTTGTGTTGGTGAATCTTCGAGGCTGCCAGCCCTACCCGTTCGGCGAGTGAGGGCGGGGAGAGGGACGGATGCTCTGGCAATGCTGCGAGCGGCCAGCGGGCGCCACTGCCGCTCTGCTGCGCGCTGTGCGCGGCTGCTGCAGCCCCGCCGCTTCCCTCGCACCGGCTGCGGCTCTGCACGCCTGCCACAGCTGCTCGGCTCAGCGGGTCGTGCTCTCCTCCTGAAACAGACCGTGGCAGTCGTTCTCGATTGAAGCAAGAGCCTGCGACAAAAGCCATCAGGAGGTTGAAATCGGAATGGGCAGGTTGGACACGAGGATTTTGTCACCTCTAGCAAAGCTGACTTTGTGTCAATGCTCAGTCCAAATGCTGTGTATGTACCAGGAGAAATTTGTATTGACAATTATGTGATTCGGACAGGTGATCCTCCAAATTTGTTGTTTCCTCAGGGAATCTAGGGTGAAAACAGGAATTCCAAACAATATTGCTTACTGCTTTCAGTGTATTTGCTGTTAAGCCTTAGTCAGGAACTTGGATGGAGTTGTCTTAGATGCTGTAGAAGAAGAGACCTGACACCTGTCCTGGTAATGTCTGACCCATTTGGATTACAACAGCTCTGGGAATTGTAGAAGGGTTTGATGGAAACTGGGATTTTAAATCTGTCTGAATGTTCTGTAGATGTGGCTGTGCAGGTTAGTTTATGTTGGTTGCTTTTGAAGAGCAGGTGAGAAGGGGACCTCTTTCTCAGAGCAATCTGTCAGTCACATGGGGTTTTTCAGGATCAAGGGTATAACCTACGGGGATGGTATCTGTCGTCAGGGTGGCATTTCAGGGACCACCAAAAGGTGTTTCAGGAGCCCAAAGGAACTTGTAAATAAAAAACTGAACAAGCTTGGGGCAGCTTTCCTCATTCAGATTTTTGTTAAGTATTTCTTTGTTTCCAAAACAAAATAATGGCTTTGGCTTTACCCTCTTTGTGCTTCCTGCCCCCTTGGTTCACCAACACCCTGTTTGGTCTGTAGGGGATCATGATGCTAAGCCTTGGGGGCACCACTGGTGTTATGCCACATATTAAAGACTTTTAGGGGTTTAGGGCTTACAGGAATGAGAAACCTCAGCCACAGGTGTTGGTTGCCCTTTCTGCATGTCCTGGCTTAAAGGTGGTGTGAATTCAGCCCGTGTGCAGGTGCTCCCTTTTGGCTTGGTGTCTTAGGAATTTGACTGTAATACAGCCTGAAAGTTATAAGCAATGGGCACTATGTTCTAAGGAGTCCATCCCAGTGTGATTTCTACCTTTCATGACCATCAAATATTTTGCTCCTACTGTGTGGTCAGCTGCTTTCCTCCTTGAGCACAACCAAGGGTTCTTCATGGCCTTCCTAAGCTCCTTCATGCCTCTTCATGCTGCATCCCAAGGAGATTTCAATGGCACTTCAGAAACGAGAGTGACTGATGTGGGTGGGTCACCTTCCTGGTGCCGACTAAGTCTGTCTTGGGACTATCTTCTAGGTCTCTCCCTAGAAAGAAAGGAGATGTAGTGATGAAGTCTATTTCTGGCTTTGCATGCAGCTCAGAATACTGGACAACAAGAGAAGCAACCAGATTTGAGGAATGATGTGAGCACCACTTCAACGGGCTGCAAGTCACCATCTGATTTTATGTACTATCCTAGCTTCCACCTGCTGCTCATCCCACCTGGATTTTCAGCAGCTCCACTTGGGGAAAAATTGCATCGCAGGGCTGATCCAGCTCCTGTGGATGAAGCGGGTGGGAAACATCTCTCTCCTACCCAGCTATGCAGCGGGACTCCCAGCTTTCCTTGGAGAAATGGTTCCTTAAAGGATGCTGCAAAATGATTTGCAGTGGCATGAGATTGTGTATTTCCTATGGCTTGAGGTGCCTGCTTGAAACCGGCCCCAGCGCTCTGGAAGTGGGCAGTTGCCATCGGTAACACATCCTTCCTCCGAGTATTTGATCTCAGCGGATGTCTTTTGAGGCATGGAGTGTGGCAGAGTTGTGGATATGCCTCAGGTGCCCTTATTAGATGCCTGAATGCATTTTGAAAATGGCTGCTTAGAAAATGTCTAATTGCTATTCCACATATTCAAAAAGGGTTTTTTTTTTTTCTCTTGTCAAGGCTTTGGCATGCCTTGGATTGCTAAATATACTTTCCTCTTGCAAATTCTTGGCAGGAATCTGTGTAAGGAATCATGCCAAGCAGTCTCTTCAAATGTTAACAAGCTCATCGGTGTGGCTTTCCCAGTGCAGGGTTTGTGCTCTTTTTTTTTCCACCTTCCTTCCCAAAAAACCCCAATCCTTCTTTTTGTACACTGCTGCTCTAAGCACATGAACTATGGCAGCTCTGCAAGAAAGGATTTTTCTAACCAGAGCCAAAAAAAAAGTGCTTGTTTCGTGTTCAACAGTTTGGTGTCACAGCCCCGCTCAACCTCCTGGGGTTCCTGTTGATTAGGAAGCGTGGATTTTGGGGTGCTGGTGGAAAACCTAATCCATTTCATTTCCTCCTTTGCCATTCTTGCTTTTCCTCTGCTCTTACCAAGCTGGACTGTGTCCTTGCATGGTAATTGTAGATTGATGTCTTTCTTCCAGTAGCCTATTAGCAAGTGAATGAGGCTGTCATGCTCCCCTTTGTTTCCTCCCCAGTGCTTATCCGGGTGCAGAAGCAGCCCTGGAGGTGGTGCCTGCAGCCGGGCAGGGCCCATAGATTAGACCTTCAGGCTGGACTTCTCTCCCTCTGCCCCACGCAAAGAGCAGCGCTGCTCTGGCATCTGGAACTTACAAAGCAAAGAAAGCAGTGAGAAGCCAGTCCAGCACCCCTGAAAACCTCGATGTCTCCCTACAGGAAACCTTATCCCAAGACTTCAGCAATCATCAATATGAGGCTACACACCTCCCTTGAGCTTCAGTGGAGACAATCTTGCATAAGCATTCAGAGAGCTTTGCCTCTGACTTGCTCTCTTGGCCCTCAGTCATCTGATGGACACACCTTTGGAGCAAGCCTTTGTGTTCAGGTTGGGATGTTTGGTTCCCCTCCCTGTGCTCAGTCCTACCTCCTCTTCATGGAAAGAGCTCAGTGTGGGATGCAGGGAAGGTGCTGCACAGGAACTGAGTTGTGAGGCCGGAGAGCCTGAGTGCATCACACTGCAGCCTGGAATGAGCAGTGGGTGTTTTTGAAGGGACCTCCATTCACACTGAGGAATATTTATTTATAACTTATGAGTTTGGTTTCAGGAATTTGCTCTGTGACCCTTCTCCATTTCTTTGATTAAACCTCCTATTGTAAGAGGAACGTTTTATTTTGCAGTCCTTCCCCACCCTGAGTCAAAAGTCCTGCAAGTCACAGCTTTGCTCTCCCCTTCAGGCAATTCTGGAACAGCTTCAGCTTTCTGAATGTGTGGAGAGAGAACCTGACTCCTCCAAGTAAATACACTTGATGCTAAGTGATGGACCGAGAGGGCACTTGCCTTTTTCACTGAATATACTTCTTCCAAGTAGCCACCTACTACTGGGCCTCACCTTTGAAGGAAGAAGTTCTGATGCAATGCAGGATTGTTTCTAATATCCCAGCTATGAGGCCAAGTTGATTGCTTGAAGATAGGATCTTGGGCTCTATCAGTCATGTCCTTTCCAATCTAGTGGCTGCATCTGAAACTGTCATTACTGTGATGGATTAGATTTCAGATTAAAAGGCAATTCTGTAAAGGGAATAATTAAAAAATCCTTAAATGAAAACTAGACTGAAGTCATGCAAGGAAAGAAGAGGAACCAATAAATAATCTAGGCATTAAACAATTAATTTTTAACTTTAGTCAGCTGAAGATATTTTCTTTTTGCATGAGGAACATGAAACAAAGAAGTGCAAGTTCGTGCAGCAAGCAAGAGATGCTTGTCCCAAATTAGGTCCACTCCTGACAGAAATGTTCTGCATGCTGTGATGCTCCTTGGGGACCTCAGGTGAAGACTATACTGGTACCTGTCAAAACAAAGAACAAAACAGTTCAAGGAAAAGATAGAAGATGGTAAACAGATATCAAACAGATAAGGAAAATTCAGAGCCATAAAAACAGGCTTGTTATCTGAGCCTATCAGCAGCCTGTCCATTGCTTTGGTTTGGACAATTATTACTGCACCAGCGCTTAGCAGTGATGGTTTTACAATATGTACCTTAATCACTGATAAGTCATTTCACATTGATCACTCGGAGAATCCAAGGCATAAGAAATGGTGGTAGAGCTGCTGGTTGTGTTACTTTTTTTGCTCTCAAAAGGTAGAGAGTGACTGTACATGGTAATCAGGCTATTTTGTTTGGTCAGTGTACTGTTCTGCCCTTTCCCACTGCTTCCCTTCTTTCTTTGGTGTGTTCTCACCTTACATGGACCCTTCTCGATGTTGTGAGGCCCTTAAGGCATGGAATATCTTCTTGTTTTGCCCACTGGGGCAAGCTGAGCACAGAGGATGCTGCCTGTTATCTCTGTTCATCTGGAGCATGGAGATCACCCTTTGAGAATACATTTCAGGAGCATTCCCTGCCATCACAGCAGGAAGATGGTACCTTTGTCTAAGGGAAAACTTGTCATCACTTGCAGAAAAAGGGGTTGCACAGAAATGAGACTTGTGGTTTTGCTCTAAATCAGCTGCATTTTTAACATTCAGAAGCCAACAAAGATGAAAGACTCCTGGTCAACCTCTCTACTCTCTTGGGGAAAAAAGTAAAAAGACTTGATAAATATTTTGCATTAATAAATTCCATTTGTCTTATAAAACAAAGTTTGCCAGCTACCAAAGCAGGAAAAATATTTTACATAACTCTGAGTGCGACGTCTAAAAGGTTGCTATGAGCCTGGTTTGAACAACTCTTTCCATATCCCAGAATGTGAAGGAATGCTAAGCTTCATCCAAGCTAGGAACAAGCTTGCTGCGTGTATCTGTATGGTGGACCAGCTCTGGCTGGCTGCCAGGTGCCCACCAAAGCTGCTTGACTCAACTTGGGGAAATTAATTTAATTTATTGCAAATCAAATCAATGTGGGGTAAGGAGAAAATGGAAACCAAACTCTTAAAATACCTTCTTTCCACCCCTCACTTCTTTCCCAGGCACAACTTCACTCCTGATTTTCTCTCCCTCCTTCATGGCCTCAGGGACACCACTGCCTCAGCCGTGTCTTCCCCATGGGCTGCAGGGCAATCTCAGCTCCAGCACTTGGAGCACCTCCTGCCCCTCCTTCTGCACTGACCTGGGTGTCTGTTCCTCTCACGTTTCCATTCCTCTCTCTGGCAGCAACTGCAGTTGTGCAGTAACTCCTTTCCCACCTTAAATCAGTTATCCCAGAGGCTCTGCTGCCGTTGTTGATGGGCCCAGCCTTGGCCAGCAGTGGGTCCATCTTGGAGCCCACTGACATTGGCTCGGTTGGACACAGGGGAAACTTCTGGCAGCTTAGCACAGAAGTCACCTCTGCTATCAAAACCTTGCCGGGCAAACCCATGTACTTTTCTGCCAGACAGTTAGATTTATTGCAGGCTGGTCCAGCAGGTAAAATGTAAGCCATGGAAAAAGAGATAAAGATGTGTATATGTCCCAGAAGCTGTTTGTGAACCCAAAACAATGTTCCTCATTGTGCTGTGGGAACATTGCTATAAAAGGCAGGAAAAGCACAGCTGCCTACTATTATTGTTTTGTTATCAGTTTTTAAGTGTGATGTTGATTAATCAGTGGAGCAGATTCCCCAGGGATGTTCCTTGGTCTGGACTACCAAGTTTCTGATTCTCGGGGCAGGAACTGAGCACTGGCTGTTCCTGCTGATCCTGACAGGGTCTATGTGATGGTTTGCATCACCCTGTGGTGGTTTCATGTCAGGCTGTGGAGTGTCAGACACCAGCCACAGCATCTTGAGGAGCTGCAGGAGGCTTTGCTTGCCTTTTGCAAGCCCACACCCTTAGTCTTGGTTAGCACTTCCTGGCATACAGAAATACAAATTGTTATGAGTGGTAGAAGAAGGAGACACCCAAGCCTGAGACAAGCAGGGTGCAGCTGTTTTCAAATAACAGTCTCACAACCACTTCAGATTTGGCACTCGAAGCATTCCAAGCCAAGGATGACTTTTTTGGCTTTGTAGGATGCACATCATCATAGCTGACCAACCTCCCTCCACCCTTCCCATCAGTCTTCTCCTAGGTATCAGCTTGGCTTGCAGGAGCTGGGGTTATTTCTCTTCTCAGTTTAGGTCCATCTCCTGGTCACCCCTGCCTACCTCCTTGAAGATGAGCTGGCTACAGTTTTTTGTATATTTACACTTCCCCTTCAGCCTCCCTTTGCCTTGGGCCATCTGCCACCAGATGATCTTTTTGAAGGAAATGGTGACCAAAGGCTCACAAGTCTCTGTCAGTGTCAAGGCCAGGAAATGCTGCGAGTTAAAACACAAAGAAAATGAGGGATGCAGCAGCTCTGGGGATACAAGAATTGTCTGGAGCTTGGCTCCTAAAGAAGCCCCCCAGCCTCGCTGCCAGAGATATGCATGCCAGGAAGATATGCCATGGAGAGCCACAAGGGAAGTGACCATTCCCTCTTGGGAAGGTCTTTGAAACAGTTGTCTAAAGATTTGTCCTGATTTGGGGTGAAAATTTATTTGTGAATTCCAAATAATGTCTCCTGTGGGGCTGTGGGAATGTTGCTATAAAAGTCACGAAAGGCCCAGCTGTCTACGATTATTGTTTTGTTGTTAATTTTTAACAATAAGGGCAATTACCCACTGGAACAGATCCCCCCTGGGATGTTTGTTGGTCTTGAGTATTTAAACTATGAGGTCCTGTGAGCAGAGATGTGTCTAGGGCAAAGTGTACATACAGCACCAAAAGTGAAGACACTCAGTGCCTTCAGCCATGGCTTGTGCAAACCTACTCTCAGTTGTGTTGCAGCAGTTCAGGAGGGCACATGTGGCCAGACATGCTGTCTCAGCAGAGGGGTGTCTGCTCCTACTGGAGTGGCAGTAAGTCTGAGGAAAACTTAGAGACCTGAGTAGCCCTGAGCACCTGAAGTCTTTCCCAGTTTTATCAGATTGATATTTCACAGCAGAATGGCCTGTTCAGGCTATATATAGCCAGCCCCTAGCTGAGAACAATTGGTATTTGTTCTAACAGCAACTGAGGCTCTTCAGAAAGAGTTTCAACAGCTAAAGGATCAGTTCTTGGTCACCAAGGGCGGGGTGTTGTTTTGGTTTTATCCTCCCCCTCTCCCCCTCAGCAGACCATGCAAGTGCCTTCTCTTTTAGGAATCAGCTCTGGAACAAATGGAGACTCGCCACTAAATTATATCTCTGGGCAGAAAAGCAGTGCCAAGCCAGTCGGCTGATTTTGTAATGTAGGACAGAGCCCCCCTTGCCCTGCGTGCAGTCATGCACAGACTCCTTGGCAGCTAATTAATAATTTGCAGTTAAGCGGCGGCTGCTCCCTTGCATCATTTCAACACAGTTGCCAAGTGGAAAATTGAAAAGCAAGAGAGAGCCAGAACGAGGACGACAATGACAACAACAACAACAACAACAAAGGTTTAAAGTTCTTGGAAATTTCACTATGTGAGGTCAAAATTCCTTGTGCGTTCAGGGGCTGGGCTGTTGGCTGGCAGGCACCTCTAGTTAACATGGCAAGGCCTGTTCTTTTCAAAGTCCTGTTGTCCTCAAACCTCCTGTTTGAGAGGAATTTCTTGGTTCTAAAATGCATGTGTTTGGGGAGGGGGGGGATGTGGGGAGTACACAGGACTAGGGCAGGTTGAAGAGAAGTCGGGTGAGGGTTTTTCTCATTATTGGGAAAGTAACAAGTGTTCTGGGGGATAGGAACAGGCAAGGAGGGATGGTGAAGCAGACCTTCCAGGACAGGACTGGGAAGAGGATGGGGGTGATGCCACAAAGGAATTTGCAGAGCAGGGGATACCCAAGAGTGGGCTTAGAGCTAAGGGAAACCCGGTCCTAGTTTTTCTGAATCCTGAGGAACACATCTTGCCAGGAGTCTCTCCTCCCAGTGTGCTGGTCAGCAGTTGGGCTGTGTTTGGCCTGCTCATGACACAAAAGGGCTTTCCTTGGTGTGGAGGGTTTTTTAGCATGGTCCAGTTAGATAACAGTAACAGCATTGTCTTGTGAGTTAGGTTTTCCTCTCTTTTATGATGTTAGCCCTGGGGAAGAGCTGGGGCAAGAAACGTTAGCACAACAAGAAGTACAACAGCTGAACTGAACATGTGGAGTTTCCATACCTCTTCACACTTGAGGTTGTCAGAGATGTGAGGAGAAGGGAGCCAAGGGAAGGCTGGTGTTCAGAGCATCTGATGAGCTGTTTCTGCTTCGCCAGCCTTTGTTCTGTTTTCTTCTCTCCATGGAAGAAGTTGTGGAGGCATCAGACTCTTCCCATCTACAGTCACAGTAGTCTTCATGAGGTTGGCAGCTCCAGGATCTGTGTGGCTGGAGACTGGCAACTGTGGGAAATAAGCATGAAAGATCATCAGTCTCAAAAACATGACCTGTGCAGAAAGGCTAAAGGATCTGAAGAAGGAAAGCCTTTTTGAAAACATTTGTTTTTAAATACACAAAATATTTTGTTGTAAGGTGAAATGGCCTCATAAATTCTCTATTCATTGCAGACCTGACAAGAAGTGATGACTGCAACTTCAGCAGCAGGTTAAATGTTGGTTGAACATCTTCAGGCCAAGTAGATCTGGTTGGCCTTGCTTTGAGTTGGGGTTGGAGCAGAGACTTCCAGAGGTCCTTTCCAGCAAAACAATTCTAAGTCTGTGGTAGGAACAATTTCCATGCAATAAGGATGGCCACACAGTGATGAAGTGATGAGATAGTAGTATCACATCTGGAAGTTCCAAGCTGGAGATTAGGCAAGCATTTGTCAGAAGTGGCTTGGGAAGAGCTGTCAGTGTTTGAAGGAGGGAAAGCAGAGTGTCCTCCTGATGTCTCTTCTGTTTTTGACTTCAAAACCCATCAGCTCTTAACTCTCAAGCACAGACATCTGAGAGCATCAGACTATGCATCCTCCACTTCTGCTTGGAGGATATTGAGGCTGACAGATACCGGCATGAGGAAAGATGGAGGAATCTGGGAGGCCAACTGGTTCCTTTAAGAAAACTGTTGTTCTCCCATGTTCACCCTCTTGGCTTGGGGGTTTTCTGGAGAGGGAAGGAACCAATGGTGTGGATGACTCATGGCCCTTTTCTAAGAAGCCCAGTAATGCTGAGTTGAATCACTGAGCACACTCAGGAGGAGCTACAAATACCCAGAAGTCTTGGCCTCCTTCTGCTGCTGACATTTCATGACTTCATTAATAAATCTAAACCTGGGGCTGACAGTCCCTTCCAGGGAGGTGTGTTTAACAGCACACATGTATCGTCAGCCACATCTCTTCCTCTTTGCCCTGAGCCTTTGTACACAAAGCAGTGATGGGGGGCTTGTAGCTTCTTGCAGTTTCTTGCTTCTGTGGGATTCCTGTGGGCTGAGCATGACTGAATGGCTGTGGTCCTGTGGATGAGAAATGCCTCACACCCTGCTGGCAGCGAGGAAGGATTACTGTTCCCCTGCTTAATGCGTTTGTTTAATGCCCATTCCATGAGGCTGTTTCTCAGGCTGTTTTCCTTGCAGGATATGTCTCTGTGTGTGCAATTAGCTAAGAGACATTAGCTTAATGACTTGTGCGTGTCTGAGTTAGGCCTGGCCCAGTCTCGGATGGCTGCCTTTCTCCTGTCTGGAGACTTAATTCTCTGCAGCACAAACTGCTCTGTCATGCTCGTCCCAGGGGTTGGATGCAGACAGTGTCTCCTGCTGGTCCCTAGCCAAAGGAACCCTGCTATCACACATAATTACCTCCTTGACTCATCGTGACTTTTATTGCTCCCACCCCCACCCCCCCGCCTTTTTTGTTTTGTTTTATAAGTTTGATTTGTTCTTTCAAAGCTATTGTTTCCATCCCTGTATTCCCAGTGGCTCCAGAGGACTGCAGTGTATTCATGCAGAAATTACTGGAGCAGGCTCTGTGGTCTGTTTTGTGTAAGAGTTCAGATTGAGTGATTGTTCTGGTCTCTTCTGCCTGGTTTCTGAGCTTATGGGTCAGGCAGAGGGAGAGTAGTACCTGGACAGCAAGCTGCAATTGCTCAGGAGCCTGGTACTGAATCAGAGTCCCTCACCAAAAGGTAGATGACCTTTTTTTTTTTTTTAATGGACTGATTGTCTTGGTCATCTGAAGTGGTCTACCACAGCTGGCTGAACAGTGGCCCAGGTAAGATGAAGGGGACACTGGTCATCCATTTTTCTGAATAGTACCAGAGCTAGAAGTTTCCAGGACTGCAAGAGTAGATCTCATAAGGAATCTCTCCTCCCCCTCCATCTTTTGTCCTCAGTCATTTTCTTTCCCATATACTTCAGCCCCAGCTTCAAAACTCATCCCAAGATATGTGTCTGCAGAGGGCACTGGTTAAAGACAGGTTCCTTTTTCTCGGTTCCTGCCTGCACTGAAACTTCTGCTGGCTCAGCTGGGTGGCTTCTCCTCTAGGCAAAAATGGATTAAGTTTCCAGGGCCACCACTGTGAAACTATTTGCTGTGATTGGATCTGTACAACAACATTATGGGAAGAAAGGCAAGCAGATAGGGGTATCTTGTGAGCTTGCTGATAGGCAAAAGCATGGTCAGATAGTTTTTTTGAACCATACGTTGTCTGTCTAATGCTACCTCTGGTTTTTTCCTGAGAAGTGAGGCCAGGAGGAGTACTGTACATTTTCGATAGCAGTAAGTCAGTTTATCTGGACCTCTAGCCTTGCAAGAAGTTTCACTGGGCTTCCAGGTGCCTCCATACCCTTTCCAGTTCCTCCCTCTTTGTGCTACTACCCATAGGTAAGGTCCTTGAAGTCATCACCTGCAGCTCACTCTCAGGAGAGACCTGTACTTGTCCCCTTGGTGGAAGCTGAGGGAAAAAGGAGTGCTTGGGTGGACCATGTTGGAAGACTTTGCTCAAGGATTTCGCTGTGGGTAGGATGTGTATGCCACAGAGGCAGCTGTTTTGGAGTAGGTGGTTTGAAATACTGTCTGGAGCAACAGGAAAACTTGTGACAAGTTCATATCTTTCATTGCTTTTGCTCACCAATTTGCACTTCTATAGCTGATTTGGCAAGGCATCAGCTTCAGACTTGGCACTGGGAGGAACAATCTGAATTAATTTACCTTATCTCTGCATTAAAAACTCCAAGATCTATCAGTTTATTGCCATCCTGGAAAGGACTATGACATTTCTCTTTTTGCTGAATACATTGTTCATGTTAAGAAGTGTCACTCATGTTGTTTTTTGACGTAGATGGATATAATCTACATCAAATCAAATACATTCCTTTCATTGATGTAATTAATGAGCAGAAGGCATGGGGCAATTGTTAAGTTGTTGAATACTGCAAATTAAGGCTTTCAAGAACAACAACGAATCCATGCCTATAATGGAAAGAGCAAAGACATGTCAATCTTGTTTAGTTACCTGGTTATAGGATTCAAGATCCTTTACTGACAGTTTCAGAAAGAGTGTGACAGGGTAAGAATACAAGAATACCAGATCCAGTAGCTCCTACTGAACCAAACCCATATGAACTCTCTCATCAGACATGCTTCTTATTTCCTTATATAAATTGTTTTCCTATTATGAAAACCAGTCTTTTTTGTGAAACTAAGCATTTCAACCGGGTACATCTCTCCCTGAGGACTTTTCCCGTAGATTTTTTATGGGAAACCGACCAAATAATGCAACTCTGAGGTTATTTTCTTTTAAATCAAATTTATGGGCCTTTGCTGAAAACCTTGTAGGTTTTATTTCTTCATTTTAAACCTGAGAAACATTTAAAAAGAGGTCAAGGATAATGACAATTTTCAGCAGCAAAAAGCAACATTTTAACAACCTTTCTTCCTGAATAGCTTGGCTAATTGTTCATTAAAATACTGTTGAGAGCCTTGAAGTGGAACAAAACCTCCATGCATCATCTCCATCTGGGAGGTAGACAAGGAAACCACCAGGAGCTCGTGGAGCAGGGACTGTACTGGACAGGGAGCAGGTTCTTGGCTGCTCTGTGCATCTTCCTCCCACAGAAGGCACTGAAGGTCATCGTGATGCCCACTCCTCAAGGCTTGGTTTTCATTAAGTGCATGGGTTTGGGTTTGCCATCTCTGGCTCTACGCACAGGCTCTTCCTGACCCCTGCACCAAGACATTCCTGCAAAGAAAAATACTTTGAAAAGGACTTCCCCCTTTTAGATGTTGAAGACAAAGTTCCATTTGGGCCTGTGACCATCTTTAAATAGAGTTATGTCAAACGATGAGTCCGTCCCTTCATTTATCAAATAAACCAGCCTGACCTCTCTGTCATTTAGGTCTTGCACTAAAACTCTACAGGTACTGGATGTAGCTGGCCCAGCCAGCGTTCTGCCTGGCCTCACTACTACCGTGACATTTTGGGGTTATCCATGAAGAAGGGAGAACGTTGGACGCAGATGGATGTGCTCATGCACAGGTCATTCCCACTCCTGCAAACACCACAGGCCAAGGCCCCTGCATCCACCACAATTCCTCCATTGGGTTCAGAGGGATGGAAAGGGTAAAAGGCTGTAGCAAGCCAGGCATGGAGGCCAGCTGTCCCATGCACAAGTCTCCAGTGCCTTAACCTCCAGACCACAGCGCTCAGCTTCTTCTGAAAAAGGGCAAGGCTGTACAGCAGAACTGTGGAACTGGAAGGCTTGTGGGCTGAAATGAGTCCAAAAGACATATTAACAGGCATGAGAGGCCTGTGATGAAATAGCTAAGGTATTAATGCAGCCAGAGGCTGGTAATGAATACAAAAAATGCCCACATTTACCCAAGAGGTCCCAAAGGTCTTTTGTCCAGAACATTGTGATCCTTAGAGAAATCTCTTAAGAAAGTTAAACCACAGGGTTAGGGCTCCAGGACAAAATCTGGGCTAGTGTGGTCTCTCAGCTGTTCTGACCTCTTGTCTGATGAGACCTTATTTGCAGTTTCGTGCCTTTTAAAGAGCATGGGTATCATCCTCTGGGACTTGTGCCCTGTCAGGTGAGGGTGCCCTCCTGCCCCTGCAGGTGTGAGTGTCCCACCGTGCCCTGTGGCTGTGCTGCAGATAGCAAAGCTTAGTTTGCCTATTTTCAGATGAGATTCTGTCCCCTGGTGACAGGGGAAATCCTGAATGCTCAGGTACTACCCATGATATACAAAATGCTCTTCTGATATTTAGCTCTCCATCTCTCAGCTGCTGAAGGAAACCTCTGAGGTGCAGAGCACAGGTCAGTGCTGGATAAAGTGCCATGATCACAATCTGACCTTCACTTCTTTTCCTTGTTTCCTCAGCCATTCCTGTTTAATGCATGGAGGACCTGGAAATGGTCTCTTGGTGCTGAGTGGAGCTTGGTTGCAAGGAGAGAAGAAGACCTGGAGGCTGTTGAAAGCAGAGAGTTGGATGGCTGAATATCCCTGGTGCTGGATAAAGTGCAAACATCACAGAAATGAGGAAACAAAAGCAGGTTTGATGGATCTCCCTCTAAAGTCAATCCCAAACCAGTACCCATCTGATTTGGAGTGGCTGAACCCACTTTTTAGGACTTGTGCACGGCAATCAGGCACCTTTTTGACCATTCCAAAAGTGTGGCAGGCCTTGACTGTCCCCAAGGCTGTACCCACACTGTGGTACTCACCCTATATCTGTGTGTCCTTTAGCCTCTCCATCCTTCAGAATTTTTCTTCTTTTGTACGTATGGTTTCCCATTCAGAGTGCCCCAGTGAGGAAGGGCTGAGTGGATGCATTGCTGTATGGCACTGGCACGTCCCTTGGCATGTCCCTTGGCATGAAAACACCACCAATGCTGTGATTATTTTCTGCACCTGATGTGAGAGTCGGTACAGCCATTCTTTGCTTTGACCATTAACAAGGCCTGATTTTGGTCCAAAACAAGCTTTCTTGAAACAAAATAGTCATTTTCCAGCCTTCCTGTAGAAGCCAAAAGTATTTTAAGTTGGACTGGACTGGCCTAAACACAGGGTGGGGAGGGAGTCAGTAGGTTTGGGACATTTTAATAATGAAGAGAAGAATGTGAAAGGAAGGATTAAACATGGTGTTTTATGTGTATTTATTGAGTCAATTTATAAGGTGCCTTTTGCAAAATATCTTGAGCACTGCATGGAAAACCACAATGCAAAATATTTGAAAAATCTGAACGCAAAGCCAGCGTGTCCCAGCATACAGCCAGGAAACAGAGGAGAAGCTGGCACTGGGAGCAATTCTCTAATCAACAGGCCCCAGCAAAAGGAGATCTGTGTCTGTAGGACAAGGTGAGCCATCACAGGAAGGATCTGTTCCCTGTGCTCTGTGGGCAGCCTGGAGGAGAAATGGCTCAGCCCATCAGATCTCCACCAAAGAAAGACCTGGGCTGACAGACCTCGGTGGAGATAGGGTGACCCTGGCTGATCTGGGAGACCTGAAGGTGGCCCCTTGCAAGCCCAGCTGGTGAACACATAGGAGCAGGACTACCTGGATGGAAGCACTTTGGGGAATGCAACCACTGCTCCATCTGTATTGCACAATCCTCAGGACTGCTGCCCCTGGACTGTTTTCAGGTAGAGGCCAATTAGAAGTCCATTTCACCTGTCCAAGGCAAGAACACAGATGTTTGTGGCACAGTTTCTGTTATGGGATTTTCTCTCTTGGAACTGAAGCATGAGTCTTTGGCACACTGCTGTGCTGATGGCTTTTTCCTGTGAGATGGCCCTCCAGCTGTGGGGCTCTGCTAAACCCTGTGGAGGGGCTGCCAAGTGCTTCCCAAAATCTTTGTGATGTCCATGGGACACCTATGTGGTGAGGAACAGTATAAAGAATGCATTTAACAAGAGTGCTTTGAAGTCATAGGTACTGGAAAAATATGCTGTGGAGGATTTAACTGGATTAAAGAACAGGTAAAGACCTCAAGGCAAAAATTGCCACACCTCTTTTATACAACTTCTTCAATCATTTTTAAGGGTGGCGAGGAACTAAAAATGGGTAGAGTAGAAAAATGACCATGCTGATTGCTTTGAGCCATACAAGATGCACTTTTTAGCATCTCTAGCACAGTTAATTTCCTTATACAGTGCTTTTCCTGAAAATAATTTGCTATAATAAAAATGAAGGAATACCATGCCCATGGGACAGAGATTAATCTGCAGTACACAAGGACACATCTTCAGGGGAAGGAGCATACCTACAAGAGGAGGTTTCATTGCAGGAAGTACTGCTCACCAAATTGCTGAGTTGTCAGCATATTTGAAGAGCTGACTTTGTTTTGCAAATCTTACCTGTGCAGTTTCTGCTGTGGTGGAGGCTGGGAGAGATGAGTGAGATCAACAAATGTCATGAGTGGGGTGGCCTTCATCACTTCCTTCCCTACAGTCAACCATTTCCCTCTTCCAATTAGAAGACTGAAATACTTAAGACCAAAACAAAACAAGAAAACCAGCTCATAAAACTTCATCTGTTGGTAGTGAGGCCCAAGACAGGACTTCATTGTGGTTTTAGCTCATCTGACTGCAGGTCAATCCACAAAGTAGCCCTTTGGTTGGCTGGGACATATACTACATATATTAAGGCTTTGGGCAATCTGTGCTGGGAAGGGGGTTTTGGACACGTGTCCCTTGAGAGTGGTCCAGGGTCTTTCAGTTCTGAGCTGCTTGTCCACCTGTCTGTCCCAGTGTTGGAAGAGAGGTGACAACAAGAGCTATGAAGGCCAAGCCTTCCATTTAGATCCTGAATGAGAAGCATGGACTGATGCACCTGCATCTTGGTGTGAGAAGGGCAGCATCACCTGGCTTTCTGACAATTGTTTTTCAGGTATTATCTGGACATTGCCCTTACCTGGAGGACTTTGCCAGCTAGGAGCAGAACTGATTTACAGCCTGACATTTTTCAGAAATAAGAGTGTGCCTAAAGCAGAGAGGTGCTAGTGTGGATGATGTTAGGATAGGGGTTGATACTGGGAAGTGCTGCAAAGTATTGCTGGAGGAGCTGGTTTGCATACAGGAGGATTTGACCTTGAATTTTCTACTGCAGTTCAGGCCAACACCCTCTACCCCCTAGGCCTGAAAAATGTTCCTCCCCCTTTCTTTAAAAATATATTTGTTATGTCTAATTTTTCTGGCCAGAGCACTGGTACACACTTGTACCCACAGAGCTATGTGTGTCAGAGGTGGGAGGTGATGTGACATGTGAGTGACTTTAGCTAAGCTTACTGGAGTTCTCACTGCAGTTACACCAGCACAACTGCTCTCTTCTGGGGGCAGTTTACTGTCATGCCAGGGGATGGTGGCTTTATTGTCCCAGCATGAAGTCTTCCTGGGCTCACACTCGGCTGTGGCAGCCACAAGCTCACTGTGACATCCATGCTGCCAGTTCCAGAGTGGGTTTGAAAGCAGACACCCAAAGCTCTGACCTGCTCATGTTCAAGGGACCTGCCAAGGGCTCTGAGTGTCTTGGAGCAGTGTCTCTGATAACTCAGAGTATGTGAGCTAGGATCTTGGCTGCCGAGCTCCAGACTTTATGTGGGACATGTGTGGGTGTGTGAGTAACATGGCTAGCAGAAGAGCCCCATTCTGGGGACAAGCTCAGGTTAGAAGAGTCATGTCCCCTGTGATCCCACGAGTTAGGCACAGAACAGGACATGGACTGAAGCAGTGATGGAACAGGTCTGTGTGCTCTGGCTGTGGAGTTGCAGCCAGACTGCCTGGTGCCCAGCCAGAGCACTGCAGCACTCAGGCCCAGCTCCAGAGCGGTTCTCCTTGGGATCACACACAACTTCCTCCACCCCAGCTGCTGGGCAGAGTGGAGGCCACTGCCATGCTGCCAGGTGTGTGGGTGAGTCACAGAGCACAACTGCCCCCACCCCCAAGTCAGTCTAGACACAGGGAAGTCCAGCTGCCTGCAAACACCCCATCCCATCAGCTTCTCAGCCAGTGCTCTCCTGGCTGGCTTGGGTAATTTGGAAGGACTCCAGCGGAGGATTTGGCAGGCTGATCTCTCACAGTTCTTCCCAGTTCAGACCAATGTGGTGAACTGGTTTACCAAACACTTCATACTGTTCACTGTGCTTTTGCCCTTCTTTGCGTAATGACTGTGTTTATTGGCACAATGTCAATATTCATGAAGTGACACCCCTTGTCTTCATGTGAGAGGTTACTGTCATGCTGGAGTGGAAGCATCTACTTGCTTTTGTGGGAGAAAAGTGGGTATAGAGGGCAACATGGTGATTTTACAAGCAGCAGTGTTGAGTATAGGAAGCCACATGGTTGAGTCCCATCTCTGCCACACCAGAGTGGGTTTTCCAGTGAATTCCCAGCAGTGGGGGATCTTCAAGGTGTCCTAAGAAAGACTCTACCTGCCTAGGAGGATGCAGGCAATATCTCAGTGGAATGTGGATTATGATGAGCTTGCTATCAAACCTCTTATGTGCTTAGATGCTTATCAGTGGCGTTGATTTTTTTGATGTAAATAGCCTGTGTAGAGAGGCTGACATTTTCCCACAGACCATGACTTAAACCTTGTGGGAGCTCAGCAGGCTGCTGGTAGTGTGGGTATACAGGAATCCTGGCTGGCTTACATGCAGCTACCTGCCCTGACCTGTCCCATGAAATTAAGAGATGCAAAAACTATTTCCTAGGAGATCTTTTGTGTTTATGCTCTGCTGGGTCAGGCTGGCCCACAAAAGCCATTGGGCTGAGGTTGTTTCTGTATTGGCTCAGTGGCTGGAGGAGTTGGAAAGCTGGACATCTTTTTATAACACCAGCTGTGCCCCCACCTCCTCTCCATGGGGCAGGGTAGTCCTGCTTGGACAGAAAGATGGCAGTACCCTCCTGACAACCTCTTCTAGGCATTTTGATGCAGCACTAGAAAGCAGTGGTAATGTCCTCCAAAGAGACAGATGCACATGTCTTGAGAACCTGAGCTAGAAAAATCTTGTTTAGTGAGACATTGGGCAACTCAAAGAAACACAAGTGGCAAGAGTTATATCCTTCTGTGATGTTGCTTTCTTTTTTATAATTTTTTTTATTTTTTTTTATTATTTTTTTTTAGCTTGCCCTCCATCACTTTCTGCATCCATTGCAGTTCCTAGCTCTGTGTTCAGATTTTTCCTGCCCACTCCCCTTGCATTCCCAGTGCATGCAGCCCTGCAGAAACGCAGCACTGGACTGTAAAGAGCTGACTCTACCCAGGAGCTCCTGGCATCCGGCAGAGGGCAAGCGAGCTAAGACAGCGATCCTGTCCCTGCAATCCCCCCTGCAATGATCACTGCTCAGGGAAGATCTTTGGGATTGTTCTGGGCCCTCAGCAGACAAGATCACATTATCCAACCCCTTTTTTCCCCTCTTCACCTGCCTGCGTCTTTCCATTTCTCCTGGCCAGTAAAACCATATTTTATTTTTTTCTAAATTCATGTCCTGATTGGTACTGGCATGCTCTTCTATTCAAAACTTTTAGCTATTTTTCAGTCTGACTAGATACAGGAAGTTTTTTGTGTGTGTGTGTTTGGTTTTTGTTTGTTTGTTTGGGTTGTTTTTTCCCTGTGTTTATTTGTGTTTATTTCCTGCACTTTTGGAAGACATCTTCCTCTTTTTTGGGTCCATTTTGGATCACAGGCCCTGGGGTCTTGAAAGCTGATTCCCTGGAGAAGCTGTTGTTTCCCCAGCCTACTAAAAGCAAGGAGCAGTTCTGTCCAACACTTAATTGTGTGCACAAACATTACTCAAATGGCTCCTGCTGCTCCTGTAGCTATAGTACACCCAGACATTCATGTTGTTACCTGTTACTGTTCCAGCTGGCAGCTTCACAGTCCCATGTGCTGCAGGACAAAATCTTTCTAATCAAGTCCCCTCCTTTCTGGGAATGTGCACTGTTCACCCTTACACCTGGCTGAGAATAACATTTAAGATTTAATCAGCTAATTAAAAAATAAACAAAGCAAGTTTGAAGAGAAGCAGATATTCCTGTCATTTATTTGGGGATGCTCTCTTTGTTCTCAGCACAAGTTAGTGTGTGTGCATCATCAAAGGGAATTAAAATGTGGTTCAACTCTCAAAAGACACTGCAGGAAACCAACGCCAGTTGCTGTGCACTTGCTTCCTGTAAAAGGTCAGCACTGGGCTGTACTTGCTGGGAGAGTTAAAAATGCTGAAGGAAATCATACACTCATTTCTCTTTGAATGCTTGTAGTGCACAGGCTCCTTGTTCTCTTAGGTCCTTCTGGAAAATCCCAGTAACGAAGGTAAGTTAGCTTTACTCCAGCTCTCAGCTCTTCTGGTAGGTAAAAGAGGGAGTAACTGGTTTATTGCCTTGGACAAGGGTGTGTTTGCTCCTGACTGCTCCCTGTTCCACCCTGCAGCCACACCAGCAGTGTCCACTGGGACAGTGACAGGAGGGAGAGCTGGATGCTGTAGAAGGATGGATCCAGCATGGATCCAGAAAATGCATCAGGTTCTGATGGGGTGGATATCCCATGAGCCAGGGTATTGCATAGGGCCTGGGAAGAGATAGATTTGGACCCTCTGTTTTAGAGCTTGTGGGTGAGGGAGGAGAACCTGTGCTTGCAGAAGGCTCATTAAAAAACAGATCTCTCTGGTGGGGTGGGTTTCATCTGGAATCTGAGAGAGACAATAAACAGGATGTCCCACAATGACATTTTTATAGAGCTGCAGAGTGAGGCTGTGCTTAAAATCCAAATTTAGTTTATTTGAGTGGGAGCGTCCTCAGCTTTAATGTCTGCTTGCTTTCAAAGCAACATGATAGAGCTTGGCTCATGCAGCTCTGATGTCCAGGCAAACCCGTGATCTGGATCCCTCCTGCTATCCTCCTAAAAGCCCCCTGCCCTTCCATTGAGCTATGCTGGTGCTCATGCATTGAGACTTTAGCTGTAATGATTTTGCGAAGGGTTAATTAGCAAGCTGTGCTCTGCAGCACAGATGACTTCATTTTAAGGTTTAAGCATCTTTGTACATCAGGCCAGTAAAATATTCTTGGAAATAGACACAGAGCTATAAACCTAAAATCAGGCTCTACTGCTGAGTGAGATACAAGAATCTTTAATAAAAGGTCTGGTTAATTACTAGCATGTGATGGCAAGTGATGAAGAGAGGCTGTGGGCTGTGTTTGTTCAACGTGGAGAAGGGAGAGCAAGAGCCAATTGCTGTATTTGACTCTCCAAAGGGAGGGTTCAGAGAGAATGGAGCAGGTCTCTGCTCAGAGAGACACCACAAACGGACAAGAAACAACAGGCAAGTTGCTGTGAGGGAAGTTATGTCTCAATAAAAAGAAAATAATTTCAGAGAGAGAGTGGTTTACCCCAGAGTGGCTGTGGATCTCCATCCCTAAAGACACTGAAGGCTGGATCAGAACAGATGCTGAGCAACCTTTTCCAGCTCTGAAGGGGAACTCTGTAAGCCTCTAGCTGAACGCTCTAGAGCGCACACCCACTTTAGGGGCGGGGGGGGGATTCCTGGAGGTATTGGTTTGTGGGGTTACCAGGGGACCTTTTCCTGGGATGGAAGGAATATACAGCCTTGGGCAGTGGTGGCCCAACCTTCTTGCTTTAGTCATGCCTTTTCTTTGGCAGGGTGTCCACATCAGCAAGAAAGTGAAGAGTTTGTTAGTCCAGCTCCTCCTGTCACAGCGAGGGCCCAGAGAAGCAAGCCAGAAACCAGCAGTGATGCTTGGAGAGAATGCTGCAGAAGGGGTCTTGCTTGTGGGCTGCATGTCAGTGCTTGTGTTCATAGGCTGGTACATATAAACATCCCGAAGAAATGGAAAGACTCACTGCTGTAGGAGTGTCTCAGGCTGCCTGGCTGTCTCAGCAGGGCTGAGTGCTGAGAGGGCACCAGTGCAGGAGGGCTCATTGTGCTACCCTGGGATGAGATCATCCAGATCATCCCCTCCCACACCTGTCTTGACAGGTAGTATGCTTTAAAGCATATGATTAATACTGTGAGTTGAGGCCCCTGCTTTTCTGCTGGCCTCTGAATAGTTTTTTTTAATACAGGGCTGGTTCCTCAGTCTTTCTCCTATGCTGTTGCTGAAGAGGGCAAGAGGTTCTGTCTGGAGGCAGAAGGGCAGAGTTGGTGATGCCCCAAGGTCCCCTACAAGTGGTCTCTGCTACTGAGAAGGGTCATAGGTGGGATAGAGCTTATCTAGGTCCTGAGGAGCTCTAGGATGAGGACCTGTTCCTGCAAGATGCTCCGTCCCCTTAGCTCTTGGCTCCATCTTCCTCTGCCTTGGCCACATATCCAGAAATGAGTCAGACCAGGAGAGGTGCAGACCCAGGGAAATGGGACTAGAGAAATTCTTGTTTAAGAGGTTGGTAGGGGGTTAAAGGCACTGCAGTCCTGTCCTGGAGTAGCTCCTGTTCCTTAACAGCCAGGGGACTTTTAGTGCTGGGGTTTCCTTTGTGCTAGACATAAATGTCAGCATACCTTCAAACACTTCTCTTGCCCTAGGAGAGCTCTGTGCTCTGAGTCAAGATCTGAATGGCCTGTCTTGCCCCAGCCAAAACACGACTGTTCCCTGTGTTTCTTCCAGTACTTGTTTTATTTGTCCCATGAGACGAATAAAGTTACTTCCCCGAGGAGGCTTTGACACAGGCAGCTAGAGACCAGCAGCTGGAGTCCTTTCTGAATATGTAGTCACACTACACTTTCCTTTCCTTCATCCTGTTCCATCCAAGCACTTTCTGTGGACTCATGTAAGCAATCCCTGCTCTCCCTGGGGCTGCAGCCCCTTTCCACTCCATTCCTGCATGCAATGTTGTTACTCAAAGCAGTATCCCAGCATGGTGCCTAGAAAAGAGCTGTTTTCTCTCCTGAGTAGGTTCTCCAAAGCTGTTATTACTTTTCCAACAGCAAATACAAAGCAAGTGGAAATGTTGGCTGATGCTGCTAACAAAATTCTTAAGCATCTATGTGTGCTTTGAAATGTTTTCATCCCACTGCCCTGCTCAAGGGGTACCAGGCACCGAGGGAAGCCTATCAATGCAAATGTCAAAATGATCCTTGGGTTCTCATATCTGTCAGGGGAATACTGTCCATTTGCTCTTCCAGGGGCTTGGGAGGCTGTCCCAGCCCTTTCCAAGAAGCTGGACCCTTTAGCATCTGGACTCACTGAAACAAAGGGATTTTTAATCTAACTTTTATCTTGGGATCTGAATCCCCATGGAAACCATGGATCGTATGGGAAGACTCTGTAGGTGTATGGACTGTGGTGGCTCTTATGCCAGGCAAGTGAGTTTTTGGGAGCATTCCTGCTACTGAAGGGAAATCATGGTGGAGTGGTCTGGAGAGGGAAGGTCCCTGAGGCCAAAAGAACAGGTCCTTAGGTAAGAAGCAAGAGCTTTAGTCACCCAGTATGAACAGTATTAGTCCCTATTCTCTCTAAGTTATGGCTGGAATTTTGTGATGTCTGCAAAGCCATTGAGAATTTAGGATCTTTGTAAACAAGATCCTAATTCCTAATTCCTTTGTATTCTGCTGATATCCTGAGAACTGCCACTGGGAAACTGTAATAAAGAAGCTGTGTACAGTACTAGGTCCTTTAGCCACCCAAAGCCCACCTCAAACAGAGATTTGCTTAGAGTAGGAATATCTCTGCAAAGAGGCACTCTACCTTGGCTCTTTCTTCCACTCCCTCAGCTACATCCCCTTGTCAGGTCCTCTTCCAATTAGCCCTGCCAGAGCAATTAGCCCTGGTACCTGCAGAAATCAAGGACAATCTCCACATAAATCCTCTCTGCTTTTGTTTTATCATCCCCATAAGCCAAGGCACTGTGCCTGATCTGTCTAGGTCAATACTGAACCTGTTTTCCTTACCTCCTCCTGGTCAGCTGCTTCAAAAACTGTTTTCAAGCTGTTTTAAGCACCTGCAACTAATGAAGGCAAATAGGAGGGAAGCTTAGGGATGTTAGGGAAGTGAGGAGTGACTGCTGGGGCACCTAAGTGCACAAGCCGCTGCTGTCTATGGCAACTGCAGACCAGACAAACTTGTGGCACCTTGCCTCTGTGCCCTGCAGCCCTGCTGCAGAGCAGTGGTGCCTGGGAGATGGGTAAGTACCGAGCACCTGGCCCCTTAGCATGAGAATCACTGTTGCTTTATGCCTTCCAGCTAATGGGTGGTTTTAGCTCTGCTAATCTCTAATCAGTGCTGAAGAAACCTAAACAAACTAGCCCGGACCATTCCAAAGCATTCATAATTACTGGATCAGGCTCAAAGATAATGCATTTAGGGCTGCTCTAAAAACATTTCAGATAGGGTGAATGTAAATAAAGCGGCCTATAGTTGACCCTTCTGCTGACATCTGAACTCTGGCTGTGCTGATGCACCTGGGGAAAACAATATGAGGATGGAGAGCGGTGCCTGGGGCATCAGGCAGGTCCAGACCTACCTCTGAGTGTGACCTGTGGAGCAGCAGATGTAAGGGTGGGGATCAGAGCCATAGGAGCTTGTGGGGTACCTGAGCCCCTTGCATGGGAGCCAACCAGTCTCCAGAGAACAAGTGCTGATGGAAGTGTGAAACATGCTGATGAGTTTTGGGGGGGTGGGAGTACAAGACACAACCACAGGTGTAACTCTGGCAGTGCAGGTAAGGTATGCAGTGAACCTCTGGGCACTTAGCCCTGACCAGGAGGAAGACAGATGCTGGGAACTCATTTCTGGGCCATTCGTTTATTTCCTCGAAAGCTTGCTGTTTACAGTGTGATTGTCCTGGGGAGCAGCTCTGAGAAGGATGGAACAAGAGGGTCCTGCCAGTGCCTCCCTGCAGGGCTCTGCTGAGCTCCCTCCCATCACCCCAATTCAATGAGCAAAGCCACTGAACTGGGGTGCCTGAGGGCAGGTTAAGTTTCATGCATCGAGGCAGCATGGGGCTTGAGCATTGGGATCTACTGGGGAATGAGGAGTAGAGGGGACAGAGAGCCAGTTCCCTGGCTGGATCCAATAGCCTGGATTTTAAGGTATAATGTTCCTTTTGAAGGGGAGTAAAGGTCCCCCCTGCAGGGACAAAGGGCAGGGCAGAGCTCCTTCTGCTCCTGCTACCGACTCTGGCCTTGGTCATGTTCCTCTGGCACTCCCTGGGAAGGGATGGGGGTGAAGGAGGAAAGACCCACTGTCATCCCACTCTGATGTGCTTCACTGTGAGCCAGAGGCAATTCCTACCTCCCAGTACCTTTTACTCATGGCAAAACTTCGCTGAATCTCCAGGGAGAAAGCAAAATTCTTTTATGGCTTTGTCCTTTGTCAAGGATGAATTAGGAAAAATAAACTCACAAACAGAAAGTGGAGGCCCAAGTACATCAATCCCAACCTTCCTCCTCACAGCGTCCCCTTCATCATCACCTGCCCCTCACCATGTCTCGGACTCCAGCACCCACCATAAAGCACTTTGTGTCAGTCTACTGAAAAGGAGGGCTTTAAAAATAATTAAAACACTTCTTGTTTTAATCTTCTTGACTTTTTTTTTTTTTTTTCTTCCCCCCTCCCCTGTGCTCTATTACCCATGAAGAAAAAATGAGGAAAAGAAAAAGGCAGAAGGGCACTTTGTTTTCTCCCCCCACACACTCGGAGCTGTAAAATACTTCTTAATCATTGGGAGCAAGAGGATCTCCGTGCTGGGCCTCCACTTTTTGTTTGTGAGTTTATTTTTCCTAATTCATCCTTGACAAAGGACAGAGCCATAAAAGAATCAACCAGCACGTCTGTGGGAAAAAACTGCCCTGAAAAGGGTTGGAGGAATACTGTAGCATTTCCAAACAATTCCAAGGGCTAAAGCCTGTGTGAGATGCAGCTTCAGCTATAACTTGCCTTTCTAGGAACAAGCGTACATCTGTTTGGCAATGCCATATTTTGTAGGGTAAAATAAACCCTTGAGAACAAACAGGCCAGCTTATCCAGAGGGGTAAATGCCTGGGAACAGAGCTCACTTGTTAATCCTAAAACTGTCAGCAAAGACCCACTGGAGAAATTATAGCTGGCCACGGGCACTCAAGCTGTTTCCCTCTGCCTCCCTGCCTCCCCCCATCCCCACAACAGCTGTAAAATCTTCTTTATTGTTCTGCTGGAGTTGGAGAGCAGCACAGAGAGGTCTCCCAGCCCAGGGCTGCAGCAGCAGGGGCAGGGGGAACATCTGATCCATTGTATCTGCACCGGTGTTATTGCTTCAGTGGCAGACAAAGAAAATGACGGCGATAAAAGGAGGAGAACAGCCCGAGCACCTACTAAAGAGGCATATGAGCAGGAAATCCTGGCTCGTTCCCACATCTGAGCTGCTACGGTTTCTCTCCCTACAGGATCATTATGTTTAATGTCCTTCTGCAATTCAGGCAGCTGAGCCAGCGGAGCCCCTTCCCTCCCCCTCCTCACTACCTTCCCTTCCCTCATCAGATTTCGAGCCCTCCCTGTGGAAAAATGATTTGTGCACAAGCAGCCTACACAACGGTGCTTAGAAGGAATTTGCCCCTGCCAGGAGTTATTAATGGCACCCCAGTAAATGCCCCCAGCAAAATGGGCCGCTGCAAGCATCAAGTGTGTGTTGAAAAATCGGGTTTAAATCGTCCCTTGGGCAATGACCTATTGGCCACCTGAAAAACGCAGGATTGGTTTGCTGTATAATTAAGTTCAGGCCATCCCTTGTGCTTACACATGCAGAAACCCAGATGTCAGCTCGGTGCGAGTCAAAGTTCTGGGCTCTTTTAAAGCACCAGAAGACAGAGTGTGAGGGCATAAGATTTGCCACTGGAAGAAAACCTACTTTGAATACTTGGAATATTTAACTGACTGCAACAGATAATTAGCCAAACCCTCTTACGCCTCCAAATATAGATTCATTAGTCATATGAAAATATCTCATTGGAACCAAATGTGAGTCATTAGTGAAGTCAACACAGTAACATAAAAAAGGTACCGAGAGCCTCCTTCCCGCTATCCCTGAGAAGTTGTAAGTGTGCAGTGAAAATAATTTGCTCCATTTTCTATTGAACATCTGCTGGGAAATCTGTTTAAAAGGGAGGCTTTTGAAGGGCTGCTGGTATGCAGGGCTATGCATCCCATTTTCCCACTTTGAGATTTGTGGGAGTAACAACTGCAAATCCTGTGCTGGCCTTTTTTACTGCATTTATTTTTTCTTTTTGTCTTCTGGAAGAGACTTTCTCAAGTTGCCCAGGCTAAAATTTGGGTTCTGTAATATAAAAAGACATTTTGTAACATGAAGGAGAATAAAAATCTCTCTATTATTTGCTTGTAATTTCAGGGGAACATGTTTGTTGGCTTGGAATTTCAGAGTCCTCGGCACTCAGAGCAATGAGTGCTGCTGCCACAGGGACCCCAAAATCAACTGGATACTTTCCAAAGTGAAATGGGGCTGGCTAAAACCAGTGTCCAGCTTAAGCAAGGTGCAAACAAGCAATGGTGTGTTTTAAAAATTAAAGCAGGGGGGTAGTTCCTCTATGGCAAGGTATCTGCAGCATGATGGGCAGACAGAGAAAGGGACCATGCTTGATTAAACTCTTGTAAGACCTGAGTTATTGTCTGGGAAGACCCAGGGACAGGGATGGGACTGCATACCGAGTCCCAGGACGTACCACAGATTTCACAGAGCATGCTGAACGCTGCAGTCCATCGACCAACCCTGCAGTCATCAATCTCACAAACAAACATGTTGTTGTATAACTCCAGAGCTGTGAGTAATCCTGTGCCAAAAGTTGTGTCGTGCGAGTTGTCAACAGCAGCATTCTACATTTTTCTTAATTTGAAAAAAACGAAAACCACCACAACAAAAAATTACACCAACAAATTTTAAATGCTCCAAAGCTGTCCTTCTTCTTTCTCATGGCTGAGGAAACTCAGGCTGCCTCAGCACCTGACTTTACCCGTACACCCCACAAAGATATTAACTGACTTTTCCAGCTTCATTAGCTCAGTTGCATTCCTTTGACTTTGTTGTTACTATTTTTTTATTACAGGGGAAAAAAGCCACCTCTGTGTAACACACCTTGTAGTTAAAATCCTCTGTGTCACCTGTGACAGTCGGGCAGCAGGAAAAGGAGTGTGATAGGGTTTGAAATGGGCATTTCATACCAAACCCCCAAAGCTCAGAGACCTCTGTCTCTGTGCCTCTGGTTGTAACTCACTTTTGGTCACCCTTGTGAGGCAGTGCCACAAGGGTGGTTCTGAGTAAGCTGCAGATAGCTTTGATTGGGGGCAAAATGCCCTGTGGGCAGCCAGGCTGGAGACGTGGGACATCCCTATGGGCATGGAGCCCTAGGTCTCCAAGAGGTCTCACCCAGCTGCAGGGTCCTGCTCCCATGGAGGCACGGCGGCTCCCAGGACCAGTATCTGGTGAACAGCTGGGTGTTGGGACTGTCCCTGAGTGTTGGCCCCCATGCCCATGGTGGCACCTGGACTGAAGTGTGGCTGCTTATGCCAGGCCTGGCACTTTTGCAGCAGCGGGGTCAAAGTGGGGCCTTGCTTAGCCACTCCCCCCCCAGCTGCCCTCGTTTTTGGGGATGTGGAGATCACCCAGTTCCCCCTCTCCTAGCACTGGGTGTTGCTCTGAGGCACGACCCCAGCCCTGTGGTGGAGTGGGATCTCCATCCTCCCTGTTCAAGGTGTCTCTGTGAGGCAGGTCTTGACTCCCTTTGTGTTTGTCCCCGCGCTATTCGGCGGGGCAGACTCCCATTCTCAGAGGGACACCCTGTCTCCCACTGCAGCAGGCCCTCGCCCCGTGTTGGTCAGACTCCCCAGTCCCTCTCTGAGTCATCCCCAATCTTGTGTGCGGCTGGCCCCAGCCCACTCTGGGTCTGATCCCCGCTCCCCACCGGGAGGGACAGCCCCGACCCCCGCGGGGAACCGGGGGCGGGCGCGGGGGCGGCTCTAGGACCCAGCAGCGGCGCGGCGCGCCCGGCCCCGCACAGCTCCGCTCAGCTCCGCTCAGCCCGACTCCGAGCCGAGCCGAGCCGAGCTGTACCTTGCCGGGCCGTGCTGTGCCTCGCCGGGCCGGGCCGTGCCGTGCCG
>VWYO01016988.1:282979-297208 GCA_013400275.1 Rhadina sibilatrix | reverse complement strand
CTGGTGCGGGAGCCGGGTTGCGGCTGCTGCCCGGTGTGCGCCCGCCTGGAGGCCGAGGCGTGCGGTGTCTACACGCCGCGCTGCGCCGCCGGCTTGCGCTGCTACCCCGACCCCGGCGCCGAGCTGCCCCTGCAAGCCTTGGTGCAGGGACAGGGCACCTGCGCCCGCCGCCGCGACACGGCCGAGTACGGCGCCAGCGCCGAACGCCCCGCAGGTGAGCAGCGCCCGGCCCCGGCCTCCGCGGGTCCGGCACGGCGCGCCCAGAGCCGCGCACCGGGGACGGGGCACCGAGCGCTCTGCGCGGCGCGCCGGGGACCGGGAGCTGCGCGCCGGGGAGCTGGGACTGGGGACCGCCGTCCGGGCTTCGGGCACTGGGGACAGTGCACCGTGCATCGCGTACCGGGCACCGGGCACTCGGGACAGGTGGGCGCTGGACACCGCGCACTCGGGAACGTGTGCCGGGGCAGCGCCGGCGTGCCGGAACGTCCAGGGGACAAAGGAATCCTAAAGCGTGACCTCCAGGGGGTCTTCCCGGGGCAGAGCGACGCCGCGGGAGGGCAGACAAGGGGGATCCCTGCGGGAGAGTAAGTCCAGGGAAGCACAAAGAGGGAAGGGATGAGAGGAGCGCTGGAGGGGGGACACATCCCCCACATNGGGGGGGTGGGGGGGATGGGGATGGAATGCAGGGACTGCTCCAAAGTGCAGGCTGGAGGTTAGGGTCTTTTAGGGAAAAAAACCCGCCATGGAAACAGATCAGTGTGAACTTTGGGGAGATGCGGCTGAGGTGGGAAGGTCCTTTGGGGAGCAGAGAGAAGTGAACGTTCAGGTTTGTGTTTAGTGGAGGAGTAGAGCCACCCTGAAGGGTAATGGATGCCCCAAACACGTGGAGAAAGGTGGTGTGGGAGGCCTGGTGGAAAAGGGGAAGCTGAGGGACTGCAGGGGCCCTGCTGTGAGGAACCTGTTCCCTATGGCCACCCTTCCAGCAGAGTCCACCTCGGAGATGAAGTGACCTCTGCCGGCTCCCGGCCCCCTCAGGGCCCCGCTCCGGGAGCTGGGTGCAGGGACAAGAGGAGCGTGTCTCGGGGGCACGGGCCCGGGGACAGGGACGGCAACAGGATCCTGACCTGTTGCTGTGGTCGCCGTGGGAGGGAGCGCTCTTCGGGTTGCCGGTACAGCAGTGCTGGGTTTTATTAGTGCCTCCTCTCCCGTGCGATCAGCTCTTGCCTTTTTTTGTGGAATGTTGAGAATTGACAAATCAGCTCTGGAAATAGAAACCAGCACTTCTTCCTTTGTAATCACCCGTCCTTGACTTCTTCTGCCTTGCTGGTTTTGCTCCCCTGGCTATGACTTGGGCTCTTGACCCTGTTTGCATAACTAGTTCAGCAGCACGACTTTGAATTCCCTCTCTTCCCTCTCTTCCCTCTTGAGGCTTTATTTAAAAGTGCTCTGAAACGGGCTGTACCTCTTGGCTTCCCTCTCCGTGAGGATGGGAAAGCAGCCAGGTACCTGTGCATGCTGCTCCGGGTACCTTGTGCACGCTGCTCCGCTCGAGGAGGAGAGATGGAGAGCGGAGTAAAGGAGAAACAGCAGCACGGAGAACTTTGCACGTTTCAAGTGCTGCGATGCACAGCCAGGCTGCAGCTGCTGTTCTTCCCACTCCTGTCCCCTCTCCTGTCCCTGCACCCTTGCCCAGCTGTGAAGGGCTGTGGAGAGCTAGAACTCTGGAGAACAATGTTGATTGTTCTAGCGAAATCTTCTGTGATTACAGAATATGAGTGTCAAGGGAATGAATTTTAGACTCTCCAGAAGAAGCCGAGGGCATTTAGATTTAAGGAATTTGGTGCTGACTTCCAGGCTAATGCTTTTACAGAAAGCTGGGTTGGGTGGAGGGCATTGCAGTGATGGGCTGAGAGGTGATTTTCTGAGTTAGTGCTTCTTTTCTTTTTTTCCTTTACAGACTTTAATTCGGAATTATGTTAAATTAACTCAGTATTTTGCTTGATTTAATTATCTTTATTTCTTTACAGTGGGTGTGATTTATTTGATTGTATCTCTGTGGGTAATACACACAGACATAAATAGCACAGTTTAAGAACCCTATAATGTATGTGGTGCTCTGTAATATCCATAGGGGGTGAATAATAAAAATACTGGCACATCCTTAACCAGCGTGATGTGAAACATGCAGCTGGAATATTCACAGTTGAGCATGTCTTGGCAGAGGAGCTTGGACATCCAAAAGGGTTTGCAGTCTTCAGATTACAAAACTTTTAACAGGTTGTTGTAGCCATTAGGAAAAAATCCCAACCAAACCAAAACAACCAAACCCACAACAAAAACAAAATCCGAATCTGCCAGCTTCACTTGATACTCTTCTCTTCAGACTCTCATCTTTGATCCCATCTGCACTGTGCTTGCTAAACATATATGAGGGAGCTGAGTTTGCTTTTTGTTTAAAGCAGTGACAGGGAAAGCACTCTGGCACCCAAAAGAGCAGGGATTGGAATTTGCTTTCAAATGCTGATGTTAAGCCAGTTTCAAGAGTGCCCCAAGAGCAAGTTTTTGCCTGCAAAAAGCAGGTGTTAAGGGTTTTTTGGTGTGGTAGGTTTTGTGGTGCCTTTTTTTTTTTTTTTCTTTTAATGTGCTTAAAGGTATTTACCCCTTTTCCCCTTTCCAGCTTGAAAAGGCTCCTTTGGCTGATTCAGGACTGGAATGCAGAGCTCGTGCTATTCCTAAATTAAGAGGTTGGCAAGTTTTTTTATCCCTGATGAGAGGCAGAAGGATTGCCCAAATGAAACAAGGAATAAAACTGCAAATTCTCCTGCTATGGCTCCAGCATTGTTTAGTCTTCCACTAAGGTCTGTAAAGCCAATCCTGAAATGGTTGTAGGCGGAAAGTAACATAAACCACCATGTAGCTAGGAGGCAAGGGATGTTGCTCATTGCACAAGAGGCTTTGGGTATTTTGGAGATGTTGGGAATGTTGGAACAAAATAGCAGCAGTCTGTGGAAATCAGTCTGAGAACTTCTACCCTCCCGGGGGAGGCGAGTGCATCAACCCCCATCAGTGGTGGGAGTGAGGTGGAGACTCAGCATCTACAGGAATCAGAGCCTTTTAGGTAGTTTGGTGCCTCTGGACTGTGTTCCACTGCAGTTTGTTTCAGGTCATGGTCTAACAAATTCCTGTTCTTCTGACTGGAGCCGCCTGACCTGGGGACAGGGTTGTTACTGTGTGTGCAGAGCTCCTGCTGGTATTGAGTGTGTTTATTCTCTCAGCACCTCAGCAAGATTATCATGGTGTTTTGCAGATGGAGTAAATGATGTGCCCAAGGTTCTCCAGGACATGGAGCAGAGCGAGGACTGTCTTCTCACTGTGTTAGTTTCCTGGCAGAAAATGTCTTGGTCCCTGCAGCCACCTTTTATTCAAAACAAGCCTAAGGTGGCCATATGGGTCTTGTAGACACAGTGTGATCTGAGAGGCATTTTAGGTACCACTGGAGCCTTTCAACCCCTCCAGTCTCAGCCAGAGAGTGAGGATCTTGCCCTTTGTTTCCTTTGTTTTAGCCATGATGGACTGGAATCAGGGGCTTGTGTGGTGATGTCCAGCTCTCAGCTCCCACGTCCTTTGCCCTTCCTTCTGCTGGGTTCAGCTCTCACCTTATTCTGGCTGGTTCAGGAGATAGTCCTGCTGCAAGCCAGCCCTAGAAAACAGGTGTCAGATCAATGACCTGAACTGGCTCAGGGTGCAGCAAGGTGCCCAGCAGGATGCCAAGTGCTGCTGCCAGGTGGGAATTTATGCTAGGAGGTGGCGCAGGGCTGATCTCAATGATGTCTGCAAATGCCCTAGATTGTCTTGCCCAAACTATGAGAATGGCTGAAAAACATATTTTCTCCTAATGGAGACAAGATCCTAGGAATGAAACTTGTTCCACTCTGAAAAAAATGGTTCTTGAGCCGCTGTTCAAAGCTGACCAGTTATGAGAATTTTTGTTTTCCTTTGCCAGTTCAGTTTAATTGTGTTTGTAGTACTATTTTGTTGTTGGGATACTTGTACTAATTTAGTGGGATATGTCTCAGAACCCACTGCTAGTTAATGAGCCCTGCTTTGGAATCTCACTTACTCATTAAAACTAATGTGTTTTTTCAGTCCATGCCAGTACAAAGTAACCTTTCCAAAGGGAAAGAGAACTGTGCAAAGAATGTGGTTCCAAGCAAACTTGAACTTGAAGGGATAGGGTTGCTTTACTCACTGACCAAGGTCTCCACTTTGAACTCCAGTTACACAGAAACAGCATCAAAATAGTTAACTGTTAAAAACACAGCTTGTTTTAGTATCCAGCTAAAATCCTTATTTGGGTAGCTCCAAATGCCACACATCCTTCCTTACAGGTCAGATGTCAAAACCTTCATTTCCCCTTGGCAGGCAGCTGCTAAAAGACAGTTTCATGTATTGCTCGAAAACTCAGAAGACTCTGAGGTTGGAGGTAGCATAATGTAACTGGAATTTTAACAGCAACTTGAAAACCATGCCAGTAATGCTGTGAATGCATTTTTCACTCTACTGAATTGCCAGGAAGACTTCTGCTTTTCTCCTGCTTTTATAAGGAAATGAAGCATCCTTCATGATCTGCATGTGCATGTGTGTATCTGTCCTTCTGCCCCCACAACCTCTGACCCTGTCAGTCAGGTTGGTGGGTCCAATGCAGCAGTGGATGTCCTGAAAGTACTGTGCTGCTAAAACGTGGGTGAGGAGTAGAGGAGAGCCAGGCTGTGAGTGTCCCCCTCATCCTGTGCTGGAAGCACATGAGCAAGAGGGAGGTTAGTTATGAGTGCAGCAACCAGGCTTTCAGCCTGGCTTATGTAAGCTTGGGCATTACCACGTGCCAGGGAAGCTGACTACCAGAACCAAATCCACAGGGGTGTGTTAATATGTCCATAGCCACTACAGCGGCTCTGCCCAGGATAAGCCGAACATCTGCACAGCTCCTTGCCTTTGAAGAAATTATTAAAAGTCAAATGCAATTAGTAACAGCTGTAGGGATGATAGGTGAATGAGAAAACCACGCAGCTCATCTGTTCTCATTGCCTCTGGGGCTTTGCCAGTAGGTGGACCAGGTCTTCACGCTTGTCCGCAGCAGCTGTGTCTGGTCAAGAGCTAACCTGGTCATCTTTTAAGTATTGAGACAGTAAATGACACCTTTGTGAAGTAGCTTCTTGAAAGTAGTGCTACCCCCTGCCACAGTCCCACTGGAGTTTGCCGTGGTGAGAGTGCTGCTGGTGTGAAAATGGTGGTTTGGAAGGGAGAGGGAAGCCTGGGAAGATTTCAAGACTCTGACCCAAAGCAGAAATGTGTTTTCATGCTGTCCCTTGGCAAATGATCTGTTTCCTTCTTGCCCTTTGCAGTTGTTTCCTTTCCTCTGGATTTCAGGCTTATAGTCACTGAGTATGGTATTTGTCAAGGGAACACCAAGAAGCCCTGTCTGTGAGAAAGTGCATGCCGTTTGTTTTATCCACATCCAGGAATTGAGCTGAGATAAACAATTCAGGAGGCAAAACAGTGAAAACTGGAATGTGAGAGGTGTCTTTGTGTGTGGCTCTGTACACGACCTGGCTGCAGTATCATCTGGGTCTAATTTATCTGCCCAATGGGCAGCTGTTGCTGTTATCCACAAACACAACTGGATTTGTGAAGGCAGGGTTTCATCCCTGCAGCCAGCAGCATTCCTGTACCTGCTTTTCCTGCTCATGTATTCTGAGCTATGGAGCTAGGAGAAACAGGAGTAGTTTCCTTGGTGGATTTTTTGCATTTCTATTTGGATTGAACAATTCTAAGCTTTCTGAGCATGGTAACATCTGCCTTTCCTGCTGGGACTCCTTCAGGGAGGATCTTTTGCTCTAAGCAGACAGAGTAAGAGGAAGGCCAAGGTAGAATGTAAAAATGCTGTATAAAGCATTTCTGTTACAGAAGGAAAGGTGAGCTTTGTGGTGTACTGAGTCTTCAGGCATAAGAATTCCTGTTTTCTTTCCTTGAATTGGGGTGAGATATGTAACTATGATCAAGTGTCTACTTAGCAGACCCTTTCTCTATTAGAGAGATGCAAATCCATTGCAATTGCTTGCGCTTCCACTATCAACTCCACCCACCTCCATCCCAGCTCTCCCTTTGGGGAGGTACTGCTGGAATCAGTGCCCCTGTGATGGTGTCCTTTAGCAGCACATACTAAACACACTGTGCTTGGCTCTCCAACTTGTCCTCTCTGACTGTTTGCACCTGCCAGAAGGGGCAGGTTTGTTCTGAGGCCTGCATTAGTGCCCCGTGTCTTCCAGGGGGAGGGAGCTGTAGTACTTATGTGCACCAACCTCATGGATGCTGTGTGTGCTGTGGGGTTGGGAGGCTGACCATGGTGTGTGGCCCTGCTGTGGACTTGTGAGAGAAGGAAAAAGCCTTGCTAGTGGTTCTGACATACTGTGCAGATTATTCTGCGGAGCTGATGTCGTGGCAGCCGTGTGCCGCTTTCTTCCCCGTGCACATTCTCATGCACTGTCATACAGGTCTTGGTCTTGGTTTGGACCCGCAGAGCCATGGTAAGAAGTTTACCCAACCGAATCTTCACTTTTTTTGGAAGGATGAGTTTTCTGCCAATTTATCAGATTTCAAATCTAATCTTACTGTTCTTTCCAACAAGACAAACTACCTTCAGTAGACCAAGTCTGACTGAAACATCTCTGCCTACTTTCAGCAGTCACTGCCAGCAAGCTGGAAGGTGTTTCTCATTCACAAACTGGCCAAGCGTGACCTCATTAAATGCTGAGTTGACACCTAATTACAAGAACACATGATGTGATGGCTATCCTAGGCAAAGGCTGAGGAGAAAAGGGGTAGTGCTCAGTTATCGGAGCTTTGCTGCAGCCTAGCATTTGACAGCTCTTTGTAATTGCATTATTGATGGATTTCTGCTCAGTGTTTTGCCAGACATGTCATTTAGTGAGATACCAGTGGGAAGATGAAGTCTCTTGTTGCATCAGTTTATGGCAGAAATAAATTGTTTCAGAAATGAAAGGATCAGGAATTACGTGCCTTTGTTATGAACTGAAATACTGGGAGACATCAGGTCACTTTTATAAGGCTTGAACTGTCCTCTGACATTGCAGCTTTTATTCTGAAGAAAGCTGCACTGTGCCTCTTGGCTGGTAAGGGAACAAGTTCACTGCCTGGTGCACTCTGTAGTCAAAGATCCCATTAATTCTGCCGGCTGCAAGGAACGATTTCTTGGTATTTCATTCTGGACTGTAATTGAGAGTGACACAAAGCACTGGTGGGAATTGGACTGTGTAGAAATCCCTGCTTTTTCTTACAGTTTTCTGCAGATAAACTAGCTCAGGTGGGATGAGAGTATTTCTTATGCTCTGCCCTTGAAATTTATAATATTTTCAACACCTTACTGGCTGGAGGCAATTTTAGAGAGGTGTCTGTGCCTCCTTGCAGCTCGTCCTTGTGATGCAGGATGTCTACAACGTTGACACACAGTGCGCCGCACTCACTTGCATGACAACATCTGCGGGATTACATGTCCTGAAATATCATGAAAATTCATAAAGCTTTGCCCAGTATTTTTGCTCCAGACTAGAGCAAGATTTCCCGGTATGATGTTGCTGGTCAGACTTCAGCCAGAAATCTGGTCTCAGCTCTCCTGGCTAGTTGTAGAAGATTTAAGTCCAAATGGATGAATTTCTCTTGGCTCGGTGAGGAGATTGAAGCCTTCCTTCCCTTGTTTTCTCCTTGCTGTTTTCTAACTAGAACAGGGTGAGCACTGACTTCCATTTCTTCAAGAGTGCTTGCTGCTGCTCAGTCTGAGGTGACTGGTGAGTTGTTGAAAGTGTTTTTGTGCTTTTGGGTGTCCTTAAAGACCTTTCCGGTACCTTCAAAGATCAGGGACATGTCCTTAGTGTGACCAGGGTCTTGTAAGGAGTAGGGAGTGCCTTGTATTTAAGAATTCCTACATTTTGCTCTGGTGAAACTGGACAGAATCTGACATCTTTTTTTGTATGTGGAAAGTTGTGTTTGGTCATTTTCTGTTTGAGCCCAGGAGGTTTTGTCTGCAGTGCTCAGCATGCCATTTGGCTGCAGACTGAATCAGGGGAGAACGCTTCTCTCCCATTGCTTCCAGGGCATCATCTCCCTCTGGCTCTTCAAAACAAGCAGAACTGGGGAGAAGAACTCAGGTTTAGCGAAGAGGAGTGGCTTGAAGAGGAGAAGCAGGATGAGTGGCTGGCATGAGGCTCCATTCTCCCACTGTTGGAGCCCAGAGCTGGTGCTGGGGCTCTTCCTCCTAGCCCCGACTGCAACTGTAGCTACCAAGGCTGTGGACAATCCAGGACAGCTGGCTTAGAGGCTCTCCACAGGGTGCCTGGATTGTGTCCTCTGGGACCTGGCTGCTGGACTGCTTTGGTGTGAAGGCTAGAGCTAGCATGGTGTTTCTGTTTGCAGTGACACTGACCCAACAGCCCTGGGACTTTCCGTGGCTGTTTTCAGTTCCTCCTTGTCCTCCTTACTCACTCGGCAGCGCTTGTGCTAAAAACAAATTCCAATTGTATTGGTGAATTATATCTCACTACTTGGGGACACTGCTCAGGGGTGCTGCAATCCACCCTTCCTTCAGTAGCTGCTCTGCTATTCTAGCTTTCCAGCTGAACCAGTGTGGGGAAAATGCTGAGTGATGGCACTACAACGAGTCTCAACACTGCTTTCTGAAGGTTGGAAGAACTTTTCCAGGCTCTATCCCAGGCTCTGAAAAGGCATCTCTTAGTCCAGATGATCAAGGACAATATTCCTTTTCTAGAACCTTTTCTCTCTGCACTACTGGGCTCCAACAGTCATTCTTCTAGCATAGTACGCACCACTAACAAAGGGCCATGATTTTGATATGGTCTGTTATGTGTAGAGGGCCCTTTTTTTTTGTCTGAACTTCATCTGAGCTTGATAAATAGAATGACAGTGAAACCACTGCTGGACCATCTTGATTTGACTGTGGTGTGAATGAACAAGTAAATAATCTGCCAAGATGTAAACTGGGATGAGGAGGCCTAGAGAAAGGGCTGGCCATGGTAGGGTGCCTCTTCTTCTGGCCATAATGAACAGCACTGCTTCCACAGCTTCTGCAGGGGTGGTTTGTGCAGGATTTTGTTTAGGCTGAAATCCAGGTTGTTATAGACCATGACAGAGATCATTTGCAGCAAAAGATTCGGTTTTCTAGTGGTGTTTAGGGAATACTACCATTCATGGGACAGGATGCTGGGTCAGCAGTACAGGTACTAATTAGAAGCTAACCCACCAATCCATCACTGAATTTAAAGAGCATTTAAAGGATCTGGGAGAGAAAAGTGAGGCTCTGGCAAAATCGTGCCTTTTTACAAGTCAGCTCACTGTGGGAATTCTGAGTCATTTTGTTGTTGTTGATTTTAGTATCTAAAACCAGGGTATTCTCTCTGTTTTTTTCCTTGCCAGACCCCACAGACCCTGTCATCCCAAGCTTTCAGATTCCATTAATTCTTGGCCATTATTGAGGGATTTTGGTTGATTAGATTCTTGCCTGGAATTTCTCTGCAGAGGAGCCCAGCTTCCCACTGCCTGCAGATGGGACCTGTAAAGGTCAACTTCCTTGCACACCCAGCTGGGAATACAACTTCTGATGTCTTCAGGACAAACTTGGTACCCTGTTCCTTTCAGGGCACCTGTTTGCTGAGAGCATGGCCAAGACTGGGCAGGTGGAAAGCAACTGGTCTACAGAGCTTTAAAGCCAAAATGCCTGTTTTGGGCTGACTTTGGAGGTCTAGGAAGGTCTAGACCTCTCTGCACATAACTGAGGCATGGTTGGTCTGTGGGCACCAGGAGGAATTTGGCACGGAGCCCTCTGAAGCAACTATCTTGTCTAGTAAAACTTGGGCTGTGGGAGTCTGTGTGAGGAAATAACAACATCCACTTTGGTTTCTGCAGGCTCTGTCCCGGGGGCTGGTTGGGTGTTGCAGAAGGCCACAGGAATCCTGCTTGTGACCACAGCCAGATTAATAGCCACTTGGGCAGCTTTTCAGAAGTGAGGAATTTGTCCACTTTCACAATAGTGGCAAGAAATTCCACATGAATTAATTAGTTTTATTACAGGACTTGTCCTTCCTGCTCCTCTAGGGCTGCCTGAAACACTGAACTCATTACATGAAGAAATGGAAATAGTACTAAAAATAAGAACTGGTATTCCAAGCCTTTGTAAGGAAAGACACAGAGTATACTGACATCCTCCACCAGATGTGCTTCCCAAGCTGTGGCTTTTGGCCAGATGAGATCTAAACCCGAGTTTTAGATCAATTGCAGCCATTTAAAACACTCCAGCCTGCTCCACGATGCAGTCTTCTCTCAGCCTCTTATTCCCTGCTCAGTTTAGACTGTTCATCTAAGCTTTGTAATTACTCCCACAATTTCAGTTTGGTGCAGGGTTCAGATCTGACCCTTAGGTGTTGCACAGTGAAGCCTGCACACTTTCATCCTCCACTCCCATTAGAATGTGTTTCCTACCTCACAGGGACACTGTTGGCTTATATGGTAGTGAAGTGCTTGGAAAGCACTGTGAAAGGGTGCTGTGCACTTGAGTTATGGTGGCTTGGGACTCTGGAAATGTTTGATTGAGTCTAGTCAGAGTAATGTTAGACTGAGTAAATATTTTGGGAGCCCAGAGCTGATAACTTTCCCTTGCTTACGTTTGTGAGGGGTCAGCCTGCAGAAATTTACTGCCTCTCACATGGCTTTTAAACAGATGTTGTCTGTGGACTCAGTGTACTTTTATTTTAATCCCTTTTTAGAAGTGCTGATGTTGTCTTGAGATTTGCCCTGCTGGTAAGGGCAGGTATACTGCTTGCTGGTGATTCCAGTGTTTGCTTTATGAACATTGCTTCAGATACTTGTGGTTGGACAGGGGTTCTTATTTTGAGTCTGACCTCTCCTTTCTGCACAGCCCCACCTTTGTGACCCAGGCTTGACTTGTGTTTTTTTGGATGAAGTGAGTTCAACATGAGAAAGCTGACCAATGAGGTGGTAAAGTTCCTGCAGATCCCACAGCACAGAGTGGTTTGGTTGCTGTTCAGCCCTCTTGAGAATTGTGACCCTCATCCTGGACAATGCCCAAATGAACTAACAAGGACCGAAACACAGAATTTACAGCATTAACAAAATGTGCCCTGTACAAAGAGTAAAAAATGCAAATGCAAATGCAGACATAGATTCTTCTAATCTCAGATGGTTGGAAAGCTTCTGTTGTTCTAGTAATGTTTGTTGTGGATTTCAGTCAATGCTTTCCTCCATTTTTCTGTTTATATTTTTTATCATGCTGGTTTCAAGGATTTGATGCCTTACTCCTGGCCATTAGGCTGATCCTGCACATGCTGAAACTGACCTTTGCAAATTCAGACCACACTGAAAGTGCTTGGGCAGCGCAGATACGACAGGGCAGTAGGTGAACCTGGCCAAATGTCTGTCACATTCGTAATCTGGCCTTAGGTGACAGCCAGCAGTGCACAAATTGGAAATTTATGAGAAGAGTATGGAGTGAGCCTTGCAAGGTGGGGACGGTGCTATGGAAACCCATCATGCTGTGATACTGCTCAGCCCACGATTTCAGGGATTTCCAAAGCACAGCCTGGTCTGCTGGCTGCTCACAGACGTGTATCTTCTTTATTTGGTGAGCTGCCCTGACTTCCAGCAGTGGGGCTTCAAGCGCTGGGAGAGGCAAACAAACCTACAGGGATGTTCTGTACATCAGCCTTGTGTCTTGAGGCTTTGGCTGTGGTGAGAAGGGAGGTCCCATCACTTGGGCTGTGCCCAGTGGAAGCACAGCCCTGCCCAGATCTGTTTTTATCCTTAGTTACGGGCTGTGCGAGGAGGGTTGAGCCTCCGGCTTGGCATAGTCAGCTGTATCCTGTCCGCTGGAGCTGATCTGCCCTAGCAGAGCTGAAATGTCTCAGCTGACCTAAAAAACTGCTTGTAATTGAGACGCAGTGCCCCCCATAAATATTTAACTGAGTCTTGTGTTTTGCTGTCCATTTTTTCCCAGTTCTTCTCTTTTGCTTTTCCCTGCCTATGTGCGGATAGTCAACTGAATGCACATCACTTCCATGGTATCCTGTGACGAAATGGCATTTTGGCAGTTAAATTATGCATCTTGCTTGTCTTCCATCATCATCATGTTTGAGACTGATAGCAAGCTCAGTGTTGAGAGGTGTGAATGCTCCTGTGGGAGTATTTACGGGGCTGCCCGCTGCCATATAAACCACATCCTGACAACTTGTGCGCAGCCTGCATTAAGATTTTGCAGCTCTGCTGCTGAAGCAGTGGACTCCTATCAGATGAGGGAAGTAACCAAAATATTGCCCAAGAAATAGCTGTGGGTGGATGAGACTTTAAGCTGTGTGGCAGAAAGAGCCTGCAATGCAAGGGCTGCAATTAGTGCAGTCAGACAGTGACAAAGGTGTCTCTGTGAGCAGCCGGCACACTGGGCTGAGCTTTGGAAATCCTTGAAATCATGACCTGAGCTGGGCTGGCTGCCTGACACCAGTTACCTGGGGCTTGTGCAAGGTGTGGAGCCTGCCCTGTGCTGGAGTAATCCCAGCTGGGGTGCTCTCCTTCCTCCAGTGATGCCTGGTAGGGGCTAGGACAGCACAGATCAGGCTGCTCTTGTGGTGGAGTTAGGCTGGTGGTGCTTCAAAGCCATTGGATAGGGTCACCCATCATCGCAGCTCAACCTGGAGCAAATGTGATTTCTCCATTGTGACAGTGGTCAGTGGCTGCACTTCAGAGCTGGAGAGGTGCTGTTGGTTCCCCTCTGCTGTGAACCCAGCACAGGAGCTGATGTAGGGCAGTGCTGCCATCCTCTCCTGGCTGACGTCCTGGAGAGAGTGGAGCTCTGCTGTTCCCAGCTGGAGTCAGACTCTGAGCAGCCTTGGGCCAGAATTGCAGGTTTGCCCTTTTCCCAGACAGACACATGCATCTGTTTAAGGCAGCTAAGGCATAGGATGAGTGAGGCTGAATCTCCCCAAAACTGCCTCTGTTTCCCAAGGACCTGAAGCAGGGGCCACAGGAGTGGGATTAGACACCAGAGTTGGAGCACACATATGTTGAAATTCTCTCTGGAGGGGGCTTCTGTCCAGTGGCTTTCCTGTGGAGAGACATAGCTGGGAAACAGAAATAGCAAGTGACTAAATGTCACGGTTACATTCCTGCCATCTGAAAAGAATTCCCTATTTTCTTTTGGCTGCAAAAATTAACTTCCCTTTTCTCCTCCCCAAGTGGGCGAGCTGGCTCCCGGTGGCTGTGCCCTCGTGGCGGATGCACAGGACGGTCCAGGTCAGACTGAAAGGAAAACTCTCCTACTGGGGGCTTTTCACTCTTGTGTTCCTTTCTAAAGAAAATGTGCAGGGCTTTTCTTGGCCCTTGTGAAGGCCAAGATGCAGGTCTGTAGCTGGAATAGGCTAAGACTGGCCTCATTTGGGAGCTCTTCTGGGTTTTGAGCCGCTTGCTTCCCCTTCTGCATCCCGCTGAGCTGTGTGAGGTGGGGGCTGGTGACTGGCATCCGGCTTTTTGTTATTCATGTAATTAATCTCATTCCTCCCCGACTGTGGTTCTGCAGCCCCCAGGCACAGACTGGCTGTTTGGCCTCTGCTGCACAGTAAAAGCTCCACCTGGGAGTCAAGGAAACTGAGGCAGGTACAGCTGAGTGTGTTGTTCTTGGGCGTGCTTTCCTGGAGGGTTCAGTAATGGCACTGTACCTTGGGACAGCAAGTTCCTTAGACTTAACAGCTTGCTAGTTGCTCCAGTGATGAGCATTACAAAAAGGATGACGGTGCCACGTGTTGCCTAGTTTGAAAATGCCAGGGTGGGGAAAACACTGAAAAGGCTCCAATGCAAAGTTCCCTGGGATTTTTTAAAGTGTCTTTTAATACTCTTTGCAATAGCAGAAGTCTGGATTTTTGTTTGATGAGAGCCTGATGGGTAAGGAATGACTCAGCAGCTGCTCCACCTGGGACTAGTCAAGAGCTTGGTCCTTTGACTTGCAAAAGGCTTTTGTGGGCCCTCTGGGATCCCCTTAGCGCCAAGAAGAAAATATGCATCATTATACCCATGCTGACCACGTGCATTCAGGGCAGCATGCTCATCCCAGTCTCTCTTGCCCTCTTCCTTTGCTGTTGG
>VWYO01016988.1:239011-274632 GCA_013400275.1 Rhadina sibilatrix | reverse complement strand
CTGAATTGATACAGTAAAGCAGAAGCTGTAAAGGAATCTGCTGTGAGCAGAGGGAATGTCCCTGGAGCTGGCAGTATTGGCAGAGTTGGGGATGGGGAACACTTTGGGGAATGCATGGGACCCTTCACTTCAGTGCTTAGCCCTCTTACATCCTATACGTGATATATCAGGTATGAAACTACAATCTTCCTATTCTGGATACACATGGAGATAATTGTTGTATTTTCCTTGAGTCCATCAAGGATCAGTCCCTTTGCACTTTGGCTTAGTTATCTTCATGATTGCTGATGGTCTTGTGCATGTGTGGCTTCGCACCTTACACATCAGAATGTCAGCAGGAAAATTTTTTTATGAAGTAACTGGGGAAAACTTATGGTTCCAGATTGTCAGTTTCTTGGAGACATTTGGATCCAGAGCTGAGGCTTGAGTGTTCTTTCCCTGTGTTACTGCCACCATATTTGTGTCTAAGCAGGAACACTGATTAAATTACAGTGCACCTCTGATAATGTGCACATATGGCAACTCTCTGAAGTTTCATATTCATTTTTATTTTTCATGTGGTGAATAATCATGCTCACATGTCCAGAGGGTTGAGGAAAGAATAGGACACAGTAATTGCTGGATATGAATTTCAGAATTCCCTGTGGAAGACTGTCTAATTAGATGTAATGAGCTGGCTGGTGAGCATGCGTGTGCATGTATGCTTTCACCACCTCTCTTGAGCCAACTGGCTCAGCAGTGCTTATGT
Organism: Rhadina sibilatrix; assembly: GCA_013400275.1. Taxonomy (NCBI): domain Eukaryota; kingdom Metazoa; phylum Chordata; class Aves; order Passeriformes; family Phylloscopidae; genus Rhadina; species Rhadina sibilatrix. The sequence continues at coordinate 273,884 of VWYO01016988.1, read as the reverse complement.
GTGTCTGAGATGAATTGGAGGAGTATGTGGAAGAGATATTTTTACACTTGAAGCAGACTTCTACCTGCTTTTCTCATGTGTGTGCTGTAATGAGGAACTTCCACCATGGAGGTGAAGCATTTGATAATGCAGGTGATAAAGAGTCCCATTACCTCCATCTCTCAACTGCCATGGCAGGGTTAGGCTTTTTCTACATGCCAAATTGAATCTACATTTTTCTACATGCCAAAGTCACTCTGGAAGTGACTCTTGTGGTTTCTGCTGCTTAGGTGAGGATGGATGGGAGCAGAGTGTCTGTCTCTGCTGGTGCAGGGGGTAGCAAGCTACAGCAGATCACAGGATGTGTGCCACTGAGCTGCCAGGAGAAGGTTTTGAATTAGCTGGAGGCAAATGGTCACTGAAGCTGGGATTTTGTGAGTGAGGTGGATTACAGCCCTCAGGTTTGAACACTGCTATGTCTCTGATCTGCTCTGCTGGCTGGTTTCCCACCCCTCCATCAGTGGAGACAGCCCTGAGTTGGTTGTGTGCAGTTTGGCTTTTTTGCAGGGGTCATTGCCATGGATCAGTGCTCTTTTTCCAAGAAGGACCAGTGTGAATAGAGAGCTGTGCTGAGAGGGTGGCCATTTTAATGAGGGGCTTCAGTGTGGGTTTTTTTCTTTTTTTTTTTTTTTTTTTTTAATATTAATTAACCTTTGTTTTCTGTCAAGAAAGTTGTCCTGAAGCATGACTTAGCAAGGCAAACATGCCTGGACAAAGGAAGCATTAAGCCTGCACAGAGGGAGGGGAGAGGGTTACACCTCTAATTACTTTGTGTGCATGTAGTTTTTTTTTTTTCCCTCTCTGGTGACTGATGGGTCTTGAAAGGACTTGCCGGGGTTGGTGTGTGATTCACCAGGGCAGAGCGTGTTCTGGGCTGAGGCTGCCGGCTGTCTGGCCCTGGTTGCCAAGGGCAGGCGATGCCCTTGTGCTGGTGTTGCTCACGCCTGAGTCAGCACCTGTGCAGCACAGCTGCTCCCCGGCTGGGGCCAGGTGTGGGATTCACTGCTCACACCCCAGCCCAGCTGGACAGGAGGATGCAGAGGCTTGGCTCTGCCACCTGAGCACTGTCTGGAGTGGGCTGCTGTGGGAGCATGTGGAGCAACATCTGGTAGGAATGTGGGTGCTCAGAGCCATCCTTGAGTGGGTGTGAAGCACTGAGCTGCCAAAGTGCTTATGCCAATGAAGGGGCTGGAGAAGAAGGCAATCCTGAACCCCTTTCACACATCCCTATTCCCAAACAGGGAAAAAGGGATCAGTGCTCTCCCCACCCTCTGAATAAGCAGCAGTCTACAAACTACTGCCACCCTGTCCTTTTCTCTGGCCTTCCTGCCTGGCCCTGGAGCCTGTAGGTAGACACACAGGCTCTGCTGAAAAAAAATGGGACCTGAGGTTGGCTAGGTGGGGAGTTAGAGCTCATGATGTTCATGTGGGAAGCAAGAAGAGGGGAACTGAGGTGAAGGAGAAAAATGGGTAATGAGCAGTAGTGGGAGTGGTGTTCAGGGAAGAGGAGGAGAAGCTGGGGCTGCACAGAAGAAAGGAGGAACTTGTGGAGTGGGCTGCAGTCCTGGCCTCAAAGCTGATGGATTAGGAGGGCTTGGCAGAGAGTTGGGGATCTGGTTTTAGGCAAATAGTGTAAAATATGTGGAATTCAAGGAAGGAGCTCCAAAGCTAGTGGGCTTGGCTCCTGAAGATCCCACAGGACAGAATGAATTTTAGTCAGCTTTCTATAAAGGTTTTCTCTTTCCCACTAGTTTTTGGATCCATTGACCAACTCCCTGCTGGTGGGGCAGTACAGAGGTCTGACCAATGATTGTCACCTTCAAAGTTTGGTAAAAATCACTGACCAGATAGAGGAGGAAAGGCCCTGTTAGTGTCCTCTTGGAGAGGAAGGCTGCAGCATGGGTTCAGCTGGAATATTAGACATCAGGGCGTCTGTGTGGGTGCTTAAGGGCCAAGATGCACTCTTTGGCAATACTGCTCCTGAGATGCCTATCTGTCTTTGGGAATGGTGCACTTTCTGCACCAAAATCATGGAATCACTTAGGTTGGAAAAGGCCCTTGAGATAATTGAGTTCAACTGTAAACCCAGCACTGCCTAGTTCACCACTAAACCATGTCCCTAAGTGCCCTATCTTTTAAATACCTTCAGTGGCGACACCACCACTTCCCTGGGCAGTCCATTCCAATGTTTGGTAACTTTTTCCATGAAGAATTTTTCCCTGATATCCACTCTAACTCCTCTGCTACAGCTTTAGAGCATTTTCTCTTGTCCTATTGCTTGTTACAAGAAGGGCCAGTAGAGATTATTGCAGAATTCAATTTGGCATGTAGAAAAAGCCTAACCCTGCCATGGCAGTTGAGAGATGCAGGTAATGGGACTCTTCTGAGCTGAGTGCTTCCAGATTTGAATCCTGTGATTTTAGATACAGGGTTTCCCTGCTTCTAGGCATGACACTAAGTAATTTAAGTATAATCTTAATGTTGGGACTTTTTTTCAGTCCCTTTTTTCTTTTCACCAATTCCTCTTTCCTGATGCTTTCCTAAGTCCCAGTGGCTTACAGAAAATATTTTTCATATCTTCCTTCCTCCCCTATGAGCATCTCTTCTATTATTTTCATGAATGAAAAAATTGTCTTTAGCAAAAGGGAATGAGAGTCTTGGCCATTATGAGGAAATTTTTGTCCTACCGGGGTGGGGAAATCTATCAGTGTCACCTGTTTGGTTGGTTCCACCAGCTCTTCTCTGCTAACAGAAAATTAACTGCATCTTGCAATTGAGTTCGGTTTGGGGTGTGTTTTATTTTTTTTTGTTAAAACAACCCCACCAAAACAAACAAATACCCAAACCACCCATCTATCTGGTAGTTCTTTCATTAAATGGAGCTGAGGGACTGCAGCAAGCTACCTCTTTTGCAGAAATCTCTTTTGGCTTGAAAGGAATTATTCATGCAGTTGCGCAATCCACAATGAATTTTCAATTTGTCACAGCTTTTCCCTGCCTCCTCCCTTTTGTCCACCAGCCCAGCCAGGCTCCTGCTGAGTCTCTTCATTGACTGGCATGCTTTAGCAAGAGTTCTAATGTGTAGGTGCAGTCCTGATCCAGCAGCCCTCCATGGAGTGCAGGGCTGCAGTGCACAGTGAGGTTCTAGATTCTTCCCAGTTTAAGGTCACCTTCTGAGAGGAAAAGCCATCATTTTTCATCAGGAATTCTTTTCTGAGAGCCTGCGGTTGCTTGGTGTCTTGGCTTTCCTCCCTTCATCTGTGTGGGAAAACCAAGTGATTCACATTCCTTGCAGGAAGAAATCCTGGAAGCAGAGGACTGTGATCCTCTGCAGACACAACCTGAATGTGACTGAAGTGCACAGGTATTGGGGAAAATCTCAGGAGCCTTCACTTCAGGAGTATCTGCTCAGATGGTTGGTAGCTGAGCTAATGTTTCATTTTTCTCAAACAATTTCAGGTGTGGGTTGGAGGTATTCACTGCTCATCCTGATGTAGGGAGCTCTGCCACCTGCAACAGGAACCTGAGCTGCTGCTGGCACCAGTTAAATTTTAAAGAGGAGCCTACCTGTGCTGCACATCTCTGGTGGGTTGGTCCTGGCTGGATGCCAGGTGCCCACTAAAGCTGCTCTATGGCTTCCCTCCTCAGCTGGACAGGGGAGAGAAAACAGAAATAAAGGCTTGTGGTTCGAGATAGGAGTAGGGAGCTATCTTGCACCACTGCTGCTCTCGGATCAGGGAATTCATGCATGTGCACCCAGGTGGGATGGCAGGGAACGCTTCTCCTCTCCACTCATTCTCCCTGCAGAGCCTGGTGTTTGCAGAGGATCTGCAACAGGAGTATAGGGATGGGATTGTCCTGCAAAAATGGTGTGTGGCTCCCTCACTGTCATGTGTTGCCCCCTCCCCTCTCCCCAGGGGAGAATGTGTCAGTGGGATGGTCTTGCACTGAAGGAGCTATGCAGTGGGTGATGCCTGGGCAGCACCAGCACGTTTAATGAGACAAATGTTCGTGGGATGTGGATTTTCATTTTACTCCTCCCATTCAATACTTGGTTTGGATCAGTGGTAGGAATTACAGCTGATAAAGCTAGCTGTTGCCATTAACAAAAACATTTTCTTTCAAATCCCTAAGAGCTCCAGCAGAGAAAATAATAAAAACTCACTTGCTGTTCATGTTTCCAGGGTGTTCATGCCTTGGAGACGGACCAAGATGGTGGAAAAAGAAGATCTAAGGGAGGGTATACACTCCTGGGACTGATCAGGAGTATGAAGGTCTATTAATGAAAAATATAAAACAAAATAGAACAAACCCAACCAACGCTTCTCTAAAGACCGCTTTTGCTGCTCTCCCTTGGTGCAGCCCTGCGTTGAACCTGACACCCCCATTCTTCTCTGTGCTGATTTCTGTTACTAATTTCTCTTGCTGCAACAAGTGTTAAACCCCAGCTGCTAAGCAGCAGGTCTGGGCTGTGTTTCAACCCCCTCCTCTTTCCCAGGAGCTGTTGATGTGCCTGTGCACGCACCCTTCATGCTGTGTCCTCTATCCTGACACAGCTTTTTCCTTTCCTCTCCCTCTCTCCCTTTTTGAAGGGTTCAGGCTGGGGGTGTGATGTGTGTGGTGGGGATTTTTTAGGGATATATCTGCCTTAACAATTTTCCTTGAACAGCTGTCCCAACCCAAACAGAGCAGAAAACTTGTGACATATTTGAATTACTGACTAGTTCGATGGTCTCCTAGGTAATGGGGCACAGGGGTAAATGTTGCTACTGGCAGACGCTGGAGATGAAAGGAGCTCTTTGCTGGAGAAGGTACCCTCAGTTGTGGTGAGGCCAGTCCAGCCAGCCAGAAGGGTCCCCTGGCCCTGCTGTATTTTGTTTGGGTCCTAAAATTACTTTAAATGAATTCAAACTTCATTTCTCCTGCTCGATCCAGCCCTCTCCCTGGGTTTCCTCCATGTGTGGTGCGCTGGAGTCATGGAGATGCGGGAACACCTCCAAGCCTGGCAGGTGACTGGAGCAGAACATCCCATTCCCAAGTGTGGGGCTGCTGTGGGGTGCTGCACTGAGCACGCAGGGGCCGTGTCCCCTGGCTCCCCTTGTGCAGCAGCTGGAGGCAGGCGGTGAGCAAGCCTTGCCCGCGGGCTTTGTGAGGTGAGCAACTGGCTTTGTGCTTCCCTGCGGGCTGCTCCGAAACGTGTCTGTCCCTGCTTGCTTGTGCCACCGCCTGAGCCCCGGGGATGGGGAGGGCAGGATCCCCTGTGCTGCTCCAGGACCTGGCACCAGAGCTCTCCACGTCCCCGCTTGGTGCGGGCGAGTGCATGCATGTGTTTTATGAGGCTGAGTTCACTGTGCCCGTTCTTTGTCTCTCCCCCACCCCTTAAAACTTCCAACTTCTTTTTTTTNNAACTTCCAACGTCTTTTTTTTTTTTTTTTAATGCCTATCATGTGAACGCACACTTCATGCTTCCAGAGCATCTGATGGCAGTCAAAGTGCAGACCTTCCCCCTTTAACACCTCTACAGTGTGCCATGCCATATTAACTCTGTTGAGAGGGCATCTGGGCAATAAAGTGCAAACATGGACCTTGTTTGGCTCTTGCACTCAGTAAAGACTTTCTCTTTCTTGTTTTAAAGCAATACACTGGCTGTCCCATTTTGAGCCTGGCTTTCTTCCAAACGAGCCTGTGTGTGGGCACGTGTGGATTATCTTTGTCTCTATGGCTACCCTGAAAACTTTTGAACCGGAAAATTCGGTGGAGGGATTGAGCTTTAAGATACTGGTGTCCTATGGCTTTTATGGAAATAGTTGCTGGGTGGTAGGACTGTACCTTGTTCATGTCTCCTAAGGGGTTGAAGCAGAAACTCAGCCAGTATTAGACAACAGACAACCAACAATGTACTCACAAGCACATTCTCAGGAAAGATACATAAAACTCCTTAAATATCAAGCTTTGTTAGTTATATCACTCAAGTGTATTAATATTAATTAGGTCATTTAACTAATTACCTGTTCATCTGTATGTAAGGGGCAATTGATAGCTTACTGATGGGTCCCAGCTGGAAACTGTAGAGCATGAGAAACAGACCTTGAGAGTCATGTGTGGGCAAGAGGGGGTTGATTATCACTTCCAAGAGCTCTTGCTTGGTAGGGCTTTAAATCATTTTGGCAATTCCTGAGGTTTCATGTAGAATGGAGAAGTGCTCTCTCTGATGAGGGTTAAACACTCTTTTTAAGAGAGAATTAGCGCATGTAAGCTATTCACTGGTGTGTGCTTGCTAAGAGCTGCTGTCAACATTTTGAGATGATAACAAGTAACAGCACTTACAAATATCATCATCATCCTTATGTTTTGTCTCTTTTCGGGCACCTCCCCAGCTGGGGATTTAAAGATGTTTCTAATTAGTCACTGTTTCAGGATCTGGGAAATGAGAGTTGCTGTGGCTCTGTTGCAGAGATGTCTGTATTCTGTCCCTCCCTGGGTCTTATTCTAGGATTCTGGGATGAGCATTGTCTGTGCTCCCCTACTGAAGGTCATGCACTCTAGGGTGAGTGTAAGGAGATAAAACAGGGGACAATGGAAGGGGAACCTTGTGTTTGATGTTTCCTGTGGGCTTTAGGTCTCTTAGAATGGAGACAATCACTGAGGATTTACTGGCTTGTCCTGCACCATCATTAGGATGTGCCAAGTGCTTTTTCTTCCTCTGCCTTGTCCAGCTGCTGTGCCACACAGATACTGTCTGGCACCAGTAGGTTTTCCAGCCCAACTGTGTCTCTGGGTATTTCCATGCTAGGCTGAACAAGATTTGGTGGTGAGCAAATGTGTAGTCACTTGTCAGTCTCTCTAGACTGACTGTGGGAGTCAAGTCCCATGGGCGATTTTTTCAGTGTGTTTTTTTTTAAACATAAGTGATGACATTTCCCATGTTTCATTCATCTCATGGCTGGTATAATAATCTTTGGAGCCTCTCAAACTATTTGTTACTCATTTAATGAAAATTGGCAGAGATGCTTTTAATTTTTGTACATAAAATACTACAAATTTGATGTTGGAAAACCAAATGGAAAGAATTCATCCATGCCAGTCCCCTGAACAGACAACCTCCTTGTTCTGCTCCCTGGAGAGCCCTCCAGTCTATTGTCATTTTGGGCAGAAGATATGTTAAAACTGGTCTCATGCTCCCCCCAGTTCAAGCGTATTTTGGTCGAAATCTTGCCATTTTAATGCAATTGTTCCTTTCTGGCTTGTCCAGCCTTTCTTTCCTATTGTTTGCAACCTCCTGAAGGCTGTTGCTCACACCCCTCCTGATGGCAGGTTTTATGTCTGTCAGACTTTCCTGATTCCTTCCTTGGCTCCCTGAGCCCAGTTCCCTTTCTTCAAGTGTTTCTTGATAATGCAGCACAACACAACCCTCAAGTTCAGACTCAGCTGCTGCAGAAAGTGCAGTCCCCAGAGGTTCCATGTGGGAATTTTGATGGTGGAATGTGTTTGAACTACTGCTTTTTTTTTCAGTCAGAGTGTATGGAAGAACAGGGTCACAAGTTAATGTTGCTCTCAGAAGATATAGTGAAGGCTTGGTCTGAGATGGGGAAACAAAGAGGGGGAAGTGTGTCCTAACCTGAAACAGGTTACAACTGCTGTTGCTCAAAGCAAGGAGTGAAATAACATTAAACATAAATGATGATGTGGCGTAAGTGGTGGAGACAGGGCAAGGAGGTAGCTGCCTCTGGACATCTGGACATGAACAAGCAGCTGTCTCAGGAAGAAATTCATCTGCCCTGGGAAAAAACTACTCTGGATGGGAACTGGTTAGGGCAGGTTTACTTCAGCACAAGGTTGCATCATGCAGCCTTTTTTCCTCCCCTTAGGCCATCTGGGGATTTCCTGGCTGATCCTGTTCATGCTGCTTTCTCTGGGTGCTTGAGAGATCTCTAATAGGTGCTTGTGAACAGCTGTGGGGGATGAGCATCAGGCTGGCCTAGCTCATTAAGAGAAAATGGGTTCAGAGCAACTAAGGTGATCTGGGGGCATTAACTGGTGGAAGAGGAGGACAGGATTTTTTGTTTTTATCGCAGCAGCCTTCTGAAGGCATGCCAGGGTCTGGGGGGATAGGTAAATGGCAGCTGTATTCATGGAAGCGCTGAAATAAGATTCTCACTACTCTTGGCAAGGGTCTCTTGCCCTGCTGTGTTGCCTCAGCAAGGCACACTCATCTTCCAGTCATTAGTCATTCACTTGTTATTTCATTTTCTGGAGGAGATTATAACCAGCTGAGGCAATATGGCAATGTGAGGGACCAGGCTGCTGTCTTAATCCGCTGTATTGTCCCTTTGTCTTTGCTTTGTCCTCCTTCCAAACCCATGGCCATCCAGACCATACAATGGAGAGCAGGCGAGAGCATTCCTTAGGGTGGGAGGAGCAGACAGTTTGGATTTTTGCGAGTCAAATTGCCCAACACTGGGGTTATTTTATTCACTGTGGAACAAACAAGGGCTAAGTGTTGTGATGGTGCAGTGCTGATTTCAGAGAATTTATAAACTGCGATGAATTTATGGAGAGCAAAGGTTCAGGGCTGGAGGACTTCATCATGTGGCTGCTTTTTGCAGCCTTTGAATCAACCAGGCCTCAGAAGTTCAGCAGGAGCAGGTGGATTTGAGGGAGCTTCAGCTTCTGAACCTGAAGATAGTATTACCTAATCCAGTCATGAAGCAGTGAGATTAGGGGTGCTCACCCTTTCCCTTGAAGCCTGAGTGTTGTTCTTTGATGAAAAAGTCTTTATTAGCCTGTTGAGTAAATTGTATACTGGGACTCCCTTGTCCTGGAGGGACCTCAGGTCAACACACTGATTTTAAGTGATAACAATAGCATTTGATCAAGTGGCTCAGGTGAAGAGTAAGATTTATCACTTCTAGGAGACCTTTGCTTCCAGGGTCTTACAGGTCCTTCAGGACCAAATCTGGGCCCTTCTGAAGCTGTTCACTGACTGGGAGCAGCATTCTCCTTATGAATGAATAGCTTATTACTGCCTGACGTTTCTCAAGGGCAAGTTGGATACTACTGTTGCCTCTTATATGCCTAGGCTCACATGTGTTTTGGCACGTACACTTCTTTGATATGAGAAAATGCAAATCACTTCTGCAAAACTGCTGATTCTTATTGTATGAGGGAGGGAGGAAGGAAAAAAAAGATGCACCCAAATCTTTCCTGAAATTTCCAAGTTTGAGGAGTGTCCAACCTCTGCCAGGCTTGGTAATCACAGTGTTTGATGCCAAGCAAGAATAGGAATTTTTCAGCAGGTAAGAAGGTAACAGTGAAGTGAACTGTGTTTGGTGCTGTGGGGAAACGTGTGCTCTCCCCACCCATGCTGCTGTGTGGTCCAGAGTGGGGGCTCTGTCAGGGTAGGTATTCAGAGGCAGTTGTCTGTATCTCCTGGGTTTCTGCATGGGGTCAGTTTTGCTTAGTCTGCATAGCCTGAGGAAAAAACATCAAGTCAAATGCACAGCTCAGGATTATTGTCTGGTGTTGTCTTAGTTTGGGCAGCTGCAGTGCATGAAAAGGCAATTTTTGGAGCAAGGCAGGTGAGGTAATTACCACAATCCTTTTTTTTTAGATTTTACTGAATGCCTCCAGCATTTGCAGGGCTAAAGAGAGAAAGAAATCAGAGTTTCCCCCAATCCCCTGCCCCTTTTTACTTTAACCTGTATAATCAGTGATAATAGCATAACAAAATAAAGGGGAATTATTTATGTGGCACTAAAAGCATAGTGAGTGTCAGAGCAAGGGACTTGCACCTAAATATTATTCATTTTAGCTATGTGGCTGTCCTTGCCATAGTTACAAGGATTTTTTTCTATCTGCTGGCTTGACACTAACAGTCATTCTGTCAAGGATGGGATTTTTATGGTCCTTTTTTTATAGATGTGAACTGCTGGATAGAGTGGTAAAATTATTTCCTCAAGGTCTCTTAAGGATCGAGAAGCAGGGTAGGAGGGCTTGAATCCAATTCTTTTGAATCCTAGTTCATGAACTTGGCTCTGAGACTGTTCATGGGACCTTCCTGGTGTCAGGATTGACTTCCCTGAAGTCAGCTGTATTGTACCACCATAAATCACCTTAAGCAGATTATGGCCAGGGCTACATTAGTTGCTTTCAAGGACTTCACTGTGAAACAGAACACACAAAAATTGGAGTGGGATCAGGAACAAGGAAAGTACTGAAAACAAAACTCTTTAGTCCCACAGTCAGTAACAGAATGGGCACTGAGACTTTTTTAGTCTACCAGAATCCATTTTTGTCTTAGTCTAATTCATCCTCTTTCATTTGCATTTCCTCTTTTTTTGGCTAACATTGGTTTTGATGAAGAAATGTGCCAGGCCCTGTGACATCCATGACAAGTCCATTCACAGTCCCTCATGTTGAGCCAACACTACTGACTCCATCACAAACAGACCAAAGATGAGGCCACAGTTAGTGGACTTAAATGTTCTGAAGCAACAGGGTTTTGTGGTGGTGTTTTTCTGTGATGGTGTGTTTTGTTTTCTTTGATAGTATCCTCAGAAAAGAGGAAGGTCTGGGTGCTGTGATCAGAAGTCAAGGACCCAGAATTGGTGATACCAGAAGCACTGGCATGTAGCCTGTATGGACTGGTAGTGGTGCTGTCCTAGCTATAGCAGTGTAAAGATGAGAAAAGCGACATTTTTGGGGAAGGGGGAATTAAAAAGGAAAATTAGGAAAATTAAGGAAATTCTGAGGGGTGGCAGTGGTCATGTGGATAAATGTCTCTGTAAATGTATTGGAAAGATAAAAGTTTCCAAAATAATATTGCTGTGGGAACTTAGGAATGTATCTTAATGTCTAGGAATACACATTGGCAAACACATTTTATTAATAAGGTAGAACATAAATATGCCTGCATGTGGTAGCCCAGATTTTTTTCATTAAATTGAGCACCAGCAAATGGAGGTGCTATTTTAGGCTTTGTTTTGGTAACTAGTGTTGATGTTAAGAGGGCCTGATTGTACAGAGGAATCTTGGACCTAGTGCTTATAAAATGGATTCCTTTTAAATTAAATAGAAAGCTAAACAAAAGTAGATCTGGAACTAGGATACTTGTCTTTGAAAGGGCAAACTTTGAAAAATGAAAAAACCTGGTGGATGAAGTCATCTGGGCAAAGAATGGTGAATGAAGAATGCAGAGGATACAGAGCCTCTAATTCAGAGGTGCAGAAACTATCTGGACCAGGGGTCCTAAGCAGAGGAGGAAAACAGGGCAGGAAAGGGCTCCTTGCTGAAAGCTGGTGAATAGCCACCTTAAAAAGGATAGTTGGGATTAAACAGAGAGTCTGTAAGGAATGGAAAAAAAGACTAATTGGCAAAAAAGCAATGTCTTAGAGGTCAGGAAGGGTAGGGATAAAATGAGAATTGCCAAAAGTCATGCTGTGTTAGGTCTGGCAAAAGAAATTAAAACAAATAGCAACAGGTTTCTCAGCTACATAAATAAAATTAGACTTGAAGCTGCTGTGCAGCAAGGACCAACTGGAAGATCAAAGATGATGTAGGTATGGATCCAGTATTAACCAAACTTTGCTTCATTGTTAAATACAGTTGGAGGGGATGATGACACGGAAATCTTGGAAACTGAGGGTAAGAACCAAAAGTCAAAGAATCAAATTGATTGAAATCAGTCAGAGGGCAGGAGCACCAGCCCTGGTGAAAACTGTAGGTGTCAAGATGTTGAATACTTGTGGTTGCACTGTTAGGCTCATTGCTACGAAGAGAAAAAGCCCACAAAAACTCTTCAGGGTAAATGATGTGGATTGGGAGTGGGATAGAGCTGAATAGAACAGAGTGCTGGGATGGGCAGTGAAAGACCAGGCTGCAAACGTTGATGAATGGGACTTTTGCTAGTGAAACCCACCAGTGGACAGCTGAGACCTGCGTGTGTTAATTGATCCCAGGGTGAGGGGGGACTTCCACTGTGCTTTGAAGAAACCACCCAGGCTCACCCTGTGTCCACAGAGAAGTGTCCCATGGGGAGGGAAGCGTTAACCGCCTGGAAAGCAGCTGGCAAGCCCTCAGCAGCAGTCATGAGCCTGAAAAATGGATGTAAGCAGGCACAGGTGCAGGGAAGAGCTCCAGGGAACTGGGAGCTTGTGCCACGGGCAGGACTTGGCTGCTCTGTTGAGTTACAGGAGGCAAACAAAGGGAGGGGAAAGAGCACTGTGAGCGAGAAAACAGTGTTGGTACAAGGACGTCATACCGTAACTCAGCCCTAATAATATCCTGTCTAGAAAATACAGCACCTCCTGCTGGCTGGAGCACTGTCTTCCTAGGATGACATCTCCAGGTGATACCTCAAGGGAAGGGCAATAGCTTTCTGCTCCCAGGGAGGGCTGCTGTGATGTGGCTGATGGCAAGTCTCATGTCCAGTGGTTCAGGAGGCCCTTGCCTCCTAAAATACTAGTAAGGATTTTTTTCCTTAAATGAATAATTTTCTAAAATGTTTTAGTTCTCCTCATGAGCCCAGCAGGTTTTGTCAACACACAGGACATAGTGCTGACCCTGCCATGTTAATGCTCTTTCAGCTTGGCAGAAGGCAGGTTTTGTCATGGGAGAGTGATTGTTAAAGATCAACGTGACCAAATGATGATCAACCCCAAATTCAAAATAAAATTATGCTCAAAAGAGTTTGAGGTTTAATTCACAGTACAGATGGATTGAGGCTAAAGCAGTATTCCTGTTTCACAGAAAGTTTTACTGAATTTTCAAAGGGAATGGAGAGATGGTGGTGTTGTTGTTAATATGTTTTTTAGGTGCGGGTCCCTGGTCTGCCTGTTTTTTAAACTGATTTTATTTTAAATTGTAGCAAACCAAGTGGCATGACATTCTCTGACCTAAAGCGAGTTTCCATCTATTTATTTATTTACTTAGATTTTATTGCTTAGCATTTCAGAGTAGCAGAAGTGTCCTATGTGTTTGTTTTCTTTAGGCTCTAGAATTTACTCTGCAGCCAAGCCAAACTACTTCAGGTTTAAGGGGAGCTGAAATGAGGAAGTCTGTACTTTGTGACCTTAAACTTTAAATGAAAGGGGATTTGAGATATAAGTGAGTATTTGCAACAGGTAAGTGGGGGAAGGCTTTAAAACAAAGCCCTCATACAATGCCAATGACTAGATAACGTGGTAAAGTTGGGAACAGAGACAGAGACTTGGTTGCTCAAGAGGAGGTATCAGGTGTGTTGTCTGAGGCCAACAGGCCTGACAGAAACTGGGAAAAGGACAGCTGGCAGCTCTGATACTTTAATTGCAAATGAAACAAAAGCTGGTAGGGGAGAAACTGAGAAGTGTCACATGCCTTTAAGGCCTCCAAAAGGCTCTTCTCCAGCTTACAGTGGGCCTTTCTAGACTGATTTATTCCTGTGACTCAGTGAGGGTTAGATTTTAAGCATTTGCTTCTCTCCACTTCCAAGCTCCCTCAGCATGGCCATGCTGCCTTTGGGGCAAAGGAGCAAGATGCACTTCAGACTATTTATGGCTTGTTCTACAGTTTCATTCTGGGAACATCATGGGGAGGCTGATGGCTGTTTTGATGCCAAATATTCATCAGCCTTCTGCCATTTTCCAAGTTAATTTGTCTGGATGACTTCTCCAATGACTTCTCACATTTTCCACCAGCTAATGCTCTGTTAAGAGTTTTTTCTTTTGTCTGTCTCTGGGGCTGTTTCATTGTATGGGTGCTTCTCCATTTTCTGTCTAATTTAAGGATTCAGGCTGACCTTGTGAATTGTGGTAACTGACTGAGGCCACTTCTGTAAGGAATCATTATCTGGAAACCTCCATGCCAGCTCCACTGCAGTAGGTGTGATCTGAGCACTGCCCTTTTCTTTGGTGGAGGTTCTTGGTTTAGGGATCATCTGGTCATCTCTTCGGGCATCCATCTCTGATGCTCCCAGGTTAATTTTTCATAGCTTTATAGCCAGAAGGACAGTGTCCCCATTCTCAAGCCTGCTTCCTCATCCAGTTCAGATCACAGATTTTCGCTATGTGATACGCTATCACAACTCTTTTTCAGACTGTACCAGTGGCTAATTATTTGGATTGTCCATGTTTGTATAATCCAGTAGTTTTCATCTCAGTAAAAGCTGCATATTTATAAGAGTTGTTAATTCCTTTTGGTCTTCCTAGATTTAACTGTAGGTGTAGTCAAATTTTCCCTGGTTGCCCCTTTCCTTTCTAGTATCTTATCTGACTAATCTGTCCTACTTTCTTCTGTGGTGCTCCATTATATATTTTAGGAACAAGAAAGATGCTTGTGTGGAATTATCTCCATGGGTTTTATTCGCTTTTGCTTTTCGTTCTTGATAAGCAGTTTCCATTCTCCTCTTCTCTTACACCTCCAATAATAAATACCTATGTTGCCCCATCAACGTACATAGTATTCTGAAGACCTCAAAAGAGGCAAAGTCTTGAGCCACCAATTCCTTGTCTTTCCATGTATCTCCCATGCTGCTGTGAGGGTGCTGGGAGCATAGAATGATGCAGCTTTGCAGGGAAGGATCCACATACTGCAGTGACTGGGTGTATTTTGCTCCTTTGGAGCTCACTGGGAATAGAAGACTTTCCTAATTCCCTTTCCAGGAGGGGAAAGAAGACATAACAGCTGGTGACATTACACATGGAGAGAGTGTGGAAATGCTCTGAAACTGGACATGCCCATTCTGCCTTCTCTGGTCCTGTAACAAATCTGGTCTTCGAATGCAAAATTTGCATTACGTTTCCTGGGAGGTGTTAAATGCCACCAGTAACTCTTCCTTATTGACTACAAACCCTTCCCTCCAGCATTACCTGTTTGCTGCTCCTCCAGGCATGCTTTCTAGGTGATGTAGGAGGGAGTAGTAGTGAAATGAGTTGTTAACTCAGCTCTTGAAGTGTTAGGGATGTCTCTGTTCTGGAGGAACTTTATGATGAAGAGATCTGTGGCTGTGTAGGGATCAGTCAAATGAAGCTGGCAGAAATGAGATCAGCCCAAGGCTTTTTTTTACCCTGGTATTCTTCCTACTGGTATTCAGTAGGAAGACTGAAATGTAAATATGATGATTGCAAGCACATGTGGCTGTGGCTGTCCATCTTGAGACCTGTTCAGTGAACACTGGATTTATCTGTTTGCCAAGAGCAACATGCTTTTCCCTTTAACCCTCAGGAAGCCTTTCAGCTTTAGTCTGGCTGACACTATCATAGTTTATTTAGCAAGGCAAAGCATGATGAGGCTAAAGGAGTGGTGTGAGAGGCCACAGCTGGGCTTTGTGAGATGCAGGAATGGGGCAAGGGAGAAAACAATTAGGAAATAGCAAGTGTTCTGGTGCAGAGTTTTAGAGTGGGAACTTGTAATGTTCAGTGGTAAATAGCTGGTTAATCAATGCCAGATTGTCTCTTGGAAGTCATCTTAATTACTTTAGCCTGTGCCAGACACTGATATCCTTGAAACCTGAAAAATCCCATGAGAAGGTGCTTTCATTGGTCCTCAGCCAGCATGTTTCACTGTGTGACAAGAGCCAGTGGTGATGGGCTGGGGCCATCAGGGCAGCACTGGGGGTGGCACTGGAAGGGTCTCTGTGTCAGGGCACCCTGTGCAGCTCGTCAGGAGCTTGCAGTGAATTCCTTGCTCTAGGGTGGTGCCCAAGCTCTTCACTTAGGCAGCAGCAAGAACTGCTGCTCCTGTTTTCCATGTGCTTTGGCTTTGTTCCTGTGCGCATAGCTCATGCCAAAGCCTTCTGTAGTTGCGAAAAGGCTGGGCATTTTTATTTCTTTTTAAAGAAGAGGTGTCCTGGCTCCCAGCCCCTCACCAGAGCTGTGGTTGATTTTGGAGGCGTGCATGGCACACAGCAGGTGCACTTAGCATTCTGAAGGTCACCCCTTGGCTAAGGGGTCTTCAAAACCTGTCTCAACGGGGTATAAAGGCCGGCACTGTGGTGTTCAGGTCTTTCTGCTGACTTGTTCCTGTGGGCTGAGGGGAAAGCTATGAAGCAGGAACAAGAAGATCACTATTTTTCAGTTTCATTTGGCATTCCATGAAAAGATCAAGCAGGGCACAGAACTGAACTATAAAGGTTGCTCCTGTAAGAAGTTAGAAATGGCCTTGATATATAAATGGCACCTAAAAGGAAATACAGAAATTCACAGATGTATGGCTGGCTAAGAAATGTGATAATCCATGTGCAGCCTCTGACTTGGAAAGTCCCTATGTCATTGGTTTCCAGAAGCAGAGGAGATGATCAGTCATTACAGTCTTTCTGACATCAGCTGCTGGTCGCAGAGGAGCAGCTCATTCCCTGACTGCTGCCTGTTTCCCTGGGAAGCAATGCTGCAGAAGGCATCTGCTGTCCCCTCTCTCTGTCTTGGTTGAAGGGGGGTCAGTGTGGGTTGTACAGCAGTACCTAAATTCTCTGCCTTCCCTAACTTTGGGAGACGAGGCGTTCTTTTGAGGATAACTTGAACTGGTGTTCCCACAGGTAGAGTCCAGCTGGGTTCAACTGTAAAGCCTAAAGAGGGATTTTTTCACAGGAAAGATGTCTCTGCTTTGTGCATACGAGCTGTGCTGGAGGAAGAGAGGAGGGCGTGGAGAGGTTTAGAGACTGTAATTTGCTCACTGCATTCCTCCCAAGGAATCCAGAAGTTTGTCTTGTTAAAGACAGGTCTGTTTTCCTCTCTAGTGGAACAAGAGTGCCTGAGTAATTATCAAATGCACAGGAACATCCATTACCAGTTTGGGATAGGAAGTGCAGTGTTAAATTACGTTTTGACTGTCTTTTGCTTCACTCTTCAGATACTTCTTTTCCTGGGTTTGAAGTCTTGTTGGACTGGGACAGGAAGGACCAGGGGAGCTCATTCGGCTGCTGCTAGTATGCCTTGCTTTTTGCTTGCTTCAAGGGTGGCTTTTGTGTTCAGACATTGGAGAAAAGATACCAGGCAGCAGGGATAAAGCATGGTTGGACTCAGCACTGCAGCGTGAAATCAAACTGGAACACAGCATTGGGAGAGCTGACAGTACTTTGAATATCTTATTCGCATAGGAGGGGGTCAGTCAGGACACTGATGCCTGCTTCCATTGGAAGAGTTGAAAGTCACTGGCTGAAGAGGATTCTCTTGTACGTGGCAGGCAGGAGAACAAGGAGCTGAGGTCAGGGGACACTTGGGAGATGGCTGGTGGGGGTGGGGAGCATACCTGGTGGGCATGAAAAGCAAGTGGTGGTGTAACTGAGGAGCTTCCTTCTGGGTGCATGAAACAGATCACTGTGGGGATTGCTGCATCACAGCCATGACGTGTGGTGGTGTCACGAAGCATCACTTTGGCCACTTACCCTGAAGCTGCATTAGTCCTGATTTCAGCAGGTCATCCTGCTTTTAGCAGGTATAGAGCTCCTGAGCTGCTTGCGTGGGTTGCAGTCTGTTAGTATTAAGCAGCATAATGTATTGGTGTGCATTTGGTGCTTCATGACAGTCAGGTGGCCAGCTGAGCAGTCTCAGCCTCAGTCTGCAGTGAGAGAAATACTGTCTAGGATGGTGCTCATCCCATATCATGGCCTGAAATCTGTGAAAGGATGCCAGGCATCCCTGTGAGGATGCCACAGGCCAGTGAAGGTGCCCAAACTCCTTGCCCCAGGAGGCACCAGTCCTGTTCTCCCAGTGGCTGCAAAGTACTTGGTCTGGCTTAATGGGAAGACAGCCAACTTTACAGCCAATGCTCCTCTATGTTCCCAGCTACTGTGTACCTGGCTTCTGCTTTCACAGGGAAACAGACATATAGGAGCTGGAAAGGGCATTTCAAGTAACCTCTCCTCAGTCTGGGGGCATGAAGGACATTTGTACTTTCTGGAAGGGATTCAAGCTCTGCATGCATCAAATGCAGGTTTCCTGAGCTGGGCTTTTCTGTTGTTCAGGTCGCCTGGAAGGATGTGCCAGAGGGGTTTCACAGTGTGATTGTGAGTGGTAGTTGGCATGAGCACAGCCTGCACTGGGTGGTTGGAAGGGGACATGGGGGCTGTGTTTTGATTCTGCTTTTCCTGTTTGTTGTAGCTTGGCAGAGATGAAGTTTCAGAGACAGCAGGGCCAGCAAGATCCTTTTTCTTTTCTTTCTTCCTGACATGTACTACATTATCTTCTACCACTAATTTGTTTTCTGGGGAAACAGAGTGGGAAGGGAGGATTGGTGGGGTTGAAGTCTGCAACTTTGAAGCACATAAACCAGAATATTTAGCATGGGGTTTATTGTCTAGAGGGGAGACTTTCCTAAAAGCAGCCCCAGAGATAGTGAGCAGCTGTCACAATGGCTTTTGTTCCTGCTTCAGGTGGGATTTCAGTAGAAAAAAAATTTAAAAAGGAAGAATGAAAAAAAGAAGAAAACTTGAGCCATACAAAGCCCTCTCCCCAAGGCCTGTTCAGAAAATGGAGATAAAGCAGCAATAAAGTCAAGCGCTCAATTAAGCTAGATGTATGTGCTTTAAAACACTAACAGATGTGGCAACAGTGGCTCTAATGAAGTGGATCTTTATGGACCAAGCATGGTGGAGATTGGTGCGGGTGCTTGTTGCTTCCTGATAAGGAATAGTGCAGCAGTGCATTTGTTCTGGGGACTGATGAAAGGGAGCATGTAGCTCCTGGGGCTGTTGTTCCCCAGTGTCTCCTTGGCTCCTGCTGCCTTGCTTCTGGGATGGCTGTGGTTACAGTGCTTTCCAGTTGTGGTGGTCTGTGTGAGAGCAGTGCGAGTTATCTATCTGCTGACACCCTGCAGGGCTCCCGGGAGGGTTTAGTGCCCCCTTTGATGAGCTCTTTCCCCAGACCCTGTGCTTGGGGACTTACATGCCCTTAAATGACTGCACTGAAAATTTGCATTTTGCTTTGAAAATTTGAAGGTTCCAAACTATCATGGACAGGAATTATGTAAAAGCTGTTGCATGCCGTAGGACGTGAGCAGAGCGTGGTGTGAGCCATAGGTGGTGCAGAGCAGCTGTCTGGGCTGTGGATGGGGAGGCTGACCCATGCCCATGTACCATGTTCAGGGTTGGTTTGGAGGAGGACATAAACATCTATATGCCACAGGCCAGTGTATGGCATTTGGGGTGAGCTCCGTGGGAACACCAGTCCTTCTTGAAGCCAGGGGATTCCCTGCATTTCCTTGCCCAAGCTCCGTGTATTTTACTGTTTGGGTTGTTTACAAAGGCAGGGGTGATTTTCTCTAACTTGGGGGCCCCTCCACCCTGTGTATCATCAGGTCCCACTTTTCAAGGGCTCTTTGCCACATGCCTGGATCTCTTCCAAGGCTTTAAATAGTATCTGGCTGAGAAAGGGGTGCTCTGTAGATCAGGTATAAAGCAAACACACCAGGGTGCTTGGTGCTGAGCATGCTGGCTGGCTGTACACAAAATGCTTTCTGGAGCTGTTTAAAAGGAAAGCTGACTGATTTGCATCCCAGCAAATCATTCCAGTGATTCAGCTGGGTTATCACGTTTGTCTCCATCACTGTGTTCTGTGGTGGTCTGTTTCTTAAGCTTTGCAATGCCTTCATCCTCCTTGGGAATGCAGCTACTGATGTTCCCCTGTCTTTCCTTCCTCTACCACAGTTTTATGACTCTCTCTTCCTGCCTTTTGCTCAGCAGGAGTCTGCAAACTCCTGGGTTTTGAATTTGGGCAACTTCATGGGTGGCCCAAAATAGAGAGTCATTTTCAAACAAAATGAGATCCAGCCCTTTTTTCTGTAAAGGCAAGAGACCAAAGCAACAACATCAGAGTGAAGCAGCAGGCTGCCTTGGCACTGCTTCCCTCACACCTGTGGGGAGGAAACCTACCCTTCTGAAGGCCAAGTGGCATGGATGTGGCTATGCTGTAGGCTCTGGAGGTTGGAAGTCACTGAGGGACTGTAAAGGTACCTTGCATTGCTTGCATGTGCGTGGCCCTTGTATGCCATGAACAGTTATTACAGATCAAATTGCTACCTTCTGGTAGAGTGTCCATGAGTTTGAACGTTTCATTGTGTTCCTGCATTTGTTTATGTGCCAGTCAGCAGTGGGATGAATCTGCAAAGTCTTAAGTTTGTCAAAGCTCCTTGTTATTTCAGTAGCAGTGTTGTATCAGTGATGACTTTATCCTTAGAGAGTGGCAGTTGCTTTGTTTCAGTGAATGCACACACTAAGATAAATAGGAAATGTGTATAACAAATACACATGCAAGACCTGGTTCAGTCCCTTCTCATGGAGTGCTTGAACACAAGGGTTCAAATTCAGCTCTGCCTCTAGCTGGGAGAAGGGTAAAATTTAAAACAAGGGTTAAAGAAATTGAGCAAAGTGACTGCAAAACTAAGTGAAATACTGCCCCAAGAACAGATGACCGAAGTGTTTTGACATAAGCTGAAACAATTGTAGTGTTGCTTAGCTTGGATGTCAAATGAGAAAAAAACAATCTGGGAACAGCTCAACTTGTGGTTTAAATGTGGGTATAGCAACTAAGTAATAGCTCTTATGAGGAGGGAAGACAATGTAAGTGCTGGAGGCAGGTGGGAGATGCTCATGGGCAAAAAAGGCTCAACTAAATTGCAGTAGATACTACCTACGGTTCAGTGCTCTGGTTTCATTTGCAGGCAGCTGTGCTTTGTGCCTGGGAAATGCAGATTTCTGGGGAAAAAACAAACAGGGTTGGCTTTAAGGGCTGGTGCATGGTTCAGGGGCTGCATTGGGACGGTGGGTCCAGCAGGCCTTAAGGTGACACTGATGGTATTGGCTGTTGGGCTCTGGCAGAGTTTCTGAGAAGGTAGGGATAAATTACTGTAATAATAGCGTGTTTTGAAAAAGGCAGACTTCGAGGAAATGTGCAGTGATATTTGGGTGGGTGGTGAGGGGAGCCCTGGCCTGAGCTGCCGTCTGGAAAATTGACTTTGGAAAAGTGAGATGTTATTTAAAAACTAGTAATACAAATGACTGAAGTTCATTCAATTGGTATGCATAATAACTGGAGAAGCCAATGTGACTGAGAAGGGAGTGGAGCAATATCAGGGATAGGTGAGAGATGGCTCTCACAGGCAGGATGAAGCACCTTTTTGTGTTTTAAGTGGTTTTTTGCTTTATTTGTGGGTTATTTTTTGTTGGATTGGGGTTTTTATTCCTAGTTTTGAGGCTTTTCCACCTTTCTTGAGGGTGCAAGTTCAGACTTCTGGCTGTGCTGCACACAGCCTTCCCAGATGGTGCAGTGCTCTGCTGCAGGCTCCTCAGGATATGGTTATGCTGTGTCCAGAGCCACTTCACCACCAGCTATTGATTCTAACAGGAGTTGTGAACAGGCACTAAAGAGTTACTCAGAAATCAGTGAATTGCAGTTGGGCTTTCAGAGCCAGAGGACTTTTTTGGTGAGCTTTTGTCTATCCTTGAGGAGTCGGAGCAGGCAGAGGGCATTGTTAGAGACTATCTCCCTTAGCCTTCTAATATGATGGAACCCACAAAATATCCCTCCATCACCTCTCCTTGAAGCAAGATGTCTTATATTTGGCTAAAGCCTAACCCTAACCAAGAGACATGAACAGATGTGAGTACTTCCTCTAGTAGTCCATTTCTTGTTTGTGCAGGTTTAAACTTTGATCTTTGGTGGTCTGTCTCCAGCTAGCATGGTGTTTGCTTGTTGCTGCCTGGACTTCTAAGGGTAGTAATTTAAAAACAGAAGAATAGTCACAAAAGGTCCTGTATGCTAATTTTTCCCAAAATGTGTAAGGGAGGCAGAAACATTTAGTGTGATTTTGAAGAGTTTCTTGTTTGTGATTGTGTGTCCATCAGATCGTAAGTCCTTCATCAGTCCTTCCTGGCAGGCTGCAGAGGATCATACCTGAGAATCAGCCTTGTTGAGATTCACAGCTCCTGTAATTCTGGCAGCATCTGGCTCTCCTGCAGGAAAGAGAGATGCAGCAGCCCAATGCCAAACAGAGATCATGTAAATAGTACTGAATATGCAGGCATCATCATGGAGGCTGTGGTAAGGAAAACTTGTGTGCTTGCATACTCTGGACTGTGGGATGCAAAAGCCCTGACAGATTTGGACTCAGGGTTAGAGATGAACCCATGTTTCCATTGTGGAAATACAGGTAATTTGAACACAGCAGTTAAAACCTATAGGAAATTAATAAGGTGGTTCACTTTTATTCTGGAAATTCATAGGAACCAAGGATTTAGGCACTGATTTTATACTAGAAGTTGGTTTTTGGGGTGCCTGAAGGCCACACAGATGCATTTAGTGAGTGGGGAAGGAGAACAGAGACTTGGCCTGGTAGGATTAATGGCTTGTTTCATTCAGGCAGAAGCCCCTAATGACTAAGTAGTAGCTACTCTGGGAATTTTACAGACAGGGTCAATGTCAAATCGGGAAGCTGCAGTGCAATTAATTTAAGCTGGGAAGTGTTTTCAAGTTAATTCATTTGGTTCTGCTGGGAAGGTTGGAGCTTTGCAGAGGGCTAATTGTAGAACTGTGTTGAAAAGGCTGAGATACGGTTCAGTAACAAGGGGGAATGCTTTTCTGGTGGCCAGGAGCTCGGAGAGCCTCACTCAGCAAAACCTTGCAAATGCGTTAAAGGCCTTTCCCCCGAGCATGCTGCCTTCACACATATTGAGGTTAAGTACTTGTACAAAAACACTGTCATCAGCCATGAGGTGACACCCTCTGGCTCCTCAGCCTCAGCCTTTAGGTAAGTCCAGAGTGTCTCTGCTGTAGGTGTGCACTGGTATGTACAGCAGCTCTGTGCTCAGGAGAAGTGGTGAAAGAAAAGCAGGATTGTAAATGGAAGCTTGGTAAATGAAGGGACTTGAAGCATTCCCCTGCATTTTTGAGGGTCCTGAACAGCATTCTCACCAATCTTGGCACACAGTGAACAGCTGGTGCAGGAGAGAGCAGGATGTCACAAACAATAGGTGCAGGCTCACTGCTGGCAGGAGGAAGGCTGGAGCAGACCTTCCCCAGCAGTGGTTTGCACTTTGCTGGGTCTGCACAGAGTGGACTGGTAATGTGCTACATGGCCCTTCAGTCAAATCATTTGGAAAGAAAGCTAACAAAACAAACCCTGCTATTTTGTCTCTCTTCAGGCCTGGTTGCACGTTTCCATGAAATGGTGGAAACTTACTATTTTTGCAAATTGTGTTCCTGTTTGAGATGCTGTTGGCATTTGCTGACGTGTTTGTAGATATATTGGGAGGTGGAGGGGGAAGAGAACTAATAAGGAGACAGGCAGTCATACAAACATATGCACATGCAGAAACACAGAGGCAGGCTGTGTAGTTGCACAAGTCTTGTATCCTTGGGAAACCAGTCTACAAACATAGTTAAAAAAAAAAAAAAAAGAAGAAAATACTGTTTGAAGTAAAGCCTGGGGGAAGGGACATCTCAGTCCCTCTTTTATCCTCATCTGACATCAGCTTCACGTCAGTATTGCTTCTCCCTCGGTGCTGGAGGGCTTTGTATGCAGAGGTTCACAGGCACTGTGCAGTGGTAAGAGGTTTTGCTCTGATTCTGGCCCTAGAAGGATAGAGGAGGGAAAATTGAGCTCTCCGGACACCAGGAATAGGCAGAGAAAAGAGAGCAAAGCAGGCTGCTGAAAGCTGTGCTGCCCAGAGTCAGTGTCCCTGGCACTTCGGAGGAGCATAAAGCATTTCCTGTAGGATGCCTGAGTCAAAGGAAAGCACTGGGTGCCCCTTGGATCACCCCTCGGTGCCAGCTGCTCAGGGCAGGGAGAGGAGCTTGCTAAGCAACCCCTGGCCAGAACATGCTGTTCCTCCCCAGTCCTGCCTTCCCGCTAGTAGAGATGGGCTGAAAAGATCTCATGGCAAAAAAAAAAAAAAAAAAAAGAAAGGGTGTTTGCAGAGCCCTAGGACTTTTGGCCCCAGGAGATCTGAGAGTGCTTTGTGGACAGCTTATCACAGAGGTCTTGGAGACCAGTGCAAGAATTTTCTGGCTGTGGTGTGCAATTCCTCACTGATACTGAGCAAGTTGGTGTGATGAAATAACCCTGGGAGTGCAGGCAGGCAGAGAGTCCCGGAGAGCTCTTCAGCAGATGGAGATGCTCTGAAGTGGTCAGTGTCCCATGGTAGCCTGGGTTTCTGAGAGACTGGGATGACTGGTTTTCAGGCCAGTCCTCCCAAAAGGTGGGTGGCACAGATGCCTCTGGACTTGTAAGTCCTTTGCAAACAAATCAACAGCATAACATGCCATAAACATGATATGTTGCCTGTGCAGAACTGGATGAGACTAAGCAGAACAGGCTGCTGGCTGAGGAGAGGGGACAGGAAGCAATATGGGGGTGTCCCTGTACTTGAATCCAGAAGGGGTCATGCACAGCTTTTCCCTCTTTAGATCTGTCAATGGCTGTTAAACCCAGTCTAGATGAAATAGCTTTGGTTCCTGAACTGCTGATGGCCAGGAGGAGAGCAGAGGAAGAATTGCTCTGTAATTGTCTTCTCTTCTGCCCCTCCCCTAAGCATCCATCGTTGTCCTCTGTGAGAGATGCTGTTTCAGCTGAGTGTGGATGGATGCTGTGCCACAGCTCAGTGTTTTGCAGGTTGGCAGTGCTAATCAGCAAACCCCGACTCCTTTTTGGGGGTAGGTGTGGGCCAGAGGTCCTGGGTGTAGGGGAGTGGGCTTTGTTCTTGGCAGTTCCTGCAGTGAGGAAATTGCAATGATAGTTGAACCCTTGTTGACAAGGTTTTTCTCAAAATTCTGAGTTCCAGGTCAGAAGCACACACACCAGAGCTGTTGCACCTTTGTCCAGGGCTCTTTTAGAAGTACTTTGCAGACTGTTGAGGCAGAGGTCACTGGGGCTATGGTTGGAGTTTGTCTGCTCCTTCCCTACCTTCCTACAAGTAATTCTTCTGCTGGGGCTGTTGTGCATATGAAAGGTCAGGCTTAAAGGCTCTGTCTGCTCTCAGGCTGCACAGGACTAGCACTGGCTTCCTCACAGCCTGGGACAGGCAGCTCTGCTCCTTAAAATAAAAAGTGGCAATAAGGCATTTAAATTATCCTGAAATGGTAGAACTTGCAGACACAAAAAGCTGGAAGAGTTGGAGGCAAAAAAGCCCCCCAAACCTAGATAAGATGGATGACACTGCTCAGGGTGAAAAATCTCTTCATGGATGCTGCATTCCTGCAACCCCAAATGTACTCACTCTTGTACATCGTGCAGTGCCAGGCCAGGACTTCTGCATTTGCCCATATATTCCCACATGGCTTTGGGCAGCACTGTCAAATATTTCTGTGCCTTTTTTTTTTTGTTCTGTTTTGTTTTAGCTATGTGCAATACAGGATGAACACATTTCTGTCTTCAGGGTAATTAATGAACTGCAAAGCCCTCAGACGTCTTCAGAAGGAAAGTGCTGGCCAATGGAAGCTGTGATTGCTGTGGGAAGGAGATGTAAGCCTTGTCCAGCCCAGGACACAGCTGGGACCCCGAATTAGTGGGATTCAGGCAGGGTGTTAAAGGCCACTTGAGTGAAACTTTCTGTGGGTCTGGGACCTTAATCAGCATTTAAACACCCCAGGCAGATAAGCAAATGCACGTGAAACCCTCTGGGCAAGCTGTTGATGAAGGAAAGCAAGTGCAGAGAGAGCAGGAGCAGCACTGGCGAGGGCGGCTGCAGTCCTTGGCATAGTGTGTGCTCCCCGTGATAGAGCCTGGCCCTCCCGTGCTAAGTGAGTGCTACTGGCTCCATCCCGTTCTACAGCCCAGATATGCTTCAGGGCTCTTCAAAGGGATAAAAATGTATTTTTAACCTGAGGCAGCTGCCTTTTTTTTGTGTGGTACATTTTTTCTTGTAGCTCTGGAAGTGACAAGTTGTTTTTCAGCCCCTCTGTTTCTCAGCTGTCTCGGCAGAGGTGCCTAGAGGTCTCAAACCAGATTCCCAAAAATTTGAGCACTGGAAATTGGTAGTCACTTTTGAAAATGTTGGCGAGACAGTGCAGCTCCCTACAGATGTTAACTGATGGCCATTTGAACAGGATTTTTCCTTAGCCAA
The DNA here is from genome assembly GCA_013400275.1 of Rhadina sibilatrix. NCBI lineage: Eukaryota > Metazoa > Chordata > Aves > Passeriformes > Phylloscopidae > Rhadina > Rhadina sibilatrix. Next base: position 247,819 of record VWYO01016988.1, on the reverse strand, counting down.
GTCCTCGCCCCATTGAAGCAAATAGGAATTTTCCTTGAAAAAGGCCATAAAGAAATTGTTTTCTTGGCAAGTAGAGAGGTGTTTCATGGACTCTACACCAGCATTCAGGAGAACTTCAGCTATCTGCTTAGATTCCTGCCACAGTTGTCCCACCCTGCACAAAACTCTCTTCCTTTTGATCCAAAATAGCACAGGAGATGTTTTCCACATGCCATAAGAAAGAACTATAAAATAATTGTTTGGGAGTTTGGCACCACCCTCTTACAGATATTTAGTGTGAATTGAAGTTGGTCAGCAGAAAGGTGTTGGGTAGGATGACAGACAGATTAGGGCTCTGTGTCTTGAGGCTATTACGTACCTGCCCATCTCATGCTAGCAGGGATGGTAGGTGGCTTCATTATTTCATGGATTGTAATAAACAAGCATGACTTGCAGCTTTTGGGCAGCATTTAAAAGCATTATCTAGCTGTAAGAGGGGTTGTTTGGCTCTTGGTGTGCTCTGTGCTGTCCTGACCTCGAGTCTTTATCTCTCCACTCTCCTTGCTGCTCCCCGGCCCTTTTGCTCTTTCAAATGTGGTCCATCACACCTGGTGCTTAGCTTTCTCCTGTGCATTGCAGCTTCTCCTGAAAGAAACACTGGTGCTCTGCACATGAGGCTAACCTCTTCTGTCTCATCTTCCTTCTCCTGTGATGAAGCCACCCCTGGAAGCTCCAAGCCAGGATAACTTCTCCAAAGAGCAGCACCAGATTTGGAAGAGGGAAAAGCTGTGATGGGGCTCTGCCATCAACCCCAGGTGGATCAGTCCAGCTTGGCAGCAGGGTCAAAGGCATGGCTCACCATGGCTGACTTGGCCTTAGAGAGGAGAGCTTACAGTCAATAGCAGCTAGACCTTCCTGGCCACGGATCCAGTCTTGTTCCTGTGGTGGTGCCTGGGGAGCCAAGACCAATCTCTCCCGTCCCTGGGTGTGTTCATGCACATTGGCTTGCACACCCCATTCCCATTGGTGGTTTTCTTTGGGCTGATATTTGTTAGCATTGGAAAGTGAGAAAAATGAGCAAAAATATTATCAGAAGCAGGTTTTGTGAATGAATCAGCCGACAAGAGGCTTACCAGCTCGCCTGCATTTACTAGCACAGTGCTTATTTAGGCAGATGTCTATATATTTTAGTTGGAGGCAGGAAGGAGTGAGAATGGATGGGGGAAGACATCACTTCCAGTTTGCTGCTTTTCTGTCAGTTTGTACTATATTTTTCTGAATGAAGCAGGGGACTGCAGTGTGTCTGAGAAGCTGCCCTGCTGCTACTCTTTTTCTGCTGATGTTGACAACTTGGGGGGCACTAAGGAGAGGAGCACAAAAGAGGTCAGAAGGCTAAAACTCTCCTAAGCAGCTTGTTGAGGATCAGGGCCTGGCCAGCCTTGCCCATCTCTTCAGGGTGCTTTTTTATTTGATCCTCTCTAAAGGCAGCCTCATGGCCTTCTCTCACTATGTGTTTCTAATTAACGGGGAGACTGGTGTATAAACAGAGTATTCCTGCTCAAAATATTGCTTGTCTGACTCCTAGGATGATGGCCAGATGGCAATCACCAGACAGCAGCCTAGACTTTGAGCTCACCCATCTGGCTATCAAACCTGGTCTCAGTTCTCATCTGGAACCAGAACTGAGGAAAGTAATGGACTTCGCCAAATTGGTTTTGCCCCATGTTTCCTTTTCAGTTGCTACCTAAGCAGCTAAAAACCTGCAGACCAAATGCATTTAGTATTTCTGGAAATTGTGAAGAAGTTCAAAAAGATACTGGACAAATCTACTGAGGGATGGGCCTTCTGGTGGCTTTTGAATCCTGTGGGTAAGATGCGGTCTTCAGTCATGAAAGTATTTTTACTGCTGGTGTGCAGCACAGACTGGGAATGGTCCTTCTGCTCCCAAGCAGTTGCTGATGGTCTCTTGTGAATGGCAGGCTGGGCTGGATGACTCCTTGAACCAGCCCACATGGGCCATCTTGGCATCAGGCAGCTGCATGTTTGCTGAGTATGTTCAGACAAAACCCTACTTGCAGTTTCTCCTTTGTGAGCTCGGGGTTGTAATACCTGAAAAGAGCTTAGAAAGCTGTGGCAGAAATTAAACACTTTCTATTACGATTTTTCACTCTGTCATGACAGTAGGGCTATGCCCTGACAAAAGACCATCATGCAGATCCTGAAAAATGCTGTAAATGCTCTGTGTGGCTGGTCCTCTGAGAAGCAGGAGAGATCCATAAATTAAGCACTGTTACATGAGCTAAAGCATTGCTTGCCCTGCTCATGCACAGTTTGCTATGATTTCTTTACCTCTAGGTGGGCGCCTGAGTTCTGTAATGGTGGGAAGCTGAAATTGGAGGTACCAGATAGAGTTCTGATGCTGGGAAGTGGGGTGCTACAGTTCTTCCTTGGCAATACTGAAAGACATTTCCTGTTTGTCACCACCACCAAAACAGCCTGGTCTATCCCCTGGTGTGGTACCTATGGAGCTGCTGAAGAGGTCTTATATAAAACGATACAGAGACATACAAAGCCTGGCCTGAGTTATTGCACTGGAAGGTGATGTGCATCTGTGGGTTCGATCCTAATTTGGGCTGGAAGGGACCTCTGGAGGTCTTGATTCAAGTCCCATCTTAATTCAGTGTCAGCTTCAATGTTATATTCAGCTATAGTATTAGATGTGCTTGCTCAGCCGAATCAGAGCAGGCAACAAGGAGTGATCAGCTGTCACCTCTTAGGTGTTTGGAGCAAACAGGAAGAATTGAAATCTGTCCTCATTGCCACTGCAAAGTCCAAAGAGTGGTGTCTGCAGCACTGAGACCATCGTGTCCTGCTGTGGGAAGGTTTGCTCTCACAAATTCCTGGTGAATTGGGAAAATGCATAAAGTACAGAGCAGAGGAAATGGAAAAAGTCCAGAAATCCCCAGGTTTCTGCTAACTGATTTTGAAATGGCTGAACTAGCTGGGATCTTGTGGCTTTCGGCAGTGGCAGAGTTGTGACTGTTCTGTCAGCAGAAGTGGCCAAATGCAGAAGTAGGTAGAAGCTAAATGAGTAACAGTGTATGACAAACAATGGGAAAGATGGTATGGGAAGGATGATGGTCACTGAAATGGCAGGATCTCCAAAGGATGTTAGGGTGGCAACATGGCCACAGAACACAGGGCGAGGTATTTTTGAAAGCAGGCCTGAGAATTTATTTTAGCACATGAATATTGAGTAAGTATTCCTGGAGATACTCTGAGGGATGATAGATGGACTTAAGGTATTGTTACTAATCACTGTGGTTTTAAGTGTTGGAGCTGAAGTAGACTTGGCATCTCTAATCCAACTGGACTTCTGATGGGAAAATTGCATTCTTGGGAAGTAATTTAGAAGGTCACAGAAAAGCCAGAAAGAACTTCTCCAGCAGTGATTTCCCCTGCTCTCCAAACTCTCTTTTAGAGTGGTAATAACTCCAGAATGAAAGGATCTATTCTCACCTTCCAGATGAAAGGGCTAATGCAATTTAAAATTTTTGCATGCAAAGATTTTATGGCTTGGTAACCAGCCACGTCTGAAAATGATCCAGGGCAGGATGAACACGTGAGGCAGCGCCTGACTGAGCTGGATGCTTTCCTTGTCTGCCCCGTCTCCTGCAGATAATGGTGATGACCGGTCTGAGAGCATTCTTGCTGAGAACCACGTGGATGGCACCGTGGGGATCCTGAGTGGAGCTGGAGGGAGGAAGCCCATGAAGACAGGCATGAAGGAGCTGGCAGTGATGAGGGAGAAGGTGAACGAGCAGCAGCGGCAGATGGGCAAAGTCAGCAAGGCCCATCACAACCACGAGGACTCCAAAAAGTCACGGCTGTCGACGGGCAGGGTGAGAGGGCAGGGCTGTGGGGATCTAAGGGGGGCAGCTGTGAGCTCAGTGGGAAACGCTGAATGCAAAGCCTAAGTGGCATCTGCCACTGTCTTAATAATAAACTGTCTTAAAAACAGAAAAAAATAAACTGGAAAAAAAAAAAGGCAGGGAGAAGCAAAAGAGGAAAAACAAACATTTTTGTCCTGATGCTGGGGCTGAACACACCATCTGATGAACTTTGGTATGCTGGTCAAGGAGGCATTTTCATTGCAGCTTCACCTCATGAAGGGAGGCTTCTGCTGGCTCAACACCCACCTCTGCAGGGGTGCAGGCATACCCTTTGGCCATGGACTGGCTTTCTTAGACCCTTTTTCCCTAAGCAGGTGTGGCCCAAGGGGATTTGAGGGGCCAGAAGGAGGGCTGTCTGCCTGCTGCAGGGCAGCCCCAGTCCAGGTTAAAGGAGGCCACAAGCCCCAAGGATGGCCTGTGTGACTGTCCTGTAGCAGGGAGAGTGCTCCAAGACATCTCAGTCTCCTTTCCTGTCCCTGTTATCCAGTTCTTGGCTGTGACTTCCCTCTAGTGGGAAGCTTGCTCAAGGCAACTAGATGGGATGGGAATGGGGATGGAGATGGAAACCCACGCCAAAGAGTCCACAATATACATCAGAGTATTAATATCTGGGGAGTACAGGGACAGAAAGGAGCTTTAAGAGTCCTCATGCCTTCCAAGGACTAGGCAAAACAGAAGTTCAAAATAAAATGCAGGCACCATCAACTTGGAGAGCTCGTTGCTGCTCCTTTGCAAAAAACAAAAACAAAACCAAAAAAACCCAAAAAAACCCAAAAAAACCCCCAAAAACAAACAAACAAAAAACCAAACCAAACAAAACAAAAAAACAAAAAAACACAACCAACTCACCCACTGCAAAAGCAGAGAGGTGTGGACTCAGTTTGGCTCACATCAGGCATATTTCAACCACACTGCTGTGGCAGGAAGCCCTGTCTAGGAGCAAGAAGGATGCCTCCAGAGGCTCCATTCCCAGGTCTTCCTCTCCACTCCCATGGAGTCTCACATGCTTTTGAGTTGCACTTCTGGGCCAAAACTGAATCACAGGTGTGTTCTCTGGGCTATGCTTGTGGAAACCCTCCTGGTCTGTCCAGAACTAGCCCTGCTTTCATGTCACTTGTCACCACCAGTGGGAGCCATGGTAGCCTCTCTGAGGATTCTCCTATGTATCCAGGACTTGGGACTTGGTATTATGTTGGCTCTTGGCCGTGTCAGCTACATGGGAGACGTGCATGTCTATGCATGACTCTGATTTTGGGTGCCTGGAGGTGAAGTCTACAGCAGGACCCAGTAGCAAACCCATGTCTTTAGGAATGCACATGTGTTCATCCCTACTGGTGTTCCCATTGTCCATAGTGTTGATGCTGAATGGTACCATTGTTCTGATATATATATATATATATTTCTGCTTTCTGGGCTGTTTTCAGACCCCTTGTCAGCAGGAGCTGGATCAGGTCCTGGAACGCATATCCACCATGCGGCTGCCAGATGAGCGAGGGCCCCTGGAGCACCTCTACTCCCTTCACATCCCCAACTGTGACAAGCATGGCTTGTACAATCTCAAACAGGTAAGTGGGGAGAGTGGGAGCTCTGGGGCTGTCTGTGCTTCCAGCAACAGCCCTTGGCTCACTGTCTGTCCCCAGCACGTGCAGACACAGAACATGCATAGTTCAGGGCTGGGCTGATACCCTGTGTGTGATGTGAGGTGTGGGGTAAATAGTAAATGCTGCACATGGCATGGACAGATTTAGTTACACCCAGGTGCATCTGCAGCCACAGGTTTGAAAGTGGAAATGAAATCCACATTCACCTGTGGACAGTCCAGAGATGGATAATCAGTTCAGTTCTCCTTCCCCACAAGAGCTGTTTATCTGTCCAGGTATATTTTCTTGAACTTTGAGCCAAGTCTTGCCCTGTCTGGGCCCTGCTGCAGGAGAAAAGCAGAGAGGCACTGAATAGTGACCAGTCTTGCAGACAAAGCAAAATGCACTTCTGGGAGTCAGGAGGGTTTTTACTGCACTTTACTGTTTTTTTTCCATGAGTCGAGGCTGATCCCACAGCTCCAGGAGGGATTTCTTCCAGGCAGGTTGGGGGTTGGAGTGCAGCATGCTTTTGAAGGTATTTATGGGACCCAGAAAAACTCAGAAAACTTGTGTCTGAATTCTGACTTCTTGGCTTCATCCATGCAAAACCACCAGGTGTCAGTGGCTGAGGAATGGGGAAAAACTGCCAGGATAAACGGCAGAACAACTGCTGTTGCAGGATTGACTGGAGTCACCTGTGAATAGTACCTGGATATGAGCATCCGTTATAGCTGAGCCTTTGCAGGGGACTCATGCTGTTTTCATGGCTAGGCCTTTTACTCAGGGCTACTTCTACTGCTTGATCAGAAGCATTTAATAAAAAATAAAATAGGATGCTCCAAGAGACTCTCCCTCTGTCCGTTCTCCTGTCTCTGTCTCACTTGGACTCTCACCCATCCACCCTTGAAGAGGCCCATGGGCTGGCTGGATCCCCCAGCATGAGCACACGTGGAAGGGCTGGATGGAGCAGAGCTGGCAAATTGCATGTAGGGTGAGCCATGTCTGGGGAATGAGCCTGGACACTGCAGTGATGCTTTGTGTGCTACAGAAATAAAAACAGTCTCTGCTGCTTCTTGTGCCTGAGGAACAAGTCAGCCTGCTCTGGCCTGCTTGGTGTAACCTCTGCATCTCTCACTACACCCTGTTCAGAAAAGTATCTGCTTGGGCTGGAGGGATGAACATCAGGTTCAAAGTGCCTGCAGCACTGCAGGGCAGGAGCAGGACAATAACTATTAGACAAGAAACTTTTCTCTAACAAGACTGGGAGAACAGAGGCTAGATCCAGATGCACCATGGTCCCCATCTCTGTTCTGGGATGAGTGAATCTCTGGTCTAACTGTGGGGGCCTTGATCTCATGTTTGTTTAGCCTAATCTGCAGGTGAGAAGAATCTTACACAGCTCCTCTGTCAGTCTGTGTCATCCCTCTTTCCCAAGGGATCTTTGTCTCTTTGGATGCTTTCATCCACAGTTGGCAAAGGATGATGCATTTCAGGGACACTAGTCTTTCAGGTTCATTAAAACTGGCTTCTTGGTACCTGGCACAGCCCCTGGGGAAAGGTTCAGTCCTCACACTGGACTGCTGGAGTAACACTGCTGGTGCAGCATAGGCACTGGAGGGTTTGAATACAGCATCCCATGGATTTTGCCTGAATCTAAACTATTGCCAGATCACCAGAGAAACATCAGCTCCACCAGTGCTGCGACTTTGGGCTGGGTGACCTGTGAAGTGGTTTGTTTTGTCCTTCTCTTGTCTCTGACACCTGTCCTTTCCCTCTCCATGCAGTGCAAGATGTCAGTGAACGGGCAGCGTGGCGAGTGCTGGTGCGTGGATCCCATCCACGGGAAGGTGATCCAGGGTGCACCCACCATCCGCGGGGACCCCGAGTGCCACCTCTTCTATACAGCCCATGAGCAGGAGGACCGGGGAGCACACGCCCTGCGGAGCCAGTAGACAGACGTGATCTTGCTGGCTGGAGGTGGCTCACTGTGGCCCCAGTGCTGGATTTTACATGGGTTTCAGCGTGTCTCTTTAGGCTCTGGAAGAGACTGGGTGCTGCCCTCCTTCCTCAGCTGCCTGGTTCCTGGGGAGGGGAGGGATAACGGGAGGGGAAGGCGGTGGGGGATTTACAAGGAGAAGGGACTGCTTTCTTAGTCTTTCACCCAACATAAACCAGAGAACTGGTCTTTTTTGCTCCTCGCCCTGCAGCCCTGCCCTCCCTGCTGCTTTGTGGCGTCTTTCTGCACCCTCCAGCACAGAGTGCCATGTGCTCCCTGACCCCTCCCAGGGGACAAAACCCCTTGCTATGAGTGGGAGAGGGTAAAAAAACTGAAAGAGCCCAGCCTTTCCCCCTCTTTTTCTCTCTTCCCCAAGACCAAAGACTGTAAATACTGTCACCTGCCTCTTGTGTCCTGCCAGTCAGTCTCTTGTGCCCCAGCCCAGCCATCAGTCCTGGCATGGGATGTGGTGTGGGAGGGGGGGAAAGGAAGAAAGATCCCAGATTCCCAGCTGGAACATAACACCACAGTTGGGATGTGTTCCCCAAGGAAGCAGCAGTGAGAGAAAGGGCTAAAGATGAGACAGCTGCCACCTTATCCCCTAACAATGCTCTTGGGTGCTTCCTTTGCTTGTGCTGGGGCACAACCAACTCCACAGGGACCTGGCTTCAGCCGCTGGTCTGGGAGCACGGGGCCTTTGGGTGATAGCAAAGCTAAACGCTTGTTTTTCCAAGGGATTTGAAGGGCTTTTGCACAGTATTTCTTAGGGTCAGCTTATGCTGAAGGAGCTAAAATGAACTTGCTGAGGCTGGGTGGAAGGATGCGTGTGTAGATTTAGGATAACAAGCCAGGGAATGTCTCTTTCTCTCATACATTTTTTCTTTATTTCTAGATAGGAAAAAAACAAAACAAAATACCTAAAACCTGCGTTCCCAAGCAGCTGCCCTTGTCCCTCCATTTTCACCTGGGACTGAAGTGAGCATCTGTTATTCAGCACATAACTTTTTTTAAGTAAATTACAGTATATATCTTGCTTTGTAAAGGCCCTCACACACACACACACAAACACATGCGCGCACACACACACACACACACACTACTCTGCCCACATACACATTGGTATAGATGAAATCCACGTGATTCCAGGTGCTCTTGAGAGGTTTTGTGCTGGACAAGCTGAGGAGAGATGTCTGCTGTTAATTCACCTGTTGATTTCTTTCTGTTCAGAACACACTGATGCTGAGAATAAATAACTTCCCCATTGCCTAAGCAAGGAGGTTTTATTATTTTCTTCCTTTTT